>JAPMOQ010024920.1:3423729-3542446 GCA_026543055.1 Argiope trifasciata | reverse complement strand
TGAAAGTGAATGGATTGGTTATTCTTCGAATTACCATATCATTGAATCCCATGTCACTGAAATTGAAGTATTCACAAGAATATGCTTGTAAGTGAGAAGTCACCGCTCCCATCAATGGTGTGGCGACTTCACATATATTGTCAATTGACCGCTCCTAACAATGAGCGGTGATTTAACATTGTCCAGTCCCTTAAAGATTATTTCTAATTGCCTGTGACATAATCTTCTAAGGAATTCATTCCCTTCGAGTCATCTATTAGCAGAATATAGAACTATTGTGAAAATTTTAAAGAAATGACATTTTTATTAAATTCAGCTTTTTCAAAAAATGCATTATTTTTATAAATAGATAGATTTGAAAAAAATAATTAATATTTAATCTGAAATAGACAATTAAAGTTAATCACTCGTTATTTAAATCATCAAATTAAGTAGTAATTGCAATTAATAACTTTTATTTAACACTAATTAATTATTTTAATTAACAGTGTGATTGAAATAAAAAATATTTAAAAATAACAAAATCATTTGTTATAAAAAAAAATGTGGATTATGCATCTCTACAGCGATGGCATCTGAAGCTGAACCAAATAATATAGGGGATTCGGTTATCGACTTGACTTGCTTTGGCTTCCTTGTCACATGCAAGCAATGAAGAAAGACGTAAAAGTTGTGGCCAAATCGGCTCAAAATGTCTGTGGTTCCATCATAAGAGGAAGATTAGAGCAAAAACGCCTCGCATGTGAATATACCAAAATTTAATTTAAAAACAGTTTAATATGGCAATGAAGTAGAAACAAACATTTAGCAGCTGTAACATTTGCAATCATTAAGGATAGTTATGAAACGCAAAATTTGACGTAAAAGTTTTTATTATTACTTTTACACTTTATAATAACTAATTATTTTTTTTCCAAATATGATGTTCATATATGTATGTAGGAATTGGGTGGGACAGAATGCCCATCCAACCACATTTAGTTCAGTGTCTAGGGTCACTGAATGAAGAAAAAGAAGCTTTTGAATATGAAAGACATTTATTTACAGTAAAGAAAAAGACATTTACAATCATGACAGGATTATTTACAATAGAGGAAAAAAAAGGAATTACTTATAGATGCCACCAAGAGTAGTTAATAATTGTTTCATAGCGAAAATACATTATGTTTTGACAAGATGCATGATCGGAACGATACGACCCTCTCTGGTCCCCGTCTGGCGAGCGAATGCGCAGTTCGCTTTTTCTCAAATTCTTACGTCACGCGTCTTGGATTTAACTTCAGCGATATTTTGTGATACCCGCGGTGACATCTATTGCAACAAATTGGAAAAATATTTAACAGCAAAACTAAATATTTAACAGCAATGGCCGCTGATTAAATCTCTACATGTATATAAAATCATCTTTTGTAAAATTATAAGAACGAAGTATTCATAAAAACATTTTATCAGTTTATATTTATATATATGCAATGATATTTTAAAAGTGAACTTAAACTGAATTATTTTGCTAATTTTTAGCCCATTATTAACTTTATTCTAAAAATATTCTCTTCTTTCCTGATCCGATTCCACGTTATCTACTTAATTAATTCAAGAAGTGCTTTGTAAAAATATTTAGTCAGAGAATCTCACGGTGAGAGTGATTAATAAAATATGCTGACTTAAACAAATAGTTTTATAAAAGGATTCCTGTGTTTCCCCTGCTTTGAAAATCACATGTTCAGAAATCCCCATGAGAAACTTAATAGTCTATAAGCACTGTAAACAAGATTTTCCCTATCAAAATAAGCTATTTAAGACCCGGGATAAAATTTTCGAGAGCTTTCCCTCATTACTCAGTCTTTCGTTCTGTGTGTGTTCGTCGCTCTCAGCTTGTACATAGACATGCCTGCTTTTCTGTGATGAAATAAAACGACATAACAGTATCAAAAGTCTCTTCAATGTCTTCGATCCTGCCTCCAAAATTTTAAATCATTATATATATATATATATATATATATATATATATAACAAAATTTAAGCTCTTTGCTGCGCCTCAAAATAATGTAATATTACAACCAAATTTTAAAAAATTGTTTTTGAACTTAAAAGGCAACTTTTCCGCACAATTACCAAACTAACCTAATTTTTTTTAAAAAGGCCCATTTAAAAAATTTCTTTTTTAAAAATTAATTTCAAGCTTTTTGCGGCCCCCAAGATAATGTAATATTGCAAACAAATTTTTAAATATTAGTTTTGAACCTGGAAGAAAGTTTTGCCCACAATTACAAAGTTTAAAAAAAATTAAGACAATTTTTATTTCAATCTAATGTAGAGTATGTTTTGCTGAATTTTAATCACTTTTGTTTGAGGTTTTTCAGATTCCGAAGTATCACCTTTATATATATAATTTCATGTGCCTTTATTTTTTTTTTTTCCGATCTGCATGGGGAGAACATAAAATCAATTGTGAATACAGATGAAGATGAAAGAATATCCCCATTATTAATTCGGAGGGATTCAGAGGAAACGGAGGTCTCCTTATTTCATTCCTATTCAGTAACATCTATCTGTGTGTATGAGGAAAAGAAGTTGCCACATATTATATGTTCCTTAAAATCATAAACAAATCAAGAACCCTAAGAACTTTCTGACATTGCTTCCTTCTTCACCTTTCAAAGTTTGGCAGAATACTCCCCACATAACTTGTTACATTGCTGCAGAGAACCTAAGATTTTATGTGTATTTTCAAAGGCATGTATTGTCAGAATGGATACTTTCTTTCTGAACATAGAAGCTGGCATATGCACTGGGATTAAAAAGTTTGGGCAATATATCCCATAAATCATGAATTTCCGCAAATATATTCTTTTCTTTCATACAGAAACTCGTTTCTTTATCATCAAATCTCAAAATTCTTGACACATGAAAATCTTAGCTCATTATGTCTTTTTCTCGCTACAAACTTTCTGTTCATACGCTGCGTGATTCAAATATTCCAGCAAGTAAAATTAAACCAATAAAAGCAATGAATTCAGAACTATCAATTTACTTCTACTTATCAGCTGACACTTGTTTAATTCTGTGCTGGATTTCATTATAATTTTCATGATAGCTTATAAATAATTTAAAGTTTACCATGAATTCTTTATTGAGCATTGTAGTGGGTCAAGGAAAAACTTTTTCCGATTCTGTATGATTATGTTTAAAATTTTTTTCATCATTAGTCATTTCCAGTAATAGAATGTAACCATAAAACAAATATAAATCTACAAATATTTATAATATATACTAATAATATATATATATTTCAATTTATAAATATATGTATTCATCATATTAGAAGAGAGAAAATTATACCTGTTCTTGTTATATCAATATACAAGGTGGCCAGAAATAAAACACCCCTACTCTGACCTCCATGGATATCGAACTACTCAGTGTAAAGGCTCAAAATTTTGTACACATACTATTCAAAATATGGGGAAACGGATTTCACGAAAAAAAAATTAGTTCCTGAAATCACCGATAGGTGGCGCTGCACAACTGGAACTATGATCAAAAGACACAAATAATAATAAAAATTAAAATGTTTATGCGGAATGGAATGCTTCCATGCTTCCTTTTTAATTTTTCTGCCCCTTATGGAAAATAAAAATAGTAAAGAAGCTAGAACTCCCGTTGTAACTGCAATTTCATACTGTAACCAGAAAAATTTGCATAAAGCATGGTTAGAAGCCATGTTCTGGGTATAAAAGAAGTTAAAAGGTGGGGAATGTCATTCTTATTAGTGATGGCTGTCACGCTGCCAGAACGCGCTTTGCTTGTGAAGTTGTTTTACGAGAATAAAGGAAATGCTCCAGCAGCACTTCGAGAGTTTCGCCGACTTAAGGATTTGCGTAAGGGACCATTGCTTCCACAAGCTCTCAGGAGAATGATCGCTCGATTCGAGGAAACTGGACATCTTGGAGTTCAGCCTGGTCGAGGACGCAAACCGGTTCGTTCAGATGTCGTTGAAGATGTTGCCACCGGTATTGTTGAACAGTCAATGGATAATGTTTTAGGCTGCAGTAGTGCACGTGCAGTGTCACGACACTTGGGTGTTCCCTATAGCACAGTGTGGAACGTACTCAGAAAAATGGTGCATTGTTTCCCGTACAAAATCCGCCCTAATCAACAATTGCTGGCCACAGACAGGGAGATGCGACTGACCTTTGCATTGACATTTCTTGCTAGAGTTGAAGTGGATGCATCGTGGCCGTGGCAGATTCTGTGGAGCGATGAGGCCCATTTCCACCTCAGTGGAACAGTGAACACCCATAACTGTCGCATATGGGACACGACAAACCCCCGTACCTTCCAAGAGATTCCACTCCACTCACCGAAAGTTACAGTCTGGTGTGGATTCACAGCCACATTCATCCTTGGACCGTTCTTTTTCGAAGAGGTTACTTCCAATGGCCTTGAGACATGTACCGTGACGGCCAACAGGTACAAAAGGATGCTCGAAACATTTGTTGTACCCCATTTGCAGCAGCGCCAATGCCTTGACACCATTACTTTTATGCAAGATGGAGCACCTCCACACATTGGACTCCCTGTGCAACAGTTTCTTCGCCAACATTTCACCACTGACAGAATAATCAGTCGCGCGTTTCCGACAACTTGGCCATCTCGTTCACCGGATCTTAATCCGTGTGATTTTTGGCTTTGGGGACACTTAAAAAACCTTGTTTATCGAGAACGTCTGATAACCTTGGCAGATTTGAAAGAGAGTATCAGTCTGCATGTGAGAAGCATCTCAGATGACCAGTTACGATCCGCAGTTGAACAAGCTGTCCACAGACTTCACATTTTACATCTTCAGGAAGGGAACCATATTGAGCAGCATTCCCTGCATCGATAACGTCCTTGTTTCATGTATGCTTGGTACTTTCAAATAAAATGTGTTTAAAACGTGTTTTTGTGTCTTTTCAGCATACGTCCAGTGGTACAGCGCCACCTATCGGTGATTTCTGGAACTAAATTTTTTTTTCGTGAAATCCGTTTCCCCATTTTTTGAATAGTATGTCCACAAATTTTCAAGCCTTTACACTGAGTAGTTCGATATCCAGGGAGGTCAGAGTAGGGGTGTTTTATTTCTGGCCACCCGGTACTTCCAAAATAAGGATTAAAAAAAACCCATATATAGTTTGTTGACCCCCCCCCCCATTTTTTTGACAAATAAGCTGATACAGCAATCACAGTAAAAATGAATATGTTTCAAAGAATAGTAAACTGACCATGTTCGTAAAAACATGACAGAATACTAATGTTAATTTAGATTTAATTAAAAAAATTAAGTAGTTTTTGTATTGAAATGGATCTGAACACAACAGCAGGGTTATACAATGAGATTGCTATCTAAGAGGGGGCTCATTCCCTGAATTTTCATGCCATATTAGAAAGACATCTATGCCTGATGGATTTACACATATAACCAATTTTCAACTAATTCCTTGAAATTGGATTTCAAAACTGAGACCTCATCTCAGGTCACTGCAATCCCATTAAATGAGTTGCCTGAAATACTTATGAGAGTAAAGACCTCTGTATCTAAGATATATATTAAGAATTATATTTTAGAATTTCCTTTTTTAACATGTTATGCTTACATGAAATTAGTAATGAATTGAGCTGGAAATAATATATCCCATTTGAAATCCGGAAAAAAAAACATACATTCTTCCAAAAATTTTTTTTAAAATTAACATTAATACATAAGAAAAGTCCAAGCATAAAAAAAAGAATAAAATTCACACACACAGAATTATGTTTTATTGATTCAACTTTAAACATACATTTTTTCAGCATACATCAAGGATGTATTTTATCCATAATAAGCTTCAGAGTATTTCTCCCCAAAGAAGATATTTATTTCCTATAATTGATATCGAAAATCATGCAAACAATTTTTATGATATAAACAATTAATTTTGACCACATAGTAGAGGATAAGAGAATAATATGAATAATAATATTTTTCAAAAAATGAAGGAATTGTTACAATGAAGCAGACAGAAAGATGCTTAGCATAAACTTCAATACTGATAGGAATAATTGAAATATGTATAATATTCAGACATGAATCAATAATGTTACAACAGGGTGACTAAATGGAAATTATTTGAAGCCAGAAAAAAAATCATACATTTCTCTGAAAGTTTAAAAAATAGAGTAAAAAAATATTTAAAAAAATCAATACAAAAATATAAAAAATAGCAATAGCAATAAAAAATGTAAAAATAAAAATTTAGAATAAAATTCACACACCTACAATTGTGTTTGTTACAATTAACTATATACATACAGTATTTAAGCATGCATTACGAAATATTTTATCCATAATAAGCTTCAGAGTATTTCTCCCCAAAGAAGATATTTATTTCGTATAATTGATATCGAAAATCATGCAAATAATTTTTATGATATAAACAATTAATCTTGACCACAGAGTAGAGGATGAGAGAATAACATGAATAATAACATTTTTCAAAAAAATGAAGGAATTGTTACAATGAAACAGACAGAAAGATGCTTAGCATAAACTTCAATATTGATAGGAATAATTGAAATATTATATTCAGACATGAATCAATAATATTACAACAGGGTGACTAAATGGAAATTATTTGAAGCCAGAAAAAAAAAACCATACATTTCTCTGAAAGTTTAAAAAATATTTTAAAAAAATCAATACAAAAACATAAAAAATATCAATAGCAATAAAAAATGTAAAAATAAAAATTTAAAATAAAATTCACACACCTACAATTATGTTTTGCTGCAATTAACTATATACATACAGTATTTAAGCATGCATTAAGGAAATATTTTATCCATAATAAGCTTCAGAGCATGGATAAAATATTTCCTTTGATATCAGTTGTACTTCAAAATTCTCTTTTTGTAAGACCCCCAGTCCTCGGCTCCCAATGGTGAAGGCTGCAAACCGGTCAGAAGGGGAAAGGTCACGCGCTGTCCGAGGGGGTGGAACCACGAAAGGGACGAAGAGATTTCTTAATGAATTTTTTGAAAAATGAAGGAATTGTTGCAATGAAATAGACATACACATGCTTAACATACACGTCAACATCGATAGAAATTATTGAAGGTAATATTATATGCAATCATGAAGCAATATTGTTAGAACATGGTGGCCAGTTCGAAATCATATTCCATTTGAAGTGGTGGGAGATCATACATTCCTTTAAAAAATTACAGCAATATATATATATATATATATACATAATCAGAGTGCATAGTGATAAACTGCTGCAAAAATTAAGTACTTTTAAGCCCCTTTGTAGAAGTATACATATGTAAATTGCATATTTTCTGAGCATAGTATTTTTCTTGATTTGTTATAATGCACAGATTTTATTGAAATTTTTTTCAAAAATTAACTTTAAATTCTTATTTTTTAAAATAAAATATCAGATATAAAGTAAAAGCTCCTTATTCGCGGATTAAAAAAATGCGACTCAATTCCTCTATTCGCGGCTAAAAATTTCTTTATTCGCGGATCTAATGAGTACACACACAATAATAAAAGTTTTTCCAATAGGTATCTAACCCGATATCCTTTGTAAATGCCGTCAAATGAACTAGTAAAAAAAAAAGTAAAATAGATCTTATTACACTTTTGCATAATGCTGCAGTCTTTAATATAACAAATGAAAGACTGGAGCAAATTATACGAATACTGAATAGATGACTCAATTGAATACAATAATCCACCGGAAACATAAGAAAAATGAATAGACAGACAATAATAATAATGATGAAAAACTAAAGTCCTCCCCCCTTTTTTTGCTTCTTCATTGGCGCCACTCCCGTCTGGCCAGATGAGTCAAAAATATTTTTTAACGTTCTATGGTAAAAGCCGCTTTGCATGTTTTATTGTTTCGTCTTTCACGTTCGTTACAAAAATAGTGAGCGAGTAACCCGTCTCTACCACTCTTTTTCTAATTTACAATATCAACTAAAAAAATGAGAAATGAGTTTCGACACGAAAAAAATCCTTGTTACCGTTTAAAGTGAAAATAGAAATACTTGATCGTTTAAGCCTTGGAGAGTCATTTGCATCCATATCACGCTCATTCAATGTCAACGAATCAACTGTACGATCGATAAAAAAAATCCGAAGATAAAATAAGGTCGTCTGTAGCTTCAACTTCACTGTGAGCGAAAATTGTTCGTGATCCAGCAATAGAAAAAATGGAAGTGACGTTGTCATTATGGATCGAAGATCGCAAACAAAAAAGGGTGCCCCTGAGTGGTCCAATGGTCCGGGAGAAGTCAAAGTATCTTTACACGCATTTTAATGAGCCTGATGGTAGCTGTAGTGGTAAATGTACAGATGGAGGATTTCAAGCATCGGAAGGTTGGTTCAATAAATTTAAAGGGAGACAGTCATTGCATAAAATTAAAATCGTTGGTGAAGCAGCATCTGCATACACTGCTTCAGCAGAACGATATCCAGAAGAATTTGCTAACCTAGTAGCTGATGGAGGATGCAAACCTGAGCAAGTATTTAATAAAGACGAAACTGCACTGTTTTGGAAGAGAATGCCAAAAAAAACATTCATTTCAAAAAGCGGAAAGTCTGCTCCTGGATTTAAGGCAGCAAAGAATAGAGTTACACTGCTGCTATGTTCTAATGCATCTAGAGATTTTTTCTTTATTTTGTCACCTAGCAACGTATCCTCTATAATCCCATATACAGTGTCTCACAAAAGTGATGGGACACTTGTGCTTTACAAAAGGAAAATGTAATAAAATAAATAAATAAACATGTACAAATTTTTTGTGGGTGTATTTCATACTTAAATTTTGTTACAATTATTACATAACATACATTTTGTCAAAATAGTAAAATATTAATTTAATAAAAATATAATTGTTTAGAACGGAGCAAAAATTAGCTCACATAAGTGATGGGACACCATTAGATATGCAACAAAAATCGTCTGAAATAAGCAATAAAAATATTTTTTGGGGGGTTTATTTTTACTCAAAAGCAATTGGCAATAATTTATAAAATTGTCTGCAGTATTTCTCTCCAGATTGCTTTGGAATTTTTGTGTTTTTTAGCTCTGTGCAGCCATGAATGCTAAACGAAAAGAAACTTCGCCTGAAATTCGAAAAATAATTATTAATTTGCATATTGAACGTGGAAAATCTATTAGAGAAACTGCTAAAACAGTTAATTTGAGTCATTCAACAGTTTTCAACATCATTAAACGATATAAAAAGAATCATATGATTCAGGATAAAAGAAGACCTGGCCGGCCATCAAAGCTATCTAATGGATTAAAGCGAATTATCGTTCGAATTATTAAAAAAAATCCAAGAATGAGTGCTCCTAAAGTTGCTGCTGATTTACAAGCATTATATGGAGTAATTGTTAATCCTGAGACTATTAAAAGAGTAATTCGATCTGCTGGATATCACGGCCAGGAAAAAATTCTTCGTAAGTGAAAAGAATAGAAAACTCAGACTGGCATTCGCAAAATCCTACATAAATAAGAATTCTGATTTCTGGAATAAAGTTATATTTGCTGATGAGAGTAAATTTAATATATTTGGTTCTGACGGTAGAATCTTTGTGTGGAGAAAACCCAGGGAAGAATTTCGTAAAGAGAACTTGGTGCCAACAGTAAAACATGGTGGAGGAGGAGTTATGGTATGGGGGTGTATGTCGTCCGCTGGAGTCGGTAATCTTGTTTTTATTGACAGTATAATGTATCAGTACAAGTATATCGACATTTTACAGCAAAATTTGAAATCTTCAGCACGAAAATTGAACCTTCATAACGATTTTAAATTCTACCAGGATAATGATCCCAAGCACACTGCTTTGAACGTTAGACTCTGGCTGCTGTATAACTGTCCTGAAATAATAAAAACACCACCACAATCTCCTGACTTAAATCCCATAGAGAATATTTGGCAAGAATTGGAATCAAGAATTCGCAAACACACCATTTCTTCAAAACAACAATTAAAATCGGTGCTTCAAGAAGAATGGGGTAAAATCACTCCAGAAATCACAGAAAAATTAGTCAAATCCATCCCAAGAAGATTAAGTCATGTTTTAAAAGTAAAAGGAAATCCAACAAAATATTAAAACCTTTTAAAAAGTAAAATTTTTGGATAAATATTTGATGGAAAAGTAAGTGTCCCATCACTTATGTGAGCCATTTTTTTGCTCCTTTCTAAATAACTGTATAATTTATTAAATTTATTTTAATATTTTGACAAAATGTATGTTATGTATTAATTGTTACAAAATTTAAGTATGAAATACACCCACAAAAAATTTGTACATGATTATTTATTTATTTTATTACATTTTCCTTTTGTAAAGCACAAGTGTCCCATCACTTTTGTGAGACACTGTAAGTTATCATTCTGTATTCGAGGCATATTTATGGAACATATACCCCGCGAATAAGGAGCTTTTACTGTAGATACAAAAATTTCTGAAAATGCTGATAGCGATGTAGAAGTTCAGCATGACTACAAATTTTGCATTTGATTTTTATATAAGCAGCAATTAAAATCCAGCATGGCTGGGATTAAAAGAGTATTAAGTAAGTTTATTTGCAATCATAAAGCTAAAAACTAAATCATTTCTATGGTTATCAACATATGATTAGCAAAACTCAAGAAATTGATGAGAGCAATGACATGTTCTAAATTAGATTTTAAAATAATTTTTTAATATAGCAGAATAAAGTAGAGTTTTTAAATGGGTTTTTTTTTTGTAACAGTTGTGTTTACAACTGATAAGACTAAAAAGAAATTGTCTTATCGCCTCTTGTTTCTATAGAGTAGTAAAAGTGCTTAACTCATGGCAATATATATATATATATATATATATATATATATATTGCCATGAGTTAAGCCATTTTTAAGGACTTTTTCTAAAAATTTAGCACTTTTAAGGTGCTTAAAAATAGTTTTCAAAGCTAAGCACTTTTCACAATGCTACAAACCCTGATATTATATATATAAAAATTCAATATAAATACATACAAAATATTAACAGCAATAAAAAAATGTAGAAATTCAATTTTAGAATAAAATTCACATACACAATATTTGTTTGGTTGACTTTAACTTTATAAATACAGTTTTTAGGCTTGCATTGAGAAAATACTTTACTCAAAATAAATTGCAGAGCATTTCTTTCTAAAGGAGAAAATCATGAAGTAAATTTATATCAAAACTCTTGTAAACATTTTTTAAAGATATAAGTAATTACTTTTGACCATAAAACAGTGAATGAGATAATAAAATGCATCACTGCTAAATGGTTGTGAAAAACTGACTTATATATATATTTCTTGAATTGAAATATATATATATATATATATATATATATTCAAATATACAATTAAAATCTTTCACTTGTTAAAAACCAAGTATGACAAATACTGTTCTACATAAACCAAAAGACTATTTAAAATATTTTTTTCATACATTTGTTTTTCTCAATAAATTTTTCACAAAATGAAGGAATTGTTTCAATGAATTAAACAGAGAGATGCTCAACTCTAACTCCAATGCTGACATAAATAATTGAATATTATTTGCAGTCACAAAGCAATATTTTACAACAGAATGGCCAGCTGGGAATCATATATCTCCTTCGAAGTCAGAAAAAAATCATACATCTTTTCAAAAGTTTTGGATGATCAGGTTATTTTTTGAAATGTGGCATACAACTTTATACATTGCATTTTTTATAAAGGAGATATCATGTATCTTTGGTTTGACTGCATGAAATGCAAAAGACGTTCGTCGGCTATATAGAGTTCAGACGACACATCAATGTCTGGAAAGTGAGCATTCAAAGAATGTCTTTCCTTTTTTTTTTTTAATTCTGACAAGTCCATAAAAAGTTAATTATAATAAACTCCTTCTCCACCAGCATTTTTTTTTGAAGATAATACCTTCAAACTTTATATACTGCAATTTTTTTATTTTATTTAACCAGGAGATCCTACATCCATGGTTTACTTGAATAAAGCAGATAACGATATTGGATGGCAGTAGAAAAATGTCCGTCCATTCCCAGATCTTCAGCTCTTCCCCTTGCTTTTTCTAAAAATTCACCAAGTTCACCTTTTTGCTCCATCCTTAAATACTCTAAGTAGAAATCAATTCTGCGGGACCAAACTTCACATTCCCTTGCCCTTTCCTTTAAGCCTTCTGGACTCATTTTCCAAAACTCAAGAAAAAGTGTTTGATAATCATAATCTATCTCCCGCAGCATTTTCATGAAGATAGTATCTAGTGCTCTTTTAAAAAGATTACAATCTATAAAATTCCACAATTTTTCGGCCAATTGAAGAAAATAACTTTGCAGCGGCCAATCCAAATAGGGAAGAAGAACTTTTGTAGTATTCATGTTCAACAATTTCACTTGTTCCTCGTTAGTTGCTCCATAGAGACAAAAGAGGAAATCTTCAACTGTCGCACAACATAAAGTGTCAAGAAAGTTCTCCCTCTCTTCTGGCTTCAAAAAAGGAAAGAAGGCACTGCATCTTGCAAAGTCAATTCTAGACAATCGTTCACTAACGTCAGGGTTATTTTTAATGGCCTCTATCAATGGACCCTCATATCCATCTCGCATCATTCGAACCCAAAATCTCGGAATTGGATCGTAAGCTGATAAAGGTTTATCTGCCTTACCGGATGCCTTCAATTCTTTCCACAAAGCTGGAATGTTTTCCTCTAGAAAATAATGGCAGGCACAATTAAACTTATCTTCGACATTTCTTTCTTTATCCTGAAGCATTTTCTTAGCTGTTTTAATTCTGTCAATTGTCCCATCACTTTTCCAGCAAGGGATATAACGATACATTGGAATTCGGGATGACACAGGCTCCCCAAGCCATTTTAAATAAGTCGAATGAAGGCCACAAATTGCCTGCAATACTCCAAGTCTTAAACGTGTAGGAATGTGAATTAATTCTTCTTTTGCTTTGTTTATCTCGTTTTCAGTGGTTTGCCAATCTCTGGGTCTACCTTCATGAAATCCTGGCAGGTTTCCAAATATAATTTCCCTTAAGATGTGATCCCAAGTATGGTTATCCAGACCTCTAAACAATGGACGAGCTACGCTGACATAACACAAGTGGCTAAGAGATGGCACAAAAGGGATTACAATCTTGGAGTCGTTGGGTTCTTCCATTTTTTTAAGGAAATTCCTAAGCGGAATATGAATTATTTTGAAGCAAATCTTCGGTAAAATCTCAATGTAATCTGAAAAAAAAAAAAAAAAAAAAGTTATTGATTTTGTATGAAATACAAAATGAATATTTTATAGCAAATACTTTTTCAATCAATTAAGAAAATCTGACCGCAAACTTAGATAAAAGCTGCATTATATTGCATGATGAAAAATGACATAGTTTACATATTATATTTTTTTTAAATGTAACAGTTAATTTATCAATCTTGTGTAAAAATAATGCTATGCATGTAATAAATTGTAATAACCATAAAGGTCATACTTGATGGAAGGGGGAAAAGTTCTAAAAATATCTTTTAAGTTGAAATGTGAAAGCAAATTGCATTCTAAGTACATTGTGAATAAATTGTACCCAACATCAGATTTTCTAATAAGTAATTTCCTTTAAATGTCTTGGTTCAAATTTCATTATGAAATACAGAGTAATCATTAAAAATATCACTTTTCTAAACTGACATTCGAAGTTTCAGTGCATTTCTCAAATTAAATTTCATTTGGGAATAAAACTATACTGAATTCGCATTTTTGGGGGTTATATTATGCCTAAACAGTCATAACATTAATATGGGAAAAATTATATTATAATTATATAAAACTGATATATAAAAATAATTATATAAAAAATTCCCTTTATAAGTTCAATATCTATATTAACGCAGAACATTAGATAGAATCATAGAGCTGATCTAAAAAATAGAAGGTGCCAGTTGCTTCTTTCTTATCGAAACAAGTGTGTCCAACATGAGTCACGTGAATTAAGGAGAGTACTGTCCTACCGTCACAAGAAAAACTCTGAACATGGTTGCCGTAAGTAGATCAGTCTAAGTAAGGAGGGAAAAAGGCATTAAAGCAGACCACAACATTTGGCTAACTAAAGGCCTTATCACACGGTGAAATTTCGTCAGCACTTTTCCGTTTCTACCCTCAAAAACCGGTCAAGCAAGTTTCATAATCGACAACTTTTTCTAACCAGCAAGAAAGTGCCGTCGGAAATATTGTCCGCAAACGAAATTCAACCAATCATGTAAAACTTTGAAGTGACGTCACTTTCGTAGTCGTTTGCTGACGGAAAGTGCCCACGATATTTTGCCGTGTGATAAGGAATTAAGCGCGTTTCCTTAGGCGAGAAATTTTTTTCTCTAGTATTTATACAGATCTACTTCTGTGAACAAATAAAATTAAATTGCAGATAAACTTAGAAATTAATTGTTATTTAAGCTTTTAAATAATGCCTTGAATAAGAATGCCTTCAGCGATATTTCTTCCATTGTTTTTTGTAGGACCTGAGGCTGCCGTCAATTAAAAAAAAAACCATTCGATAATAGCAAAATAATTTGATATTTTCATGAAGATTCATGTGTTTTTAAAAGTGAAACACTTGTGTTTTAAGACTAACCCCCCCCCCCCTTTTTACATTAGACTTTATTAATTTTGAATAAGTTAAAAACGATAGTTTCAAATAATAAACTTACAATCAGAAAGAAAAAAAAAGGTAATTTGGAGCTCTATAATTTATAATAAATCTGTTACTGTTTGATATGAATAAAAATTAAAAATACGAAATTCAGCAAAAAATTCAAATATAAATAAATCAATAAATAAGCAAAATCAAAGATATTTATTCCTTTTATATTCTTTTAAGAAATAACGATATCGGAATAACTCATGCACGCCAAAATTAGTTGCCCAATCCTCCATAGCACATCTTACAGATAAAAGAATTTTAATAAATTAAAACATTACTCAAAATTATTTAGCTGGCACCTAGTACTAAATGAATATATAACCGGCGATTCTTCTCATCATAATGATACTTCTAACAGGTTCTTTTGGGCCAAAAGAAATACTGCCCTTTCCTTCACCCCCAAAGTGTAATAGAGTATCCCTTCAAGCCGACTGATCTACTTTTAGGATTACTAGGGTTTTTCTCCTGACGGTAAGACAGTAGTGAGATGGGACGGAAATTTTGAGGAAGTGACAAATCAGTATTTGGTTTTGGAACAGGGACAACCACAGCTGTTTTCCAGCTATTGGGGGAAAAACATAACTCCATCATACGATTAATTAACAGAGTTAAGTACAAAATATATCTAAAGGGGAGATTTTTAATCATGCGATTTGTAATTAAATCCAATCCTGGTGCTTTCTTCGGCTTTACGTTTTTCATGAAATCCACGATTTCAGACGGCCAAACCGGTTCAAGGTTGTTTACGCGGGAACGCTATTAAGCGTCTGTTTTAGAAGCTGAGAGTAAATCCGTGCCTAACGCTGATTGGCTGCTGACATGACGTCACTTCAAGTTCGGCAACCATAGACGGTTGGCAAGAAATTCATATTGGCTTAAAAAAAGGGTAATCCGTTTATGTCTTCGATACAAGGGCGTTTAATCCCAGCGTTTATCCCTATGGGATGGACGAATCCATCGCAAACCGTACTTTTCGCAGGTAGGGACGTTGAATCGAGAGGGGCAGCAGGGATAACGTTGTCTTTTAAATGTTGAGTTGTGGTTCACACTTTTCCCGGTTCAGATGAATCGTTATTCGCTGAGAACGAAGGAAAACGTTGCCGTTATTTTAGCATGTAAATATGGATATAGTTTCCTCATCTTTGAAAAATCCTGAGTTCTTATATTTAGAAATGTTGTTTTGCAGTTTACAAATTTGTTCTTGTGTTGCATTTCGTAAACGGATCATATATAATTTTGAGAAATGTATTAAATACAAAATGAATGATGGAGTAATGTGGTATTGATATTTAAATTTCCTAATATGTAAATAAAACAAATCATTATCCATCTCTTTCATGTTGATTTCTTTTGACATTATATTACTCTTGTGTTTTGTAGTTTTAAGTAAATGCATGTTAAATTATAAAGATAATAAATTAAGGAATGAAATAACTTATTGAATTTAAATAACCTGTTTTATGAGTAGAAGACTTATAACTAAAATTTAATGACTAGGCCATCTTTATTATTTAAAAAATAAATGGTACTTTTTTATACCGGAGCAACCGAAAAATTGCCAATAATGATGCAACCAACGCCAAACGGAATATCGCCACCGATAGCCTTTTGCCGATACATTTTTAAAGAAAGTAGAGACATTTTGTCGCCAAAAAGCCTGCTTGGCGAGATTTGCGCTGGCATAATGGAAAAGTACCAAATAAATAAATAATAATAATAATAATTAAAACTTGTATATAAATTTAGAAACATAGTTTTATAAAGTGTTAACTGTAAAAAACAACCTCATCTCAAAGTTTTTTTCCTACTCTAATCATATTTAAAATAGATATGGTAAGTTAAATAGGCATATATTGTAATATTCATTGTAAATCAAGTCAAGCCTATATTCAATAAATAATTTTCATATATGGATTCTGATTTTATTAATGCTTCATTGAGATTCACTTTGCTATATTATATTGTAAATTTCTAAAATTTTAGTTACTACAAGTTATTCTTCTCTTGACAAATAAAACAAAAATTCTAGTTTTATTACTTAATGGATAAATATTGATAAATGAATTATAAAAACCTTGATGAACCTTTTAAATGTATGAAATAAAACTATATTCCAATTCATGTTTTATTGATTATTTAAGTTCATTTGTAAAAAATTAATTACATTTAATTTTTTAAATATGCTTAAAATATTTTCATTTTATGAAGAATTTTATTAGTTCAATTAGAATTACTTGAAAATAACATCTGTTAACAATTTTACAATAAGTTACAAAAAACTCTATTTTAAAATATTTTTTAACATAGAACTAACTATTTAAATTGTATTTAAGCTTTAAGTACAAGATTATATTCAGTTACATAAATGTATTAAAATATAATTACTACGAATGTTTCGGAGGATATAAGTTTTTTTAATACCGTTTTTCTTAAAATTAAGGTTTATTTTTCTAGTTGATAAGGAATCATGTTATGAAGAATTTCATGTTTATACTTCCAGCTTCCTCAGTATATTTTAAAAGATTAATATAATGGTCTTTGTGTTAAAAAATTTTTCAGAATATTCATAACCTATTGTTGACATTCTGAATATAAGGAATTAATCTGTTTTTTAAAAATAAAATCACTATATTGTTCAGTTAATAATAGAAACAAAAGTTATATTTAATTAATATATTAAACAAATATAGAAGGGCCGCGGTAGCCTGGTTGGTAGAGCGTCAATCTCGTAACCGAAAGGTCACGGGTTCTGTCCTCGTCTTCTCCAAAGACTGCCGTGTTGGCTAATGGCAGTTGGGGCACGTTAAATAGGTCGTGACTGCAAAGTCCTCCAAGTTCCCATAACAAAACGGTACCTCTGGGGGTACTGCATCAGGGATGAGTCGGTCTCTCATTTGGATCTAAATTTTGACTTACTGATGGATGAATGAGTGTATGAATGAATTCGACCGCCCCCTAAAAAGGGTTGTGTCGTGTGTGTTCGAGCAAAGTCGTCCTTTCGCCAGCACGGTGCTCCTTAACAACGAAAGGCACACACCTCTGCCTTAATCGAAACAGCTCTACTAATTCGGCTTGGTTTGACCAAGTGGCATAACAACAACAATATAGAAAGCTTGAATTTCAGCATGTCACATTTTCTACATATGCATAAAAATTACCATTTTTCAATTGAATAATATATTTTTTGCAACATAGCCAAATATGGCTGTAGAAGCAATTAATTCTGAATAATAGGAGTCAATCAATAAAGCTTTATTAAATTATAGATAATCAATTGAAATTTAGAAAGGCAAAGTAAATTTCCTTTTTGGATGACAACTGTGAATTAATGAACAGTATGCAACCAAAATATATAGACTATGAAAAGCATAGAGAACTAAATGTCAAAAAAAAAAAAAAAAAGGTTTGCTAATATAATATATTGTATAAAGGAAATAGTGCCATATTGAAAATGTTCCACATGAGCTTTGGAACATCACCGTTCTATTTCTCATAGCATCAATAAAAAATATAAAAAAATTGAAAACTATTTTTTAACTTTCCATATGAAAACTTTTTTTTTCTCCTTTAAAGAAGGTTAATGGAATTTGGCTTTGTTCTATTTAATTGCTGATGCCTCTAAATGAGGAAATTTATTTTATAGTCATCCTATAGTTTAATTACACACATTTTTTGAAATACGGTGAAATGAAGTTTCGAGAACATTTTTGAACATAAGAAAAATAAAAATTGGAGCAAAAAATTATAATCCGGAAAAAATTATTTTACCTGCTAAATTCGGCAGCAGTTATTATTATATTTTTTTCATGATTGGGAATATGAATATAACATCCTGAAAATTCAATAATTAAATAATAAGTTAATGTTGAATGAAGCAATAACACTAGGAAAAATAGAAATATAGTGGAATATCAAATTCTTATAGGTTTGATGGTATAATATAAACAAATGAATCAACATATGAAATAAAAATTAAAGAAAATAAATAATACTTGGCAATGCTTTACATAATTTTTTTGACTAAACTTTAATAAATTCACATCATAACTAAGTAGTTTTTTGAGTGATGAAAAACAAAATGCATCGATCCTTAGCTTTATACAGCTAGAGCTCATACCCTGCGCTCTGCAGCCGCCAAATAAATAATATTAAGTGCAATCAATCAATAATCTGGCAATATCTAATCAAAACAGGATGATATAAAATACAAAAAAACATTCATTTTTATGTATTAAATTCGTATATTCTTTTAGAATTATAAAGCTTGGTGTTCTTTCAGAATGGTAATGAAAGAAACTATTTATTGTATCTTGTGATTCGTTTGATATTCAATCAAAATTCTCAGTTTTGTTTTAGAAAATGGGATTGAAATACTTTCTTTCAAAGTTGATTTAACATAGAAAATATATTTATACCATAAAATCCTTAATATAGTTGAAAAGATAATTTTTTGAAAATTAAGATATTGCAAAATTATTTGTACTATAATATTTTTGGAAGTTACAGCAAAAAACACAATAATTTAACTACATTTTAAAAATCCCAGGATTGGTCTCCCGAAAACTTTCTCACATAATCTGTAATAAAGTTGTTACCAATGAGATTGACTTCATGGCATTTACATACAATATAGCCATTGTACGCAATACAATATATACTATATTAAACTTTAACTTTTTATGTAGGCATTCCTACAGAATCTATTGTGTCTCTTCGGCAAGAGATTAAATTGGCAAATAGATGTAGTTGAGATTCGATTTTTTTTTTCCAAAATTTATATAATTGTACTATGCCTATAACCAACCTGTAGTTGTAAATAATAAGCTGAGCAAGTTTCATAGTAATAGGATGAATGGTTTAGGAAGGCATTACAGACAAACATTCATTTTTATTTATATAGATAAAATATAAATAAATGTGTTCATGGCAATATCTATCAGATTGTTATTCAGTGACAGAAAATCCAAATTGCTGTGTTGGGGAATGAAGTAATTGCACCATCTTACTTTTGTAAATAATTGCAATATTAATTTATTTGAATAATTGTGGTTGGTTTCATTATGAAAATCATTACAAAAAAAATAATAATGAATATATTCCTTATCATGAACAGATTTTATATGATTTGTCAAATGTTTCCTCACCTAACTCTTAATGTTTCTCTTATTAAAATGATAGTGCAAGTTAACACATTACTAAAGTTTTTACAACTTTGACAACAAAAGAGTGACAAAATGAAATTCTCGTGTTAATGTTTATCAAATAAAACACAAAGATATCCTTACAAAATATGAAACCATGATAAAAATAATGACTTTAGCAAGTTCGCTCGAATCGCAAAGAAACCAAAGCTAAATTTAGAAGAGCCTACAGAAGCAAACTGTTTTTTGAGATGCAATCTATTTAACAGCCATTGGTCACAAATGGTGTAAAATATTTAATATGTAATAAAATTAAATACAATAAAAAAGCAATACATATTTATTAGGAAAACACATGATCAAACATAAAAAAAATGGATTAATAAATGACGATGGAATACTATGCAATATTAAAACATATTGTTAATATTTTTTATTGTCTATTCAATTATTTTGTTATGCATTTCATAATACATATATATTCATATTTTTGCCCAGTGTATTGTTTGTATTTATCAGGTGACCAGTTTGTTCAACAAGAATATTGGTTGTATTTGTTTTCAGATAAATTGTTTAGATATAAGTTCATATCAATGAGTTTATCAAATAATTTAACAATAAAAATTATGAAATTTATATAATTGTCTAACTTAAACATTCTTGCTTACTCTGTGTATGGTAATTATAAACTTTCTCATTGAGACTGTTAAATGACATCATGGCACTATTGAAAATGTAAATAACCCTTTCATCTATCTTCTAAATTTAAGGTATTGTAGCTTCACTTTTAAAAATTTGTTTTATAAAATTGCTCAGAAATTAATTACAATATTTCTTACATGACTTTCAGTAACGGGCGAAAATCATACGATGAATTAATGAAAAAACCATTTGGATTTCCGGGTAGTAATGTATTTTATCATATGTAGAGAGGAAAGTATTTTTTAAAATATAAATAATTGTTCTACAGTTCAATAGATATAATTTCAAAAAATCCAATGTAAAGTTTGTTTGTTAGTGATCATTTTGGTTATTATTGTCGAAAAACGACAAATTTCATTAAAAAAAACTAATTAAACTTTATTAGTAGTATATTAAAATATTTGATTATTTCATTCATTGAAGCAAGTTATGTACGTTGATAAAAAAAATGAGTCCGTTTTTACCCTTGTAATGTATTAATAAAAGAGCGTTCTGTTATTTAGTTAAATGTTACAAACTATATTTTGGTTTATATATTATAATTATGCTAAATAAACTAGTTAATCTGTAGAACTTTAGCACTCAAGAATTGGGGGAACTTGATGATAACTTAAAGATAGTGAATAGATATGTTACAGAAATTTTTAATTTAATAAATTTAAATAACCTTTTATAAAATATCTACAGCAATTAACTTTTTATTAAATATAGCATAAAAAAGAAATTTTTAAATGATTTTTTTTTAATATCTCGGATGCAATTCACTTTCTACATTGGTCTATTGCACTTAATTATTAAAAAAATATAGCATGGCAGTTTTATAAGAAACAAAGAACTTCGTAAAAGCATAGAACATATTTCATTATTTGAAAAACTTAATTTGAGCTATTACACTTTAAGAAGCAGAAAAAAAAAAACTTAACAAGACTTTAAAAAATATAATAAAAATAGTATGTATACAAAAATATGTTCATTTCTAAGAGAAAAAATATTATAATTCTATAACTTTACATTATTTATCTTATTGTTTTTCAAAATATGTAAAATAAAGTTAGATGAACACTCTAGGAACAAAGTTATAGCAAGTCTGAAAAGACAACGAACATTCTATTTTCTTTTATTCAAAAACAATCATTAAAAAAATTCAACCTTGAGATTTTGATGAATCTCCACATTTCGGTATCCAGAAAAAACACATTTTTAATATTATGTCTATCTATGAAAAAAGGTTACTCAAAAGTTGACATTTATAGAATTATGATTTGGTCTGGGATTTAATACAATTGCATTTTTTTTTTTTAAGAAAACATTTTATTATTATTTTAGTTTTTATATAAAACCACATTTTCAAGGAATCGTTCTTTAGCTTAATGAATCACCAGAACAATAAACAGGCCTTAAAAATCATTTGGCATGTGCTTAATCATTAGTGTTTAGAAACCAGTTGAAATTCTGTCATAGCAATATATTTTGTAAAGAAAAAAAAAAAAAAGCAAGATAAAATTTATAAAAATCCCAAATTTTAACTTTCAGTTTACTAGAAGAAAAAACAGTGGATTGCAATAACTTAATTGCTATATAATGCTGCTGTTTCGTGTTCAAGATATTTCTTTTTAGTGTGGTATTGATGAATTTTTGACAAAATACCTATTTTAATCATAATAATAAAACATGTTGGCGGCACCTAACCAATGATGTAGGATGGGAAAATACTCAGGGATATATACGCAAAGTCTGGTTATTTTATAAAATAAAGTTGCTGAACAATGAAATATCTAGAGTTTTATAAATATCTTTTAAAAAGCATTTTACCAGCTTTAGCAAGCAATAATGAGTTTATGTTCATTTAATGTGTTTATGTTATGTTTTAATTTGAACTGCAAAAGTAGAGTTAAAAATAGTTTCCCATTAAAATAGCAAATACGTTTTATTTATATTTTAACTATGATATTTAAATTAACTTTAAGGGATAAAAATATATCATGTTCATGATCCAGAAAAATACTGTCTATCAAAGAAACTGAAAAAAAAAAAAAAAAAAAAAAAGAGCGTTGATTACATAAAACCTAACCAATTAATTCAGCTAATAAATAACCAGTCATTGCTTTTGAAATCTTGTTGCAAAAATAACTTTTCTTTGAAATTTCAATATAAATGAATATTACTTTCAGAATAAATAACATTAAAAAAATTAGGGTAGTGTGAAGAGTTTTTCACCAGCTTATGCTCCAGAAACAAATTTCATAGCTTGTGGCAAGTCATAATATTTTTTTTTACTCTCAATCATCACAGAAATTTCTTTAAAAAAAAAATAATCTGATAATTTGATTTCTTAATTCAAAAAGATTAATAAACAATTGTATCACACATGAGTTTCTACTCTAGGCTGTTTGTCATTTTAAAACCCACCAAAGGATACAAAAATTATGTTAAAAAAGGGTTAATATTTTTAGACCGTATATTTTGATGATTCATGAAATAATATTGTATTTTTGTTATTTCTTATTCATATTTTTTATTGTTATAGAATTTAAAAAATTCTCATATTAATAGTTTTCTTTTTATTAACTTATTGTATTTATTAATAAGTATATATATTTATATTAAATAAAAATAGCATAAATCACTCCAATTCTGCATTTTATATTTTATGAGTTAAAAATAGATACTCAAGTATATCAGATTATTGCACACAGCCATATTAAAATCAAAAGTACATGTTAGGTGGTATTTATTTAAAATTATACATATATGGATTGGTTCTATTTATTAAACAAATGAAGCTTTTGTTGAAATAAAAAACGATATAATTTTATTTACAATAAAAGTAGTTTATACCTGGCACCATTTGTTAAGTAAAAACAACCTAACCCTAACAAATCAATATTACACATATGTCACATTAGTAATCCACAAAGCATTCCGATCATTAAACACACAATTTCTAATTCCCATTCACTGCGTCAAAATAATATTTTGGAACAAACATTTATAAAAAAAATTTCTAAAAAAAAGTGGAGGGGTGGGGTTGAAAGATGCTTTTTTTTTATCTATAGCAGTTAGCTTCGTTGCCAAACATGCAGTGATTCGCCAAGTAAAACGTATGTATACGAATCACGTGACTTAAATAACCAATGAGCGTTAAGATTGACACATCCCGGCTTTAGATGCAGACGCCTGTATTTTTTTTCGGTTTGAAAAATTTTTTAAACAAAAAAATTAACGGTTAAAATTTTTAACTATGAGTTTAAGTTGTGCCTTATTAATTTTAAAACGAAATCGTCGAAAAAGTGAAGATAGATGGAATGAAAATGCTCAAGAATCGTTCATAAGAAGATCCAGTCGTAAGGAACGAGGCGAAATTTCCTAAGTTTATTTGAGTTTACAAAGGACTTTGATGCAGGTGATTTTTGAGCGTGTACTTTTTGCTGTGCATTTATTATTTCCTTCATTGTTTTATCATATTTTGGTATAAATTAATTCAGGGGAATTCAATATATATGTAATATCTGTCGATTTTGCTTTATTTCACTGAATTTCATATAAGCTTTAATTATGTAAATATCTTCCCTTTTTTGCAAGCATATTACCAACACTGGAAGGTAAACGCCAATCTAGATCGCCTTTTAGCAAACCAGTCACATCTCAGAAATGTTTGCCAAATTTACTGACGAAAAATGCAGTACAAAAATATATGCACATAGGCGGACTACTTAAGAATGAAATGATTTGTTTTCTTCCAGTGGGGCCTAGCCAATTCATATTGTTTACACACACGCCTTTAAGAATTGAACATCAATAATTTTATAAACACAAAAGAAATTCCTTCACAAATACAAAATGAAACCTCTGCAAACTAGAAAATAGCTTCAATGATATTAAAACTGTATTAACTTCCAGACCATCAGCTATAATTTTAAAAAAATCACCTGAATGCTGGCTGAATACTCAACTCGCAAAATAGAGGTGGGGGGATGGAAAATTAGTCTTTATCATCTTTTTCTTTATTGCATAAAAAGAAAAATGTTTTAGATAAATTTCAAAAAGCATATTATGAATGAATTTTGTAAATTTTCACGACAAGCAGCTTCACATTAATCAAACTATTAAAAAATGTTGCCATATTCTCCACAAAATTTTTTTAAAAAAATTACAGGGAGAAATAAATAAGCCTACCTACACTTATAAAGTAACAAACAAATTAATTTCTCGCGTTTAATATTATTTTTAAATTATAGAGCATGTTGTTGAATGCATAGGGAATTTTAAGCATAAAGTGTCCAAAGAAACGTAAGTATTAAAGCTCACAGCATCCATTCATATAAAGAATCTAATAATCCATGTTCATTATGTTTACAAAAAATTACTTACGTCGGGTTTACACTCGACCAGTTGTAAGACGGCAAGTAGGCAGCGAATGTGTAGAAAGGTATTGATGTTTGCCACGATATCATCAGATGAATTCAAGCATTCCACTCTTGGCTATAAACTGGCGCTTCGGCGTTCTTGGATTTTTCTTTTCCCCTATGAATCGTATTAAAATGAAGGACATTTTCATACAAAAACTTGGCAAAAAACGATCAACATACCTAAATTTAGAAAACTATAGAAGAGAAATGGCAATTAAAATGAAAAAAAAAAAAATCACAACCTCGCATCAGAAGGAAGAAAAAGCAAAACATTCCAGAATCGATCAATGATAAGCGATCAATTTTTTTTACGAAAAAAAAAAATTGCCAAATTATACAAACGCATGCTCAGTAAGAAAAAATACAATAGAGTGGCTTGTAGTTGTCCCGTCGAGACAATTAAGGTGGGTTCACACGAGACTTATTATTGCCCGCAATTGTTGCCTCTCTGCTGTTGTGCCACCATTAAGGTGGGTTCACGCGAGACTTATTATTGCCCGCAATTGTTGCCTCTCTGCTGTTGTGCCACCATTGTCCCCGTGTGAAGAGTTGAGACGACGCGGACAACGTCTGTCCCGACGGGACAATTATTTAACATTGTTCCGTTGTGGTCATGTGATTTTCCGGAAGTAGGCGTGATCTTCTATTGCGGGCAATAATCAGCCTCGTGTGAACCCACCTTCACTTGCCACCAACCGAACAGCATTTTTCATCCTTTTTACGCATGCGCTGCTTATTTGCCGTCTTATAACTGGCCGAGTGTAAACCCGGCATATACTAAGTTATCCCTATGGGATGAACAAATCCATCGCAAACCGTACTTATCACAGGTAGGATCTTTTGAGCGAGAGGGGTATCTGGGATAAGTGTTGTCATTTATATGTTCAGTTGTATCAGAATGCTTTTCCAGGTATGTTGGTTGCAGAATGGTTTGAATTTTTTTTCCTAACGATATGTCGACATATTAGCTGAAAACATATTGTTAGTAATATTTCTACTTATTTAATGGATATTTCAAACAAATTCCATTTACTCATATTTATAAAATGATCAACAAAAATTCTTTTTCATATTTTATAAGCTTTACTTTGTATAATATTTCATTATAGCGAATACTGGAGAATAATATTCATAGTGTTAATCGTTCAGTAAGAACGAAAAAATTTCGGACTATTTTCATGAGGTGGCTTACACTGGTTTCTTACTGTTCCCCCCTCCCTTAAATTCTATTGCTGTTTTTGCAGGGTTCTGAATTCCATAATATCAATGAATCTTGAAATTATTTAAAAGTACTTTTCGCCTGAGGAACATTCGCATTGATACAGCTTCAAAGCAGATGATTTACTGAGTTTTTTTGGGGCAAAAACTTAATAGCAATGCCTTTTGCGCACTATTTCTGAGAAAGAAAAAAAAAACTTTATATGATTGCCTGAACACAATGTCTTCTTGTCAGAAAAGAAAAGAAGCATCCTGCTAATGATAATATTTCCCTTCACAATGTTAGAACAGCCTATGCCTATTTTTTATACATATATAATTTCTAAAATCAGCATTTCTATTTGCTTAATAGAAATGCAAAAATAAATGCAATTATATTATTTTGCTATAGCTAATTTTAAGTTATGATGCAAGATAATTTCAATTTTGTAAAATAAATTTTGGTTTTACAGAAAGTTGGATTTTTAAATAATTGCTAGTTACAAAAAGCACTGATAAATTGAAACATCCAGAATATATATATATATATATACAGGAAGAATAAGCTTCTTAATATCTTTCATAGAAGAGCTTTTTATAATATGATTAGAGTTAAGAGTAGATGTTCTTAAATTAGAATTTAAGCTAAAACATTTTGAACTTATATTTCAAATTCTCTGCAGTTCCAGTTTAAAGATACTAATAGCTGGCTAATTTTAATAGCATAAAAATCCCATTCCCCAGACTATCATGTTCTCGTATCATAAAAACATATACATTGAAGATGCTATCTGGGAACATCATACACTTTGCATTTATTTTCCTTTATAAAACTGCTAAAAATAATTTGCAATGCAAAAATCTTCTTTAAAAGGAAAAAAATCTATGTAAAATATTGTGATACTTCATATAGAACTTCATAGGGTCTATTTTAGAATGTACTAAGTGTTGAAAAATGGATTATTTCTAAACATTTGTAATATTGGCAATTTAAATCTTAAACATTCTTTAAAATTGTAATGACTATAAGACTTGCAGGAAGATATATTAATGTTCAAATTACTAGGATAAATCATTCCTTTTTATATCTTTCCTTATTTTGTTGATTCTCAAAGTGTGTGGTAGCCATTTTTCTTCTATAATGCATTGTCTTACTCTTCATAAAGTATATAAATTTTGCTTAGTATTTTATATGTAGCTTGTATAATTAATATGTGTCTTTATTAATTATCATTCCCTTAATAATTCCATTCATTAAAATTAAATTACATGCTGAGCAATTTGCTTTTTGAAAATTATTTATTCAAATATTCTACATCCAAGGCATCTCATATCCTGTAATGTCAGTGAATACTAGACTAACTCAGTCAAATATACATGTAAATGTTTTACATTGTTATTCTTATAAAATACAAGAGTTACATGTGTAATTCAAGAAATAAATAGCAGATTATAGTTGCTATTTTTTTAATTGCAAACCACTCACCAAAGAAATGTTTAACAAGCATTCATCTAAGTGAAGGCCAAAGGATACTAGTCTATAAATATTCTTATTCAATTCTTTAACACAGTAACATCCCAATACTTTATGCGAATGAATATTTCTTTTATCTACAGTGGAGTATGCTGAATGGTTCCTAAGTTAACTGAGAGTACATTACAAGTTTTATGTTCAACAGCCATTCACAGCTTGGTTTTCTTAATGATTTCCAAG
Source organism: Argiope trifasciata (assembly GCA_026543055.1). Classification (NCBI taxonomy): domain Eukaryota; kingdom Metazoa; phylum Arthropoda; class Arachnida; order Araneae; family Araneidae; genus Argiope; species Argiope trifasciata. The sequence continues at coordinate 3,514,530 of JAPMOQ010024920.1, read as the reverse complement.
CAAACCTAATGAAAACGAATATTCATTTTCTTGACCACATTGCAAAAATCAGTTGGTAAATAAATATTTAAAACAAGTTCTAATCAAAATACTTTCATTCTATTTTACTTTGACTTTTCAGACTCGCTGCAACTTTGTGTCTGGAGTGTCCATCCAAACTCCTGTGTTTATTTTTATTATCAAATATTAATATAAAATTAAAGAAATATATTTCTTCCCATAGAAAAGAATATATTTTTGTAGGAATACTAATAAAAATCAGAAATAACTATTTTCATTATATTTTTTAATATATTGTATAATGTTCATTTTGCCTCTTAAGTCAAATAATACAAATTCAGTTTATGAAATGCTGAAATGTAAGCTTTTGAAAAATGTTTAGTTAGTAATAAAGCTGCAATGCTATATTTTTTTAATAATTATGTATAATAAACTAATGGAGAAATTAAATTAGTATCAAGATCAAATAATTTTTTTCCCTAAAAAATTGTAAGTTCAAAAATTATTTCATATCTGATGCTTTATTCCATAATGATAATAAAAGAAGTTGATTGCAATAGATATTTTATAGAATTTTATTATTATTAAAGCTTATTCATTAAAACTCTGTTAATTATCATTCAGGTATCACCAAGTTCTCAATTCTTCAAAGCTGAAGTACTACAGATTCACTAGATTATTTGATATAATTATAATATCACAATTAATTACTCAGATAAAGTATTTAGATCTTTCGCTCTCTTTATTTTCAATTATTCAGTCTCCAATTTATATCTAACTTGAATGAAGTTGACTAAACAAAACACTAAAGATAAGCAACAGCATTCATATCACAGTGGTATAATAGATTTTGCATGTTGAGTAAGAATATATTGTAATTTTCAATATATGTCAAGGCAAGCGTTTATTCAAGAATCAGTTTTCATACATGTGTTCTGATTTATTGAGAGTATTGAGTTTTGTTTTTAATTGATTCAGAATTCATGTCTGATTGAGATTTTCTTTATTATATTTCAATATAGTGTTGTATAGTATAAATTTCTAAAGTTGTCAATTAAAATTTTTGTTACTTAAGTTATTCCTATTTTCCAGACAAATAAAAAGTTTTTTTTTTTTAACTCAACAAATAAATTTTAGTAAATGAGCAGTAAAAATATGAAATTTTTTAATGCATGAAATAAACCATATTTGAATTCAAGTTTTATTGGTAATTTAAATTTCTTGTGACAAATTAATCATTCATAAACTGTGGTATAATTGTAAATATACTTAAAATGTTTTCATTTGATAAAGTTATTTATCAACCTAATTAGTGTTATTTGAAAATAAGTAGCAGCTGTTAATGATTTAAAGTTGTAAAGAATGTATTTTATAGTAAATATTTAAACATGAAACTATTTAAATCTAATTTTCTAATAACAATTCATATAAGGTTATATTCAGTTACCTAAAATTATTTAAATGTAATTTTCAGCAAATGTATTGGAGGATTTAATTTTTTCAATACTGTTTTTCTCACTGTTAAGTTATGCTATGAATAGTTTCATGTCCATACTTGGAAATTTTCTCATATTTCAAATTATAAAAATTTCTTCAAAAAATTAATAATGGTCTTGTTGATTAAAAGTTGTAAAGAACGTTCATAATATTACAGCCTGTTACTGACACTTTGAATATAGGATAAGAATAAACCTATAAATTGCTTTAAAAAATTGTTATATTTTTTATACTTTAAAATAAAATGTTAGATGTTAAACTAATATGTTATACAAATATAGAAAATTTAACTGTTCAGCATGTTAGAAATTCTATGTATATATAAGAGCTGTCATTTTTCAACTGAATAATATATTTCTTAGCCAAACAACATAGCTGATAAATTCTAAACAATTCATAGGAATTGATTAATAAAGAATATATTATGTCGGTTCATTGATAATTAATTGGAATAAAGAAAGGCAAAAAAGCCAATTTTCTTGTTTGAAGACAACTGAAAACTAATGAGCAGAATGCAACTCAATTGGATACATGGATTGTGGAAGACAAAGAGAATTAAATTTTACAAAAAAAAAAAAAAAAAAAAAAAATGACAGTACAATATATTGTATAATTGAAAGAGCACCATATTGAACATGTTCCAAATGAGAGATAATGTTTTCAGATATGAGACATCATAATATTTAATAACATCTTAATGTTAGGATCATTAAGTTTTGGTTCCAGTAACATCATGTATTTCCATATGGTTTTTTAAAAAGAATGTTAATGGAATTTGGCTTAGTTCTATTTATTAGTTTTAGTTGTAAATATATATATTTACAACAGATTTTACTCAATTTGTCATAGTACTGCATATTTACGCAATGCATAACCTAAAACATCCATATTGTCAGCAAACAAAAACATCACTGAAAAAAGGAATTTCACAATAAAAAAGAAAAATACAGAATAAAACTAATAGTAATGGAACAAATGTATTACTTACTGAATAAATTCGGTGAAAATATTACATATATCCATATATGCTATAAATTATAAGTGATGGTTATTCTTTCTCCTCCATAGTCTGTCTTAGATTACCAGTTAGTTTGATTATCATTAGTTATCGAAGATATTTCATTCTACTTATGAAAAAATACCAGCGAATTTTCATGTTCTATAAAATTTACCAATTGAAAAAAAAATCGGTTTTATAATACATTTCCTTGACTTTTCGAGCCCCAAAGGTCGGTTGGCAATCCTGCTAAATAAAGCTTGAATAATTACTGCATGTTTTACCTATACAAACAGTAGGAATTCATAAAATAAAATAATAAGGATTTTAAATATAGATTTCTGGGGATTTAGCTATGCGTTTATTATTTGATTTTAGATCATTTTTTAAAAATTAAGATGCCGTCCCTAATACTGTAAACTAACAAAGAAGCCGGCATCTGTCAAACGCGATACCAATAGCGTCCACCACTTTGTAATTAAATATCTTATTATGAAGATAAAGTATATTTGGCATACATTTATATTTAATGTTAAATGGCACAAAAAAACTATACTTACATATATTATGAGCTTTCACCGATAGAACAATATAAATGAAATATACTCCAAAAAGAAACCGAAGCCCTTGCGCTTGCTCTAGTTACTGCTGCATTATGGAAATGGCATCAGTTGAAAGATGGAGGCTGTGGAATAGCATTTGTAAGAAGAAGAAGAGGATGAAATGAAGCTTTTTTTTTTTCTTCTTATTTCTGTAAATAGTCATTAATAAAAGAGTATATTACAATTTCTGGTTATTTATTTATTTATTAGTATTTTTGCTTTTTTTTCCTTCAGAATAAGGACCATGGTTCTAGAATTTGTCAAATGTTTAACATGAAAATTACTTGATTCGATATAGACAAATGAAAAAATCGCTCATCCAGAAATTAATATTTGATATTTCGGAGAAAATCTTTTCGTATTCTGTTATTATGAAGCAAAATTTTAAAATTAATTTTGCCTGTTTTAGTAAACATTAAATGGCACACTGGATTTCGTTCTTTAGCTTTCATTGGACAGATCGTAACGATTCTTACTTTCTATCGTGATCTAGGAGGACCTGTACTCGAAATATCATCAGTAAAATCGTTTGAGGGATGTGAATCGCTCCTCTTTTTGAAAAGTATTGATCACTTGGTAGATGTGACTACAGGTGCATAATCCATGATTTTTAAATAACAAATATTTTTTTGTTTTGTTATTTGTAAATATTTGTTCCAAATTATGCTATTTCAATCATATTATTAAATAATATTTAGTATTAAATTTAAAATTTATTAATTTTAGTAATTAATTTACTAATTTAAGTAACGTGTGATTGAATTACTTCTCTATTTCAGCTTATTTTTTAAATTGAGTTTTTTTTCAAAACTATTTATTTATTTATTGGAGTAAAGTATTTTCTGAAAAAGTTGAATTAATAATAAATGTCATTTTTAAAAAAAATGTTTGCTTTAGTTCTATATTGTACTAACAGATGGCGTGAACAGAGGGAACAAAACGAATGCCATCAGAAAGTCATGTCTCAGGCAATTAAAAATGATCTTTATGGGATTATACATTGTCAAATGCGAATATCGGAAAGTCAAGGACTCTACCATTAAGCAGAAAGGTGACTTCACACTTTCCAATGAAGTTACCACTCTGATAAATTTCAGTTATATGTAATTCAATGATACGATAATGATAATTCAATGATACGTTTTGTGTTTCTGGGATTTCTTTTCCACCCCCTGGAGGGTCGTGGATTAGCCGATACCCCTTTTCTTTTAGAGATGTCAGCTAAGGCTGTGTTTGGCTAAGTTTTGAGGGCATAATGTCAATACGGGAAGTTGTTCCTTTGCTGTTTTTGGTTGAAAGAAATCCAGACTCCTTTTATTACTTTTCCACTTACTGCATATCTGCCTTGTATTTAAACTTAAATCAATTATTATAAAATCATGTTATAACACTATGCACCTCAATGATTTCTGTTTCAAGAAATATACGTCTTTTCACAGAAAATCAATTTCCATATCAGCATTTATTATATATTTTTTCTTTTCAATTTAATTGATACATGGATGCTTCACTGTTTTTTCTGTTTCTTTATATATCAATTTTGAATCATAAAATTCTGTAAGAACATAGAAGTATTTCTTCCAACTCCTCTCTATAACCTATTTGATATCTATATATATATATATTTATCATAACCTTACATGCAGTAAATATAATAAACACGAGTAAGTTTTTGTTTTATTTTATAATATTCGTATAATATCGTAATTTGTAAAAATATCCTCCTCCCTTTGTGTATTTTGCTTTCTAACGAGGTAGTCCAGCAAATGCTAGCTTGAAACTCATTCCATTTATATAATTTTCGAAAAAACCTCTTGCCGTTTTTTAATATTTCAAGTACAAAATGTAAAAATAAATAATTTACAAAAATGATACTATTTATGTTTTGTTTATTAATTAAGAGTGCAAAAGTCAAGCTGAGTATGTAAGGCACACTTATATGATTATCATAGCACAAAAATGTAGTTCACACAAATTTAAAATATTAGATAAATAACACCCATGATTGGTTTTTTTAGATTAACTTAAAATTCTTTAATAAATCCGATGAGTTAAATACGATATTATTTATATTTGTTGGTTCTATACAGATTACTGAAAATTGAAAGCTACTCAAACGAAAGTTATAAATCAGTTAATAATTTCATAGATTTTAATAACAAAAAAGGAGTATCGTCTAAGGAATTACCATCCCCAACTATGTGATTTTATCATTATCGATAAATGATAAATAGAAAGTTTTCTTCAAATATTTACTACAAAAAGATAGAAGGGTTTTTCTTATGTATGTATCTTATGCATAAAAAGAGTTAAAAGGTTCCTTATGTCAATCAAATAAAACGTTACAATAAAACATGTTATTTAACTGCATCCTGCATAAAGTTCAATTCTTTTTAGTACCCAAAGAATTAATTGATGAAACTACGCATCAATCAATGTCAAAGAACTTAACTGCCCACAAAGAACATCTGCCGTCAGAAATCGCCTCCGAAGGAAGAGGAGGAAAAGGAAGGGTGTCCCCCGCAAGAGGACAATGAATATCAAAACAGATTTTCAACCCTAGGCTAGCCATTGTGCCATCCCCTTAATTCAGTCATAAAAGGGAAATGGAGAAATCTGTGAATGGACTAGTTATTCACAGAATCATTCGAATCCGCATATCACTGTAATTGATGCAATTCACATTAAGTGTTTGTAAGAGCTTACTAGAGTAATTGCTTACTTTGTGGTATCCTGACATCGGTGACTTCTTACTTGACAATATAAGTATCCGATAATTTTTAATTTTTCTGGCGCCGTCTGCTTGCAGAATATACAACTAATGTGAAGATTTTAACGAAATAATACTTTTTAATTTCAATTTTTTTTTAGAAAATACTTTAATCCAATAAATGAATTAATTAAATGGTTGTGAGAAAAAATGAAGCTTAAAACTGTAGCTCAAATAGAAAAATTGCCAACCTCACATTACTTAAATTAATAAATGAATTAATATTAATTATAATTAAAAACACTATTAATTCAAATTTATAATTTTTAATTAAAAGCGTGATTAAAATAACAGTTATTTGGGACAAATATTTAAAAATAACGATAGCAAAAATATTTGTTATTCAAAAAATCATGGATCATGCATCTCTATTGTTTATTAAGCAAGACACAATAACAAACATTTACAAACAATCACTTCATTATGAATATTAGCACGATGAATTTTCATAATTAACTGGTTTCTTATTTTAAAAAATGTTAAATTGTTATTAAAAAATATATCAACATTTATTTATTGTGCACAAAAAATGAATATGAAATAAGTATTTATTCAATCTTAGTGACGTTCAGAATAATTTTTTAAAGCCATTTAAAAATAAATCATTACTTGAATTTAAATGCTTTGATAAAATTGTGTCAATCTAATCATTTAACTCCAACCTCATAATCATCGATCAATGGAAGGAGGATTATTATACCATATCCATCTTAAATGATACTGCTACGTTCAGTGGTGGCCGGTTGATCGGCTGTATGCAAGAAGAAGAAGCTACCTTAAACAAAAATAAATTTTATACTAGAAAGCAAATATAGTTCTTACCACCCACCTTCGTTTTATAATCTCATACATTTATCATTGTCATTTCAAGGATCAATCATAGAACAAGATAGTACTGACATTACTTCGAAGAATGGAAAGACTGCAATTAGAACGTAAAATCTTAAAAGTGGTAAATTTGGTGACTTCTGAAAAAATAATGTCAGGCTTAAAATATTAATTATACCTAATAATAATAAATTATTTTGCATAAAAGGACAAAAAGTTTTTTCAAAAGACAAGTAAACCAGTTCTGGTTAATAAAGATGAAATTCTAGCTTGTTTTTTTAAAACAGAATCGCGTTGTTTAACAAATGAATATCCTGGAATGATTATTTTTGAAATTCAGATGTTTGCGGATATTATAGAGATGTTTGATGACATTTCTGCATCAATTTTTGAATTAAAAAAAAAAAGAATGAGAGCGCTTTCAAAGGATATATTAAGGCCTTAGCACAGGGCAAAATACCGTCCGCACTTTCGTCGGCAAATGACAACGAAAGTGACATCACTATAAAAGTTTCACATGATTGGTTGAATTTCGTTTGCAGATAACATTTCCGTCACTGTCATCGGCATTTTCAAGCTAGTTAAAAAAAGTTGACGATGACGAAAAATTTGCTTGAGGGTAGAAACAGAAAATTTTCAGACGAAAAGTGCGGACGATATTTTACAGTGTGATAAGTCTTTAAAGGATATATTAAATGAATAAGACCAATAAAATTATAAATCATAGATTAATTTGTTGGATGATTGTCCAAATAACATCGACATTTCAAAGCAAATGCTCATGATTATGGATAAAATTCTGTTGTTTTTTTAATCATATTGTCAGATGTATCAAATCCTTTTACAGTAAAAATTTCAGAGTTCTAATTCTGAAATAATCCTGAAAATAATTTAATGAATCTATGAAATATATACAATTTGAAACTACGTAACAATATTCTGGTTTTCTTTATGAACCTAGAAAAATTGATGACAATACAACAATCGGATTTAATGAGACAGTCATTTTTTTTTTTTTCATGAAGAAAATAAATAAATGCTGTTGCTTCGAACATGTTAAGGTGACGTAGTAAACTCTTGTGTAGCATAGAGAAGTAAATTAATTTCTATTCATATATTTGAGCACATGATTGAAAAAAATTAATATTAACATGGAATAAATTTATTTAAAATTATATTGATATGTGTTTTCTTAGCTTATTTGGGCTATAAAACAGCTTCGATATATATTTGATCATGGCATATGAGAATCACGTAGCATTATAGAAAAAAAGTTTTCTAAAACCTCACTTAAAAGATAACTGTTTCTATCATTGAAATAGATAATATTTAGTATTTATTTAAATTATTCACCTTTTTAGGGTAAGTTTAATTAAGGGTATACATGAAATTAAGATCGAGATGAAACACGGAAATCACTAATTTCTTAAGTTGATGCTCTTAGGGCAACAACAAGTAATTTAAGCGCTGTGGTACAACTTAGGTTGGGAGAGGTTTAGAGAAAATAACTGGCAACTCCTTTCGTCATGGATATTCAATCTGCCATATCAAGGTAAATTATTTACGTTTTTAAAAATTATAAGTAGTTGCAATAATTGACCGAATTTTAAAATTGCTTGGTAGAATTATACCCGTTGTCTATTAGAAAAGATCTGAAATTTAATTATGAGTTGTTGTTTGTTTCTGTAATTAGTTTTCGGCGTGATTTGCACCTGTGTCATTGGGATTGGTACCAACCTGTATCAAAACAAGTGTCTCAGTTTAAGTAGATTATTCAGTGATAAGTTTTGATTGATACGTATGGAATATATCTGATTCACAATAATTATGAAAAAGCTGAAAATCAATTTCAGAGAAGGGTAGAGTTCATCAATTTGCTTTTCTGAGAATTGGAAACTTTTTACATTTGCTGTGTTGTGCAAGAACATCTCTTATGTGTTCTTTTGTAGATTTTTTAAAATTTCATTTTAGATATACTAAACGTAACATTGTTAGCGTTAATTTCCCTTAAAAAACTCAATTTTCAAAGTATGAATATTTGTATTTGAAATTGGAATTTAAATATTGTCTGCTGTGGTTTCATTTTTTGTAATATTTTTTCTATTATGCGGTATACTTTTTTTGCAATTTGTATTAATGCATGTCTTTAATAGTAAGGAATCTCAAAAGCTATCAGAAAATCATTTGTAACTTATTCTGAAAAGGTTGTTACTTTATTATTATAGTATTTGGGTTTTGTTTCTAAGAATCAGTATAAAATAAGTTCTGTTAAATCTCATCTCAGCTTACTGCATGCAATTTTAATAGCAGAAGGTGCATGTTAGTTGTTAGTCTGTAAAAAAGAATTTGAGCTTCTTGCAACATATATAGTATCAAAAAGAAAATATAATTGAGAAGAAAATATTTCTTTTCTAATATTTAAGTATTTATTTTAGAAATTTGTTTTCTTCGGTTTTGAATTTTAATTCATACTGCAAAAAATAAAGAAAGGATTAAAATAATTTTGTTGAAGCAAAAATATGCTAGGATCATCATATTTTTCAATATAATTCTGTGTGTATGTATCCATTTTGTGTATATATATATAATTTTTCTGTATAATTCTACTCAGTTTGAAGTAAAGACTGGTATTTAATGATAAATATTAATTTATTTTTAACATTATAAAATATATTTGTAAATAAATTTTTTATATTTATTTATTTGCACTCTTTATTGCTGTACTATTGTTTTTGCATACATACACACATAATTTTCTCTTTAGTAATTCCTCATTATAATTTTATGGTGGTGGGACCCTGAAGAATGAATTGTATACATATAGATTGCTATTAGTTGTAATATAAAAATTTTAGAATCATAATGTTTGTTGACCTCAGAAGCATCAGGAAGAACCCTAGCATTTTATTATGCAAGTTTCCTTTCCTCTCTAGCACCTTATTATCAACAATTTATTTTGAAGAATATTTTAAACAGCATATGTTCTATGTGATGTTTATTTATAGAAATAGCATTTAGGGTTAAGACCAAAATATCTTATTTTTCTTTCTTTAGTTTAAGAAAATTAATTTCTGCATTGTAATGCAAATATCTTTTTCTACACATTAAACCTAAAATGTAAGTAACCAACTTTCATGTATAGTATAACTGATGTTTAAATTATGCATGTATAAAATGCTGCATTATATGCTTGGTAAGTGACATATTTATTTAAAACTATTATTGCTAATTATAAAAAAAAATGAATATTACTTTTTGCTACTATATATTTCTTTCAATGCTTATTTTCAGTAAGATCATTGATGCTAGATTTAAAAAATAAAATTAAAACTATACTCTGATTAAGAACATGCAAAAGGTAGGTATGATTGATAACACATAGTCTATCCACATGTTTCTACAGATGCAAGATAGATATAATTAGGCTTATCATTGTATGTATGTCGTATCTTCTTTATTTTTGTAAGATGCGAAATGAATTCCAAAATGAAATCTTAATGCACATGACATTTTATGAGAATTTAAAACAAGTGTTGCTCTTTATTTTATATTTAAATGCAGATAGAATATTTTAGAATTCATTATAGTTAAAATTAAGTCCCCCCCCCCTTGACATTGTAATGTGTGTATATGGCTAAATTTCTTCGTTAAAATTATTTTCTTGTAAAATTCCTTTAGTGACTGCTAAGATAGTTCAAGAAGCAGCAAAATAAAATTCAGCACATTTTATTAGCATGAATATTAGTAAGGTATAAAACATGCGACATTATATACATTCCTTTGTTTTGTTTATTGAAAATGAATTGTTAGTTATGTTTTAAACACCATGACCAATACACAGTGTAATGAAGCTTCATTTAAAGAGATAATTGCATAATGTTATAGAGCTGGTTCGATGACTTTTAAGGTATATTGAAATACTTATAAGGTCATTCACTAATGAAATAATTGCTTTTAGTCTTCTATGAATTATTAACTTGAATTGTCCTTGGTCGTGGATAATTGATCAATTCATGCTACATGTCAAACATAAATAAACTCTATAATGAAAATATCTAACTTTGTAATCAAAGCTTTGGTCTTATGAGGGGAAAATTGACTCAAAATGAAATAGCTACTGTCAATTTGATTTATTTCACATGATTTTGAGTTGGCAGCATTTTGTATTAATTATTGGTTGTCAGATGAAAAGCTAAAAATTATTTTTGAAAAACAGTATTAGTCAGAACTTTATTATGCCTGTAATTCACTAGGCTGAAGAATACCTTTATCTTTTACTGTATTCTTGTATACTTACTGGCTCTCTTCTATATATGAAATAAATTATCCAATTTTTAAGGGTTTTCAATAAATTACAGTTAATTAATGTAATTATATACCATAATATAATACAACGTTTAAGAATCCTAATTCTTTGAAATTTTAACTGATATTTAATACTCATAAAAATGCATGGGTGAATGGTTTTTCTTTAGTTGCTATATATTTTCATATTGGAGAAAAAACTATTTACATTGCTGTTTCTGTTTAAACTTTTTATGATAACTGCAAAGATTAGTTGGCTGCCTATAATTGTTTGATTGGATTAAAATATATCATATCTTTACTAATAATTAGGATGAATGTGTATGTTGGTGCTCTACAGGTTAGAACATTTGACCTACTACTACCAAAATTGGCATTTATATATTGTGAAATGTTGGAATGCATTCCTTGAAATAACATTTTTGAAATTTTTATTATTTGAAATTAAAATGGATTTTAGTACTAGCACAGTTTAGCAATAATTAACCAAAATATTATTACATGGAAATAAGTTTTGTATTTTTTCAAAAACTAAAAAAAAGAAAGAAAAAATGATATTAATTTAATAGTTTTGTGAATTTTTCCTGATTTTTTTTGAATTTTTTTAAAATTTCCAATTACAGATTACATTATTGCTCTGAAATTCAATTTTTTTAATATTATTGTTGAAACCTAAAGAAGGATTCTTTTTAATACCCATATAATTTGCAAGAAGGATAGAAGAAAGAAAACTGAAATTACAATGCTAAGAAATTTAAAAGATAAATGAACAGACATTTGTCTTATTTATAGTATCATGATGTCATGTTGAAGAAAGAAAAATGTATAAGATGAATTGGTAAAAGGAAGTAAAAATGTTCCTGTATTCTGTCTTTCTTATGTTCTTTAAAACATAAGTAAGGCAATTGAAATATCATGGCTTGATTGTTGAACAATTTGATGAAGTCATGAAGTTTAAAGGGAAGAACTGGAAAGAATGGGACAATTTCATTTATGTCTAAATAAAAGATTAGAATCTGTTTCTAGTTTTTCCAATTGACAGAGCAGCTATAGCCCCTTGCTTGATCATAATTATTACACCAGCTATAATATTTTTTGTTTAAAACAGAAAACCGAATTTTTATGCCTCAGAAGTAAATACTAGTTTTTATTTTTTTCAATGATTCTATTTAGTCTTATTATTTTTTCAGTAAAAATATTTTAAGTTTATATTAAACACATAATATTTGCAAACTAACAGTCAAATCAAATGTACCATAATTTAGGCGATATGCATTTTAAAAGAAAATTCTGCAATGGGATGAATGAGACAATATCAATTTGAGAGGAAACATACATGCTTAATTACATTTCAATAAATAGCTAAATTTGCTAATGGTCGTTTTTAATTTTTTAAAGTGTCATTTAATAAAATTATTTAAGGTGTTATAAAAGTTGTAAGTTGATTCTAAATACATCAAAATATGTGGTAGTATATATTATTATATGATATTATTGTATTTATATTGAGTAATTTAAAACAGTAATGCAAACTCTCATTAATCAAAACAAAATGCTTTATTTAAAAGCATCAGTGTGTTTACATATTTAGTTTTTCTTTTTATTGTATAATATAAATTATGTATTGTATGCATAATGCATAGTAAAATACATAATAATTGTATCATATAAAGTATGACAATGTACCATAGATCATTCTATGTTATTTCATATTTAAAAAAAAAAAATTACCTAAAGGGAAACTACTATAAATATAATAACATAATAATCAGTATGATATGAAGTAAAAAAAAAAAAAATGAAGCTATATTATGAAAGTTATTTTTTAAAGTTGTCACTTCAAATTAAAATACATGACCAATATTTCATTTTTTTTTTTGTATAAAAATGCCATGAATATGGAAGAAAGAATATTCAGAAAGAGAAAAATGCTTTTAAAATTAGTTATATTGCTATCAGTGGAAAAATTTAAATATATTTATTCAGTATTTATTCCATTGATGTTTTTCAAGATGTGACAGAACTAATGAGCTAAATGGTCACACCAAAGAGCCTTAAGGACATGCCAAACAAGAGTTCAAAATCAACTCTTGCTTGGCCTGTCCAAAACAAAACCATTGAATAAAAAGGATGAAAATACAGTGTTTATTAATTTTAATTCTATCAAACTTTGTCCCATTCCTCCCTCATATAAGGGAGGTATGGGACAAAAATATTACAATTTTTTACTGTGCAAATAAAAGATAATAATTTCTATTTTGCTCTTTTTGTATTTTTTAAGAACAAATCAGAGAAGATACTGTTAGAATTTTTACAAACTCTACCAATAATCCCAATGAACCATTTGGTCCCCAAAAGTGACAAATGTTATATATTTTAAAAGTAAAAACTACTTTTGTATAAATTATCAAAATAAGCAAAATCTTTTTATTATTTGGAACATTATTCTTCATTAAAATAAGAATATCAGTTGAACCAGATTAAGGAAAAACACTAACAGCTGATTTTGTCCATAAGTTATAATATTTACTATATTCTGTGATTTAAAAAAAAATCAAATACTGAAATATAAAAATGATTATCTTTCTTTAAGAGATGAGCTTAGGTTTGGTACTAAGCAATATCAATTAAAACAATTTCAAAAGATATCAAATTTAAAAAAAAGTGAAAAAATTGTTAAAGTAGTTCAAAGTATAAAAATAATTGTTAGTTTCTAATTAATTGAATGTTTAATGAATATTTATGGTGATTCTTTATGCCTTATTATAATAAGTATATAAATTTGGTTTAATTATTTGAAAGGAGATATGGGGCATATATAGGATCAATGATAGTAATTGTGAGCAGCAATTGCATTGTATACCTGTGAGCCTTAGCAAACTGAGAAATATCTTCTTTTAAACCACTTTAGTGTAACAGCATGAAGTGAGAGTTTTTAACATTTATTTGCTAATTCTGATAAGTATCATTATTAATTCCTTACCTCTGTTATTTTTAAGATAAGTTGCTAAACTATGTTTCTTGGATTTTCTTTTTCTTTTGAGAAATTGGATACTTTTCTTGCTTATCCTAGACAAATTTTTTTATGGGGTAATTAAGGAAGGTTTTTATATAGGATTTTTTATGTAATAAAAACCTGTATTTATCATGCATTTTGAATAACATATTATGCAATATAAAGTTATATTAAGTCTAAGAAAATGATAATAACCTGACAGAAATAATTATTTTATGTAAAATTATTGATTGATATTTAAAAAATATACACCAAGAGATCTACACACTTAATACTTTTCATATGTGAATATTGACTATTTATAATTTGACCTCGATTAACCTCCATTATTTATGAAAACTAAACCTAAAGAGGGGGGGGGGGCAAATAATGTTGAAAGAAGAATCTGACAGTGATGATTTTGATAAATGACCGAGAAATTTACATAAATTATCCAAGGTTTATTTTTTATAAATATATGTTTTTTTTTATCTATTATGCTAAAAATACTATATTAGTACAATCAAAAAGAATAAATGACTATTGTTCATTCATTTGAAAGACTGATGATATTGACAATGGTCTGTTCAATGCTACATGTTTGAAGGGTGCCCATTTGACTGAATCAAAATTTGCTTTGGTGGTTAATGATAGTTTATGATTGCTAAGAGTTAGGTAAAAGTAATTCTAAGATCTTATCACTGAATAGATTTTTTTTAAATGTCAGAAAAAAAAATTAGTTGAATTGGAGATTCAAAATTGTGTTTGAAATGGAAATATTTTCTACTATTAAATTGAGCTACCAATCCTTGTTCATTTAAAAATCAGTTCTAAATTTTGTGTATTTAATTCTTGTATCTCATAATGTTGAACCATATATATATATATATAATATAACATTTTGTTTCATGACAAAATTGGGAATAAAGTGATTGCAAATTACTCCAAATCAACTATATTAAATAATTGTGTCTATTTTGTGAAATAGAATATATATATATATATCCATTAGAAATGGTTAGTAAAATAAATTCTGAGCCATTAATCAGTTTCTTATTGTTTCAAATATATTCTCTTCAAATCAGTTTGTTACTGGAAATAAACCAAAATACATGTTTCTATCCACCCCATGTTTTTTGGGGTAATTGGGAACAAACCTTAGTAATTAGAGATATTGTTATAACTCAGACTACGTGATTAATAAATTAATTTGAAAAGAAATGCATTGTTTAATAAGCCCTTAAGTATATGATTGTGTACTTGCATAAATTATAAACTTATTTTCTTTTTTGTAAATTAAAAAGAATGGCAGCTTCTGTAAAATTTATTCTTAATTACTCTTACTGACCCCATCTAGTCACAATTTTTATTTAAATTAAGATTACACAAAAAATGCCTATATTAATCTTGTGAGCCATTCAATTTTTTCTTCTATGTGCCTTTTGAAGTGAAATTAAAATAAATTGTAATTAATAGTAGATAATAATAATGATTATAGATATAGCAGATTTACATAATTATAGCAGATTATACATAATGATTAATAGCAGAAATCTGATGTTTTCTCTTTTCTAAGCTCAGTTTTCAGGTAGATTTCCAAAATCTTGCTATTGTGCTGAACAGGGAGGAAAAAATGAAGTAATAAATTTCAGAATATTTTTAACACAGCAATTAAAGCGATTTTTTTTCCCCCGTGAATTCCCTCTTTTATTTTTTTAAAGAATTCTCCATTAAATTCTTCATTTCAAACAGAAACTTTTATCTAAAAGTTATTAACCTTTATTAAATAATAAAAAATGAACCAGTTGTTTGTTTGCATTTATGTATATTGAGATTTCAAAGTGGTTTTTCCCTTTCCAAAACTTCCTTTGGTACCATCAAACCACCTTTATATATCAGCCATATTAGGTGTTAAGAAAGCAAGGTTATAATACCTTTATTTCATTTTTTAAGAAATAACACAATAAAGTGGCATATTTTCCTCTTCCAGCTGTTTCGTTAATGCTTGTTTCCCAAAGCATTTTGAATAGAAAACAATGTTGTTATATACGATTCAGATTTAGAAGGATGAAATAAGTGCTTATGTTTTTTTTATATAAAATTCATTTTTAGATCAGATACTTAATTACTAATAAATACTTAAAAAATAGAATGGTAACTATTGCAGTTATTTAAAAGTTTTTCAAAAATGATTTAAAGTAAAATGTTGAACAACTTCCTATTCGAATAATAAATTTTATTATAAGATGGATTTGTATTTCAGCCTTGAATTTGCTGATTATCTGTCATCTATAGAGGTTAATAAAAATCTTCACATTGTCGTGGAAGCTTAGAAAGCATGTTAAATGTGCTAATATTACTTTTGTCATCTTGTCATAGTTCAAACTTTACCGACAAATTATTCCTGATAGGCCTTTTATTTTAATGTAATTTTTATGTGTCTCAAAAACATTCATTTCACTTCAGTTGTTTAAAATTTAAATTATATTTTTTCATAATAATATTTCACTTTTCTTGATGTATCATAAAATATAATTGGGATGTGTTATCGATCATAGTTTTTAAAATTCTTGAGAATCTGATATTCTTGAACATCTTTCATTATTATTATCATTAATAACATATATTTTTGCCATTGAAAACTTTTAGTTTTGATTTCATTAACTGTTTTGAATTTTTAGGATTGCGACATTGCACTATCAAAAAAATTTAGACTATTATATAGCTGCTAAAATACAAAAATATCCAAAATACTTTAAGATCACTAACATTATTTGTATTGGGAAAAACTGTCTACAAATTTGATCCTTACTGCTTTAAGTTTTTTTCATGTAATTTTCTTTGTGCATTAACTTTAAATGCCTTTTACCATTTTGATTTTTTTTTTTTTTTGAGAACGTAACAAGATTTTGAAGCAAAAAGGCAATTGTTAGAGATGTTGGACATGTAACTAATGCCAACAGTTTAAAATTTTGTCATAATTATGTAAGTGTATGTATCATTATAATACTTATTAGCATTCTTATAAATAAAAAACACGAAAACTTGCTGCGATCATCAAAAATTTGAATTAAGGGTTTTAATTGTTGTTATGAAAATTTGATAATATTTTTTAAAACCATATTGTAGTTTGCTTCAAATTTTTATTGAAATTTGTTATTGATTAGTTTATTTGTCACTTTTAACTATTCATAAACTGATAATTTGCAAACGCCATGAGCTAGAGGTCTGAGCACTAGAAGTGTCAATTAGGAATGTAGCCAGCATGAAATGAAATTTGGTGTATGTATTTGATATTAAAATTATTAACATGTATGAAATATTAGATCCAATCAATAAAAAAACTCAGTCCTCAATTTTTCTTTCTATACAGTGAAAATGAATACCAATCATGCCATATTATAGAAATATTTGAAAAATGAAGGAGAAAGGGTTTCTCACTGGTTTAAAAATAAAGTTAAAAGTGTTTAGAGATTTATTGAGCAAGTTTAAATGAATCAAGATTATTTAGGCATATTTTACTTATTTATTATTTTTGATTTGGTTAATTGATTTACACCAAAAAGCAAGAGTATTTATTTATCTGTGATACTTTTTGGTTTAAATTAATTAAGATTAGTTTTAAGATTTAAAATGAGTTTTTATTTAATATTAAGATATATTTGTGATGACTTGAAAAGTTTGTGAATTATAAGATTATAATATTGAAAAAGTTTACATGTTTTTTTTTTATCTGCAAGCTATTTAATTTTAAATGCTTGCAATTTTCGATTCTTCCCTCTTGTAGTTATAAAATATGATTTTAATTATTCTGATTGTATATATAATATTTCCAAATGAGAATCCAAAACGCATTGATATATACATACAATGCTTTTAAAATTGATATAAATATTAATAAACTTAAAAAAAAAAGAGCAGAACAGAACTTTCATGCTGTGCTGTGGCTTTGTTTGGCATTCATAAGTGTATGATTTGAGAAAAATTTTAAATGAAAATATTGAAATAAATTTTATCATTGATTGTATTATTAGAATTATTTTGTTTTATTTATTTACTTCTTGCTTATATATTTATTAACAATAATTATCTGGCGACTGACATCAACTCATTAAAATCAGCAAGAGTTTATAAAATGAAATTTATGATCTTCATTAGTGGACATGAAAAAATATTTTGATTTCATGTTGAATTACTATCTATTTATAAAGAAGGAAAAGAATTTAGTATAATTATGTGCATGTTTTAAAATTTACCAACTCTTCATCGGTTATCTTTATTTCACCAAATTAATATTTATTTACACTGATGGAAAAAAAATCCCAACACCAAGAAAAAATTATTGCACAGTAATGAAATTTTAGGAATACATTTGTCTAGGTAACATATTTAATTGATTAAAGTTTCAAGATCACAGGTAGAGCCATTGGCGAGAAGAGCCATTTCAAATGTGAAATGTTGGTACATTAGTAACCGGTGTAACCGCCAGAATTTTGAATGCAAACGTGCATGCATTGTGTCGTACAGGTGTCGGATATCAGTTTGTGGGATGGAGTTCCATGCCTGTTGCACTTGGGCGGTCAATGCAGGGACGGTTAATGCTGGTTGTGGATGACGCTGGAGTTGTCGTCCAATGATGTCCCATACGTGTTCGATTGGAGAAAGATCTGGTGATCTAACAGGCCAAGGCAACATGTCGACACACTGTAGAGCATGTTGGGTTACAACAGTGGTGTGAGGGCGAGCGTTATCCTGTTGGAAAACACCCCCTTGAATGCTGTTCATGAATGGCAGCACAACAGGTTGTATCACTAGACTGACGTACAAATTTGCAGTCAGGGTGCGTGGGATAACCACGAGAGTGCTCCTGCTGTCATACGAAATTGCTCCCCAAACCATAACTCCAGGAGTAGCCCTGTGTGTCTAGGCCGCAGACAGGTCACTAGCAGGCGTTCACCTGTCCTCCTTCTAACCAACAAACGGCTATCACTGCGACCAAGGCAGAACCGGCTTTCATCAGAAAGCACAACAGATCTCCACTCCGTCCTCCAATGAGCTCTAGCTTGACACCACTCTCGTCGCAAACGGCAGTGGTTTGGAGTCAGTGGAATGCGCTGTATAGGGCGTCTTTTTCGGAGCTGTCCTTGAAGTAACCGATTTGTAACAGTTCGTTGTGTCACTGTCGTGCCAACTGCAGCTCGAATTTCAGCTGCAGACGCAGTACGATTAGCCGAATACGACGGTCTTCCCTCTTAGTAGTACCACGTGGCCGCCCGGAACCTGGTCTTCTTGAGGCAGTACCTTCCCTTGACAACTGCCGCCAATACTCATGCACAGTGGATACATTCCTGCCAAGTCGTTCAGCAATATCGCGGAAAGAAAACCCACCTTCTCGTAGCCCTACAACATGACCTCGTTCAAACTCAGTGAGCTGTTGATAATGGCATCCTTGACTAACATTAACCCACTACGTCAAATCTCAACTGTAAATAACGATCACGAACCTTACAGCGCTTATTTAAAGCAAACCTCATTTGCATGTTCATAGTGTCGCTACTAGCGCCACATTTACGCACGTAGCTCGAAATTTGAATCGACGTCATCTTTCAGATGTATAAACATGCCTACCAAATTTCGTTTATCTAGCGCAGCTCCTTCCTAGTGTTGAGATTTTTTTTTCCAACAGTGTATTTTGATTAATTGGGGCTTGCACAAAATTATTTTCCTTTTGATTTTGCCTTTGCATCCAGCGAATAATTCTGTATTTTTATTATGATGTTAAAGTCATTATATAATTTTGATTATGTTACCAGTTTGATTTTAAATAGTGGGAATTTTAAATTTCAGATGTTGGTTGGTGGTTTTAAAATTTTGCTGCGAAAGATGAAAGATTTTGTGGTGCAGAATGTATTCTTTTAGCAAAATAGTACTTCAATGTGGAATAAATTCATTTTATTATTTCTTAATAGTGATGAATGCAATGCAATGATATTAGAAATTCAAAGAAGAAAGTTAATTCTCAGACATACTAAATTATGCAAAAGGAGTCCTAGCATAGTAGATTCACAAAATTCATTTTCTTTACAATTATCTTTTTCAAGGGGAAAAAAAATACCTTTGTCTTTAAATTTGAGTTGATCAAAGTTTTCTTGTCAATAGTCTCATATAAAATTTCTTGGATTAATGTTTATTTTTTTTTTTTAAAAAAAATCTAATATTAGTATAGCTAAAAATTTTCTATTCTGTAAATTTTGGCAATTACTGTTGTGAAGAATGTATGTTTGTTGAAACTTTATATAAAAGCTGAATGATTTATAATGAAATTTGTGTAATCAGAAAACATCTTGTTTCATTCTCATAAATGAAGAAATTTATTATGTAATTAGTTTTATCAATAATAGTTTTAGAATTTCTTTTAAAAATGAATGATCAACATTTTGAATTTTATCTCCTCTCCCAGTTGCCCATTTGCATGAAAGTCTAACCAGTTCAGTAAAAATTTAGTAACAAAATGTTACCTTTACTCAAGGACTATTAAAAATGATTTAATGTTTTATTTCATCACAAAGTTTTTTTTTCCCTTTAAAATATGGCATTTCTGAAGAACTCCAAAAATATTAAAATAATGTACAATGTATTTATGATTGTTAAAGATAGAATTGCTTCTATGTTTAGAAAAATGTGATACTGGAATTCGTTTGAATGGGAATTGTAATTCATTTATCCATTTCTGTCCCATGCATAAAACTAATAAAGATAGAAAAAAATATGTAAATGTTAAAAAAAATAGAGTATATTTAATTATTTATTTGAAGATCTCTAGCTTATTTACTCGTATTTCATGTCACTGAACCAAAGAAAACATTACCATGTTAATTTGATAATTCATATGTGTTGGGGGTAAGGAATCCAAGAGTTGGATTGTGAAAAATTTTGCCAAGAAAATTACAGAAAGAAACAATTTTAAAATTTAAAATGGCATTATAGGTTTATTTTAAATAGCAGCTATAGTAAATTATCTATACTAATATATAAATGTGAAAATTTGGATGGATGGATGTTTGTTACTACATCACGCCAGAAAGGCTGAACAGAATTGCGTGAAATTTAGCACAAAGATAGATTATAGTCAGGAATTGAACATAGGTTATTTTTTATTCCGATTAATTGAGTGGTTAATTTTTTTTAAATTAAAAACTAACTTTTGCGCCAAAAAGATGAGGCCAAATCCCGCCAAAGATAAGTAAGGCTCCAGGCATTTTTTATCTTTTCACATTTATATAGATAATATCAGAAGCCGTCAAAACTTTTTTGCTGTTTTTATCCCATTCTAATAAGTAATACTTGATTTTGTATGAGAAAGTACATGTTCTGTTTTGAGTCTAATTTGTATATCTATTACATTTTTTTTCTAGAAAATTATAAAAATTTACCTTTGTTTTGTAATATGAAGAAATAGCAGTTAGTTATGTTTTATTATTTACTAGCCGCCTTTGGTGACCAGCTGGTTCACCATGAGTAATGTGTTCTAAAATTTTCAATTAAATCACATATTCATTAGCCAAAATTTAAGAAATAGTTAAAGTTAAAAGATTCAATTATTAGTAGTTGAAGAGTCGGCAACTTTATTTGGAAAAACTTTTTGAGTTTAATGCTCTAATAATTTATCGATTATGCTTCCAAAATATTAAAAATGTTTTTTTCAGTGATATTGTCAAAATGTTAAATATGTTTTTTTAAAAAAAAAGCGAAAAAGGGAAAAAATTATTGAATTAATGATGCAGATATTGCAAACGATTATAGAAATATGCCATTAAGTTGGGATTTCAATGCATATCTTGTCTGAATTCAATCAGGTTTACTGTAAATAAAGATAATTTATGGAATTAATGATATAGATATTGAAAACGATCAAAGAAACCTTTGCTTTGCATTATTTTTTTTAGAAAATATCACATTTATATATATATTTTTTATTTTATCCAGTCACGCGCTAAAAGTTGCATATCTTTAGATTTGATTTGCGATGATAGTTGTTTTTTTATTTGAACTTCCGGCATTGTTTTATTTTATCCAGTCACGTGCTAAAAAAACATGGTTAAAATATTTCTTTAAAAATTCGTTAAAAATAGAAGCTTGAGTTATACATTAAAACACTGATACCATTAGAAAGCTATTTTTTTTTAAATTGATGTAAAAATCATGTTTGTGCGAGAATATTTTCGGAAGTTATAGCGAAAAAGCGTCGAAATTTCGCTTAAATTTTAATTAATTCAAATTCAAAATTCGAAAAAAGGGCTCCGAGGTGCACATTCCCGACCTCTAAGGTATACATGTACCAAATTTGGTAGCTGTAGGTCCAACGGTCTGGCCTGTAGAGCGCCAACACACACACACATTGAGCTTTATTATAAGTATAGATTATGTAAATTCAGTGTTTTATGCCAAAATGTGGATTTTTTTTAAAGGGCCTTGTATTAGTATGATGTTTAAGTTTGTAAAACAAGATGGTAGCTTAAAATTTTAATCATAACTCAACATTTAGATTAATTCATTATAGTTCTTGACATAACTTTAAAATGGAATATATATATAACAGATAATAGAAAATCCATATTTAATTGTGGCTGTCAAAAACACTGAAAAATGTATGAACTGTAGTAGTATTTCTTTGATGGAAATCTAGTGATATGTTCTGAACCAGATTTTAATCTATTTGCAGGTTAAATGCTTACACCAATATGCCAACTCCAATGAGGCTTCGAGACTTAATCCGGCAAATACGTGCTGCTCGAACTGCTGCTGATGAACGAGCTGTTGTGCAAAAAGAATGTGCATACATACGCTCTTTGTTCCGAGAAGAGGATAATACTTGGAGGTGTAGAAATGTTGCAAAATTATTGTACATACACATGCTTGGGTATCAAGCACATTTTGGGCAGGTAAGTATTCTTATTAATGTGTTTAAAACTTGGAATTTTAATTTTAAGAAATTGTTACAACGTTAATTGTAAGTAAATTTTGATATGCTTTCTTTATATATATATTTTTATACAGTACAAGAAGCAGGACATAAACATCCCCCACTTAGACTTTTCTGACATTCAATATCCATATAAAAATACAATTTTTTAAGCAAATTTAAACATGCAACATATTAAGTAATTTTCAAGTTAGCAGTAGCTAAACACTCTGCTGTGAAATGGATAGTGTTTTATTCTTCATTTTTTAATGACTAATTACATTAAAACTACCTTGATATATTTTTATAATTCTGCCCTAAAGTCGGCTGCGGTGGCTTGGTGGTAAGGTCTCGGTTTTGGAACCATAGAGTTGCAGATTCGAGTCTCGATTCCACTTAAGAACTGCCGCCACGTAAGCGGGTCTGGTGCACATTTAATCTGTCGGGGAAAAACATCCTCCCGCTGATTTAGTGTGGAAGTTTGGAGAGGGAGGGGGGGGGGGTTGCAAGCTCAGGTGTCGTCCTCGTCATCTGATCGCGGTTCAAATTTACGAGGTCCGTCCCGAAATAGCCGTTTGCTGCTTCAAAACGGGACGTTAATATAACCAAACTGCCCTAAATCCATTTAAAGGTTGGCATGTTGTCTTTGATGAGAACAATTAGATCACCAAACTTTGCATATTTTGGTTTTATTTTTAAATTGTCACTTATTATGCTGATGTAACTCATTTGAGTAGCTCTGATGTTACTTATTCCAAATGAGCTACACCAACCTAGTTACTCTTTGCCATCATTGGAGGATATTCTCTTCTAAACCAGTTCAGTTAGGTTCAAAAATATAATTCATTGACCTATCTATTAAGAAATGCGCTGGTGTTAAGGTAGTTAAATTATTTACATAGCTTGATAATGGATGCAGAAGCCTGGAAATTTAAATTTTTTCCATTCAAATGCATGTGATTGAAAATTTCTCACGTGTTGAATTTGATTTGCTCATGACTTTTTTTAGATAGTATTTGACCGATTTTATGGCAATTTCTCGCCATCTGTCAAAGGAAGCTGCTTTTTGTGGAATGAGTTTCCATTCAATACTCTCAGTTATTGTTTTTTTTTTAAACACCCTGAAAGTTTTTTATCTGGTTTCTTAACCTGTTTCAAGAGCCTCTTAATTTCTTGATTTGTACTTGCAAAATTTTTGCCATTGTCAGAATACAATTTTATTAATTTTGTGCTCTGTGACCAGAAATAAAGGCCTCAGATGACAGGTCAGACAAAATTTCTACATGACAGCTTTAGTTACGAAACATACAAGCATGCATACATACATTTTATGTACCGTATTTTCTGGCCTATAATCCGCGGATTATGTGCATAAAAACTCCTGATTTCATGTCTGCGGATTATCTTCCGGTGCGTATTATCTACCGAATTTTAATATTTGAGCGGCAAAAGATAGTTCTTCTGAAGAATAACAGATGGCGTTCAATCACAAAAATACGCAATGAGACACGTGACGTCCAGGTGTGAATCCTCGGTATTGGTAGATTTGGCGTACATATTTCCCGCCTATTTTCTTGCAACAAGCGTAATCGGCATAGGGATTTTTTTGTGTGAAATATTTGTAACCGAGGGCGAAAAAAAAAAAATGGCTTCAAAACGACAGCGTGTTAGTTACACTGCAGAATTCAAACTCAACGTTATTTCAAAAGCTGAAGAAGTTGGAAATCGAGAAGCGGGAAGAATGTTTTGCGTCGATGAATCGAATGTAAGATTGTGGAGGAAAAACAAAAATAATTTATTGCAATGTCTAAAGAAACGAAGAGCCAACAGATATGGACTTCCTCACTGGCCGACACTGGAAGACAATTTGCACAATTGGATACTGGGACAAAGAGATGCCGGTATACCAATATCAACTACAAAAATTCGGCTGAAAGCCAAAGTTCTGGCCAATGAAATGCATATACTAAATAATTTCTCTGCAGGACCTTCTTGGTGCCATCGTTTTATGCAACGAAAAAATTTGCGAATTAGAAGTCGCACGACTATTGGTCAAAAATTGCCAGATGACTGGCAAGAAAAAGAGAAAATTTTTTTTAGACTACGTAAAACTGAAAATTTCGGAAAAAAATTACAGTCCTAATCAGATCATCAATATGGATGAAGTGCCGTTATGTTTTGATTGCCCCCCAAACAGGACTGTGGAATCTGTAGGTGTTCGTTCTGTGCCAGTTGTAACGACGGGAAACGAAAAAACTTCGTTTACAGTTATACTCTCTTGCTCTGCTAGTGGAGAGAAATTGGATCCTATGGTTGTCTTTAAAAGAAGACTATGATGAAGGAGGAATTCCCTAAAGGAATAAAAGTCGCTGTTAATCCTAATGGCTGGATGAACCAAGAAATAATGAATGAATGGTTATCAGACATATGGCGAAAAAGAAAGGGTGCATTTTTTAAACCTAGTGGAATGTTAATAATGGACTCGATGAAAACTCATATCAGTGATGAAACAAAACGCGTTTGTAAATCTGTTTCCGCAAACTTATGCATATTTCCAGGTGGTTTCACTAAAAAACTGCAACCTTTAGATGTGGGGGTGAATAAATCTTTCAAATCAAAAGTTCGACGACTATGGGAGAAATGGATGAGTGAAGGTATCCATACCTATACTAAAAAAGGAACAATGCGTAAAGCATCGTATTCCGAAGTTTGTCGGTGGATCAAGCAAGCGTGGGACGAGGTGTCTCCTGACACAATCAAAAATTCCTTTCGGAAGTCTGGCACAATCAACGGCGAACTTTCAAGTGAGAATGAACTTGAGTCCGGTGACGATTCAACCAATTCATTAGACGAAATATTACTACTGGAATTGTTTAATTCTGATTCGGAAGATTCGGATTTTAACGGCTTTTAAAAGATAATTTGCATTTTTTTAAATTCTGGAATAAAGCATATGTATTGTATTAAATGTATCTTTATTTTAAATTAGGTACGCTTTTAGATAGAATTGCTTTTTAATTTGAGTTTACCGAATATTTTTTATTTATATTTGTAGTATTTGATAATTATTTTCTTTTATGTGCA
The DNA here is from genome assembly GCA_026543055.1 of Argiope trifasciata. Classification (NCBI taxonomy): domain Eukaryota; kingdom Metazoa; phylum Arthropoda; class Arachnida; order Araneae; family Araneidae; genus Argiope; species Argiope trifasciata. Next base: position 3,488,490 of record JAPMOQ010024920.1, on the reverse strand, counting down.
TATGTAATATCTGAAAATATCGGATTAATGCTTCATTAATCTTGGGGGGGGGGAGCGTTCTTGCACTGTTGCTTAACTAGTGTGGATCATACGTTGACTTTGCAATTATTCCTCTTGAAAATAAAGGTGTGCGGATTATACGCCGCTGCGTATTATAGGCCAGAAAATACGGTAGTATGCCTTTTCTTTGATTACGATTTCTGATTATAAATGGGGACACAGAAATCTACACTTGAACATTTAAAAACATAATTGAGAACTACTTTGTCTCAGAGTAGAGTACCCATTAGCTGAGACATCACAGTTAGTTTGGATTTAAAACAGATATTGCTTTCATGAGCTATTTTTTTCTGCACCAAGAATGATATTCAGTGACCAGAACTTTTCTCTTATACAGTGCAGAAGGGGAAGTTGCATCAATATGAAGATTTTTCTTATGGAAATAAACAGTTATTTGAGTGGTCAGTTTATGCTTATTCGATAAGATCACTGGGTATTTTGTAAAATAAGGTAAATCTGAATTACCCAGACATACTCCCCATTCTCAATCCATCATCACTATCAAGAAAAGGATTAAATTTTTTTTGTTTACTACTATGCATGCTATCTTTTTGGTGTTGATGGCTCTAAATCTCAATGAAAAAAATATCTTTTGGGACCATTTTGATCAACCTTGTATCAGCTTGGTCCAAATCTGTGACATTAAGAGGGATCGACTTGGAAACTAGGTGGGTTAGGCACTATCATTTTAATTTGTTTTACATCATTTACAAATCTTAATACGTAATTAATTATGCAGGGACATATAATTAATAGTTATGTAGTTATTACTTATGCACAATAAATCAGAGAACAAAGATAATTTGTAACTTGTTGATATACAAACACTAGACACTGGCATTTCAGAATTCGCTTTAGTTTACAAGAGTACTCAGACTTATTCATCAGGGGCAACCTGCATTTCCCACTAAATAACTGACTTTGTTCAAGTAAAAGTGGGCCATTCCACCACAGTTTTTGTTTCTGAAGGTCATGAGGACTTAATTCACACAAAATGAAATTTGCAGGATTGAGAGTTACTCTATCAGTAGTTTTGTGTTAATCTGTGTACTTTAGAAAAGCAATTTGCAATGAAGGTCTTGAAATGTTTGACAGGCATTTTCAACCATTCCTGGGCAATTGGAGAATCAGTATGGAGCAAAATGTAACTGATATCTTATCTTGGAGATGAATTTTTTTCTCTACAAGTGTTGAGTCAAGAGAATACAGGTTCAAAGATCCATTTAGGTATCGGAATAACTTGAATAGTTGCTACTTGGGACTTGCTTGTCAAGGATTGGATACTTTTGTCCTATATAGTTGAGATATATATTGGCTCTTATTTCAAAACTTAAAAACTGCAATAATATACACATTGCAGTTACATAACAGCTTCATATGCTGTGTCTGATGTATCTGCAAAGCTCTGAAGGATAAATCTTAATTAGATGTCCATTAAAACAAATCTTTCTCTTCATTCTTGGGGAGTAGGTTCAAATTCCATTAATACTAAATTTTTTTTTTTTTATCTTTTCGTAATTGTATTAGATCTTTCTGACTAATATGCTATTAAATTGTTTTTCTCCTTAAATATGTAACAAAATTTCAACTTTCAGTTCATTAGACACAGATTTAGTTTTCTTGACTTATTCCAAAGAATTGATAAACTGATTAAGCAATTCTGATTTAACAGGTTCTGGGATAGTTGATTAAAATACTTTTGATTAAGTTAATATATTAGCTGAATCCTCTCTCAAACTCGCTCTTTCCAGTTTTTCTAATTGTACCAACTTTAATTTCTCTAACTCTATTTCATATTCTTGTTTATGTTTTTTAATCACTAGTTTTTTTGCTAATTATGCTTCTTCTAAAATTATTTTTAATAAGATTATGCACAAACTCAGAATTATTTATATACACATACAGGGTGCGTAGCATCATGAAAAGTTCTTTAAAAAATGTTCAATTTTTTCAAGAAATATAAAAAAAAAAAATTTCCTCTAACAATGAATACAGTAATAGTGTCTTTGTTTCTATGAATATTATTCCTATTCATATAATTGAAAATGTCTTATATATTCAATTTTTTTTGATATAAAAATAGCATTAAAATAAAAGCTATATGTATCAGTAAATTTAATTTATAAATTCAAAATAATACTGTCAGATTTTGGTCATTTTAATATTAAAATTTAAGTTCAGTGTCTTAATAATTAAGAGAGGAAAGTTATCAGTTATTTTTTATGCGTAAATTTTATTTAATTGTACACATTAAGAAATAAAAATAATTAAGATACAGAAGTTATTTAATTATATTTTTGCTTAATAATTTTTTTTTAAATTTAAAATTATTCTGATAAAAATTTATTGTAATGATCTAGTATTAATTAAGTTCCTGAACTGATACGTAAGTTGATAATAGTTTTTTATTCTTTTCAATATTTAATATGAATTTTTTCACCCAAGTCTTTTAAAAATAATTTTGTAAACACATTTTTGTTGAATTTATCAATTATTTGAATCTTAAATGTTTAAAACATGTATTGATTCTATTAAATTTGCTCTTAATTTAAATTTTCAGAGTTTTTTTTTGTATTAATTATTGCTGAAGATAATGCTGCTAATTAAAATAATAGACAGACTGGATTCAACAGTTAAACAATGATTTAAAATTTGAAAAGTTGTTTTTTAGTAAAAAGATAAAACTTAAAAAATACCTATTTTTAAATTTAAAAAAATAAAAGCTATAATTTATTATAAAACAAGAATGCAATGTTCAAAGGTGCTTAATTTTTTTGCTAAGGTACTTAAAAAGTGCTTAATTTTTGCACCTATTTCACACTATGCACCCAACATCGCTAGATTCGATTAAGTTTTTCAAATTCACATCTTTAGCATTGTCTGAAATAGTTAAATGCATTTCTTCTATCTTAATAAGCACGCCCTTCTTAAAATTCAAGTTAAGAGCCATTATCAATTTCATGCCCTTCACAAGAAATAACATACAACAAACAATACATTCTAAAATATGCAAATGATACTAATCAGTAATATTATTACTATTTCTCAAAAAACTCATATATGAGAATAGTTAACACAACACACTAAAAACAATTCACTAAGTGAAAACAACAATCCACTTTAAACCAAAACTACTCATACAACTAAAATCAAAAGTAACAAGAAAATGAATTGATGCTATGGAAGCAGCTCACAAGCTAAAGTACTTAACATTATAACTCACATTAGGGAAACCAAAACAACATTGATTTAATTCTAATTTTCACTTAAAATTAAAATTTAAGCAACAGTTCCACTCTCCACAATGGCTTTTCTTCATTGATTCATTTAACATTACTTAAACACCATTAGGAGATTTTTTTTATATTTATATGTCACCGAGTCCTTCAACTCTTAAGGACCAAAAAGTGGTAATCACCTACACTACTAACTATATATCAATATCTTCACACATACTCAAAAAAGGAACATTCCTCACAATCATTGAATAAACAAGAACATCTTGGACTGTAATGTCTTAATCGTTTCAATGAACGGAGAGTTCATATATCAACATTGTCACTAATAGGAGTTAAATACAAGGAATGGAGCATAAACAGTAGCTAAAAAAAACCTTTACAAATTGGTACCAATCATTTGAAGTTTTTTTTTTTATTTATTTAAGTGAAGCCTCGTTAGTATGTTATGGATGATTAACTAAGCACTACAATGAATTGCTGTGCATAGTTAAATTAGTAGATTGCATAAAAGTTGTTGTGATAAAACTTTGACTACAAGCCATAGGTTTTCAATGATTGCAATTTTTTTTCCCTTTAAGTGTCCCATTCTGTAAAAAATTATTATTTTTCAGACAAATCTTACTAAATATTCTTTTGTTAAAAAAATTCTTTTGAATCTGGTACTTAAAACTGAAATGATATTAATAAAAGTTATATATTTTTTAAAAACTGTTTTTACTTATTCTGTTTTTATAATTTACACAATTATTTTCATATTAAAACTCTTTTCACTATTTATGTATGATTGTTTGTCCTGCCTCAGAAAGCTTTGTAGAGTTTAAACCACTGGGGTTAGTAACATGTAATTTGGTTTTGGGGTAATAAGGATGGGATCTGCTAAGGATGAATTTTTCAAAAATTAAATTAGAATTTTAGTTTAAAAAAATAAACAGATTTAACTGGTTACATCAAAGCATTTTATTGCACTTTTTTTAAAACATAATCTTAAAAGTAAATTTAAAAAATTGCCTTTTTAATTATGCCAATTTTTTTAGGATGGATTTTTTTCCTTTTCAATTTTAAATTTAAAAAAAAGTCTTTTGACACAATTTTTAACATTGATATTATTATAATGAAATTCAATATTGCTTCATCAAATCTTTTAGTTGCTTGATTTTACCACTGTTAATATCATGATTAAAAAAAATCCTTTTGTTGGACTTCAATAAGATACATTGAATAAGGTTCTTCATTTGACGAATGTTGAACAGATATGATGGGTTAGAAAAATACTATTTAAAAACTTATAGCAACTGACATTTTTATTTTCATTTTGTGTCTAACTACAGTGTTTAGCCACTTTTCAACTTGGCGAGTTTTTTTCTCATTATTAATGTTAAACCTAGGAATTGTTAAATTCCTGCTACTTCATTTTTTCTAAAATATTTAATTAGGTTTTTTCAGCAATTTTTTAAAAGCTGAAGTGAGAAAGTTTAATAATTTTGGTACCTGAGTTAAAAAACAGACTTTTATTATGTTTTGGGTTGTTAAGCATGGAAAAAAATACTTAATTTATTTTCTTCTTAGCTAGAAAGTAAATTTTTTGTCTGACCATTTGTAATACTGTTATTTCATCTGTTAAAAATTTGGTCTGAAAAATGTTAGGCAAATAAAAGCTTATTAGAATATAGCATTGTTCTGTCATCAGTTTTGTGGCTGTTTTTTCAAATCTTATAATGATTGCCATCTAGATGTTTTAGTTCTTAGCTTTTTAAGTTAAGTGATCTGGCACAAAAAAGAAAAATCATGCTTTCCATTCTGGCCATGTCAAATCGTATTTGTTGTCAAATAAACATTTACTGACTCATGATGAAATCAATTTCAATCATAATGTCCATGAACTTAAAAATTCGACAGGCAGTTACATATTGGATGGAGGATGCTTACTGAAAAAAGAATTTTTCTAGTCCTTTTTCTAAATTCTAGAATGATACAGTTTTGTTATTGGGACCTATAGGAAACCTGGCAGATCTTGACATTAATTTTTCTGATAGGATGGAAATAAAATTTAAGTGTGACAATGACTGGATACCCAAATGAAATATTAGTGCTTAAAATATGCATTCTAACCTTACATATTCAATTATTTAAACTTAGCTATCATCTTGTAAATATTAGTTATTTTAGATAGACAGCTAATTTGCGAAAATAGTTTCTTGATTATAATTTGGATTTAAGTTTATGGAATTGTACATATTGATTACTCCCTTCACCATATTTCTTTTTTAAGTAGTTGTAGTGTCTGGTAATTGTTAATTATGATCATTTACAAAAATAAAGAGTAGAAATTTAATGAACTTGAAATTAGAGTGCTTGCTCTTGGGCAACATATACTTGTAAATTATAAATGTAGTTGAGAGATTCTAAACAATACCTCCTGAATCAAATTTTTGGAATGCTATTCTATAAATTATTGTTTAAAAATAAGATTTGACATTCTTAATATTTAATGAAGCTTTATTTAACCTTATAACAGAGTTGTAATCATTTTTAGAATTCATCATATCATGTTAGAATAATTTGATTAGAATATGAAAAAATAATTTTTAAAATAAAAACTTATTTTTCTAAGAATGTTTCCCTAATCTGTTGATTTGAATTCATATACACTATTTATTATTGTAAGAATTGAAAAGTTGAGTAGAGTTATATTGAGATTCTTGAAACTTCTTAATTACAAAATGAAATATTAATTTATTTTTTCAGATATGTCCAGTAATTTTTGATCTAGTTTTCTGATAAATTTGATGAAAATGTTGCCCTCTTCTAAAATCTTTCAATCATGCTATGTTTCTACATCAATGTTGACATTTTCAGGCATGATATATCTATCGAAATTCAGTGATGATTGGTTAATTTTTAGAAATGTTGAAAAAGGCTACAGTTTTTTATTGCTGGTTTTATAAAAATTGACTTTTTTGGTAATAATAATTTAAATCATCATAATTTTTTTGTCCATAAAGATTAGAATGTTAAAATTTAAAAAATACATATTTAAAATTAAAATATATATTGAAAAAAATTGTTAAAAACTGTAACACAAAATATCCTATGCCTAGAAAATGTGAGGGTCTGTGTATGCATGCATGCATGTACAAAAGTGCTAATTCTGGCTGTAGTGTTTCACTCTATTTTCCCTGTTATTAAATTTAGTTTTCTTCTCCCCCCCCCTTCCATTTCATATAAAAGTTGTAGTTTTTCATCACAGAAAAGTTGAACTTTTTATTTTATTTTAAATGTTACTGTGTTCTGATTATTTTATTAAACATGACAAATGGGACTGGGAGACCATACCAATTTAGATATAATTTTTATAGCAGTATATATATTGATTTAAACTAATATATATATATATACTATTTGAAGTATATTCCTTTTCTAAACCCCTCAGGGGCTCACCTTCTTTAGGTGAGTACGGGTGTCCCAATCCCGAGGTACCCAGGGATCTTTACTCCCTTTAGGTTTATACTCCTGCTGTCTCCTTTTTTTCTTTCCCTCGAGGGTAGGCGAGGGAGCTCTCCATGGGAAGCTGTCGCCGCTCTGTTTGCTTCTTGCTTCTCATGGACAGCAAATACCCCCACGTGTTTGCCGTGCGTGGCGACCCATTAGACGGGTGGTACACTTTGGTCTCCGGTGTATCAATCGGCTGGTATCCCAGGCACTCAACTGGGCTGCTCAAGGGGATCAAACGAAGGGGTCACTCCTTGGGCTTGGCGTTAAGGGTGGTCACTGTCCCCGGGGGTGACTCCCAGCGTATAGGTTCTGGTCAGCATTATGGCAAGTACCGAGGTTGGAGAAATTCCAGAGCCGGCAACTACCATCCCTTGTTGGGCTCCGTGGTGGGCGATGCCGCCGGACCCGAATTACTCTCAATGTCATATGGGTTTTTTTTCTCACGTCACTGTAGCATCATCCAATTCTCGTTTCATGATTATTAGCACTCAAAACACATTTCATAGAGTTTCTCCTTTCCTTGTAAACAAATTAATACAATCGACAATTGGTGAAGTACAAAACATAAAAAAATTACGCTCTGGCGACCTTTTGTTGCAGACTTCAGAAAAACAAGCTATTTTTATTAGCAAACTTACCAAATTGGGAGATTTTCCGATTCAAACATCTTTGCATAAAACTTTAAATTTTTCACGTGGTGTTATCTCTGAGCCAGATCTCATTGACTTGTCTGAGGGAGACCTCGTGACAGAATTTTCCGATCAGCAAGTATGCGCCGCACGTCGTATTAACATCCGACGTGACGGTCAGCTTATACCAACGAAGCACATCGTCTTAACTTTCCAAACACCAGTCCTACCTAAATCCATCAAAGCGGGATACCAAATTTGTAGAATCCGGCCTTACATACCTAATCCTCTCAGGTGTTTTAAATGTCAAAGGTACGGACATTCACAGCAAGCATGTCGTAGTAAAACTACCATGTGTGCAAAATGTGCTGAACCTGGACATGATGTAAATAACTGTAATTCAGATACCATGAAATGTGTCAATTGTTCTGGGCTTCATACTGCTTTCTCAAAGTCTTGCCCTAAATGGATTCTTGAGAAAGAGGTAATATCCACGAAAATACGAAAAAACGTATCCTTCGCAGAAGCGAGAAAATTAATCAATGACAGAACTCCAAAAGTTGGTGTAGCGTACTCTGGTGCACTTAAAGCAACACTAATATGTAGCAGTGCCCAAACAGATTCTCGCATTACTCAGTTACCACCGACTAGTCCAGTTTTAAAACAAATGACAAAATCGCCAGGGGTCTCCGCTGTTTCTTCCCTGTCATCCAATTGCCCTGCAATAGATAAAACCACCAAGCACCATCGTAGTAGTAAAGCAAAAATTTCCACTTCATCTTCTCATAAACCAATTCAAGTACATACAAAGCAAAGAACGAAAAAGAAAGCACTAATGAACCGACACCTTGTAGCGAAAGATTTCTTAAAAACTCATACATCGTCTTCTGAATTCTCCGATATGGAGCTAGATCCTTCAACCTCTAAAAATCAATCAGGTGGGGAGAAAAAGAAAAAACCTCCAGACAAAACCCAATCTTGATGGCCAAATTTGTATCCTGGAACTGCCGTGGTTTCCGTACTAAAACGACTCAGATTAAAGACTTAATTAATGAAACCCATCCGATTTGTATAGCTCTGCAGGAAACTTATTTGAAACCTTCCGACTCTATGAAAATAAGACATTATAGCCTTATACGAAGGGATAATGAATCTGATCGGGCTACAGGAGGTGTTGCCCTCCTTGTATCCCATAATGCACCTTCGTCTGTCATTCCATTACATACAAATTTGCAAGCTGTGGCTGTTCGAGTCTTGAACCCTTCTTTGACGACAATATGTTGTCTTTACTTGCCACCCAGTATTCCGGTTGAATTAAGAGAACTAAATGCCTTAGTGGATGAATTACCATCTCCTTTCATCATAATTGGTGATCTAAATGGTCATAACCCTCTCTGGGGAAGCGAAGATGTTAATCCTCGGGGGCAGCTGATTGAAGAGTTTATTAATAACCATTCATTGTGCTTGCTCAATAATGGAGAAGAAACATATTTTCATCACAGGAGCAAAACCTTTCATTCGCTAGATCTCGCAATATGTTCACCTTCATTAGCTCCGTACCTGAATTTTAGAGTAGGAACTGACTTGCTTGATAGCGACCATTTTCCCATATTTTTAGATAAATTAATTGGAAATGATATAAATCATTCACGTCTACCACAATACATTTTTCAAAAAGCTGACTGGATAGACTTTACTTCAAGGGCTCTGATAACACGGAATATGGTAGAGAATGGGGACTTAAATGACGTTGTAAATTCTATAACTGACACTATTATAAAAGCTGCAGATGCTTCTATCCCAAAATCGAGGTCAGGAAAAATCAAATATAAAAAACCATGGTGGAACCCAGATTGCACAAAAGCACAAAAAGATCTTAAAAAGGCCTGGAATGTTTTTAGGCGGCGTCCTACAACAACTCATTTGATTCTTTTTCAAAAAGCCAAATCTATAGCAAGACGAGTTAAGCGGCGAAGTCAAAGGACTTATTGGATCAAATTCGTATCAGGTATAAATTCTTCTGTAACTTCCAAATATATGTGGACCAGCATTCGAAAATTGTGCGGTATATACCCTGATCATTCCATTTCTTGCCTTAAAAAGAATGGGAAAGACATTTCCAGTGTACAGGAAATGGCTGATGCTCTTGCAGAGGCTTTTGCCTCTGTGTGTTCATCGAGTAATTACAAGGAACCTTTTCTCACTCACAAAAAACACCAAGAAAGGATCAAATTGTGCTTTAAAACGCAAAAGCATCTCTCGTATAACGCCGATTTTACTATCTTGGAACTGCGCAGAGCATTATCTGTCACGAAACAGACAGCACCGGGACCGGACGGAATTACCTATTCAATGCTGCAACATTTACCAGATAGATCCCTCAAAAATCTTCTGTTCCTATATAACAGAATTTGGAGGGAGCATGTGTTTCCTGATAAATGGAAATTTGCTATAATAATTCCTGTACCAAAGCCTGGAAAGGATCCTCAAGAACCATCTAACTATAGACCAATAGCTCTCACCAGCTGCTTGTGTAAGGTCTTCGAAAAAATGGTAAACACACGCCTCGTTCATATACTGGAGAAAAATGAATTCATTTCTCCTTTCCAAAGTGGTTTCCGAAAGACTCGTTCAACAATTGATAATCTTTTGGCCTTGGAAACGGATATTCGAACTGCCTTTATAAAAAGGAATCATTTAGTATCGGTGTTTTTCGACATAGATAAAGCATATGATCGAACATGGAGATACGGGATCATGAAAAATCTTTACGACCTCAATTTTAGAGGGCAGTTGCCCCTTTTTATCCAAAATTTTTTACACCAGAGATATTTTAAAGTACGGCTTGGTAATACCTATTCCAATGTTTTTAGTCAGGAAGAAGGAGTTCCACAGGGCTGTATATTAAGTGTGACACTATTTTTATTAGCTATTAACCCTATTTTATCTGTTATACCAGCAACTGTTAGCAAGACGCTATATGTAGATGATATGCAAATTTCTTGCTATGCCCGAGACATGCGATGCATTGAAAGACAGCTTCAGAAAGCGATAAATAACATTGTAGATTGGTCAAATAAACACGGCTTCACATTTTCCCCTCAGAAAACAGTCGCTATGCACTTCTGCAAACGCCCTCTCCATCCGGAGCCAGAGTTGTTTTTGAGCGGTAATCCAATTGCCATTCAGAATCAACACAAATTTCTAGGAGTAATTTTTGATAAAAGACTGACTTTCCTATCTCACATTGCATATTTGAGGACTAAATGTCTGAATTCATTAAACATTCTGAGAGTTTTATCCAATACTTCTTGGGGTGCTGATCGAACGTGCTTGCTTAGAGTCTACCGCGGAATCATTCGATCAACAATCGATTATGGATGTGTTATTTATGGCTCTGCGAGACAATCTTACCTTAAACGGTTGAACGTTGTCCATCATCAAGCTCTCCGATTGTGCATCGGAGCATTCAGGACATCACCAGTAGCTAGTTTATGTGCTGAGGCGTTTGAGCCTCCTTTGTCTAATAGAAGAACAAAGCTATCACTATTTTATTTTTACCGTATTTTATCCAATAAACGACATCCTTTTCATGAGAAAATTCGGAATGACGTTGACGACCGTTTGTTTAATTCCCGCAAATTCTACATACCTCATTTGGGATTGCATATTCGAAGAATATTACCAAATGGTTTTAGTGATATACGGATATACGCGGATGATAATCTGAATTCAGCTCCATGGATAGAAAATAAATTGCACTACGAAGACCCTTTTAAACAATTTAGAAAATCGGACACTGATAGCAGGGTTTTTATTTCACTTTATAAACACCATCGGGAATTTTATTGCTCTTATGAACCCATTTTTACAGATGGTTCTAAGTCATCTGATCATGTTGGTTGCGCATTTGTCCATGGTCATCGCATCATAAGTTATAAACTTCATCCGTTTACTTCTGTTTTTACCTCTGAATTGACTGCTATTTACTTAGCCCTCAAATATATTGATGAACAACAGATCCATAAGTCTGTTATTTACACAGATTCTCTGAGTGCTCTGCAAGCTTTAAACTCGTCATCTCTTGATCATCCGCTTCTACAGGAAGTGAAGAAGATATACCACCTTCTATGTGAAAAAAATATTAGAGTTTTACTTTCCTGGATCCCATCGCATGTGGGTATTTCTGGAAATGAAATCGCAGATACAGCAGCTAAGTCAGCGAGCGTCAATTTGCCCCAACGTCTTTCTTATAAAGATATGCGCACAACTATAATTCGTTGGTGTTATCGCCAGTGGCAAAATCAATGGGACATGGAGACTAACAACAAGCTCCATTTTATTAAACCACAATTGTCCAACTGGTCTTCAAAACTAAGTAGACGCTATGATGTAATTTTATCCCGACTACGTATTGGTCACACTCGCCTGACACATAGATTTTTACTCTTTTCCGAGCCTCCCCCAATATGTGATGATTGTGGAGTTGTGTTAACTGTTCGTCACATTTTGATGGAATGCACCCGCTTTATTGACCTTCGACGTAGCTATTTTAAATCCGACAATCTTAACTTGGACTTTTTATTGGGTGAAACTCATCACCCAAACATTTTCTTATATATTAAAGATGCTGGAATTTTACATGAAGTTTAGTCTGGTTTTAATAACTTTCACCCTTTTTTAACATTTGAGTAGTTTGAACACAAGCAATTACATTTTTTACAATACAAAACTAATTTTACTTTTATCTTAATGGAGAAATTTTACGCTGTTTCGGCGCAGTATATTCTATATCAGGATCTTGCGCCAGAAATTCAAATCCAATCCAATCCTTTTCTAAAATTTAGAAATTTGGTTTGAGCTATGCCTTGAATTCACATGCTGTCTATCACAATACACTATTCTTTTGTATTGATATTTTTCATGCTAGATTTTGTCAAAAATAAAAACTTAATTTTTCTTGACTCTTAACATGAAATGATATGATTGTTACTATAGATAAATTCAAAATAGCTTGGTTTAAGCATTTATGTATGTGTTATTCTAGGAAATGTTAAATAATTTTTTTAATTTATGAGGTGGGGAAATTCACCCAAAGGCAGTATCCTTTTAATGTGGATCGAATGAGCAAATACTCGTTGTTCATTCAATTCCGTTAAAATGCAAAACAGCTTTATAACTTGACAAATAGAATTTATGGAAATGGGAAGTAGTATTTGCAGTTCTTGAAGTATTAGTTGCTCAACTAAGCTTTTTGATTTGATGAACTGCTATTGAATACTTTGTAACACTTTTTAAAAAAATAGATCAATTGTATTTTACCTCAGTATAATTATAAAATAATTCGTAGCCTGACTTATTTTATTTATTTACTTTTATATCCTTATTCAGTAAATTATTTTAAGAAATAGATTGCTAATCTATATAGCATGTTATGCTTACTATTTCTAAATATTTTATAAAAGTATTTTTCTTTACATTGAGAATGCTCGATTGTTACAGAAAATCTGCTAAGAAAAAGTACAACTTATGTAGTTAATTAACAGACTTATTGTCGGTGCCATTCAATGCTTCAAGGTATGGTTAGCTAATAACTGATCATGTGCTTGTGCTCTGTAATTTTTATAAGACTGTTTCAAAAGTTAATAGCAGTTTCTGATGAATTGGTTGAAGTACGAACTTACTTATGAAACTCTACCCAAATTGATTGTTAAATTATCTTTATCTTATCAGAAAAAACAGAGTGAATAAGCTTCTTCATTGCATGCTCTTTTAATTTGGGACAAAGAATTGTCATTTTATTTGTTAAAAATATAATTATGTTTTTATTTCCAGCTAGAGTGTTTAAAACTTATTGCTTCGCCAAGATTTACCGATAAAAGAATTGGATATTTAGGATCTATGTTGCTACTAGATGAAAGACAAGATGTTCACTTGCTCATTACCAATTCCCTTAAAAAGTGAGTTTTGTTATGTATTATATCTTTGTTTTAATTTCAACTTGCCTTTTTAGTAAAATGGATTTTTTTTTTAAAAAAAATTCTTGTAAAGTGTTCAAAATGGTGAACACAACTCGGAATTCAAGTTGTGATTTTAAAAAAATAGTTATGTTTTTAGAAAAATTATATATTAGAATTCTCTTATAATTTGTGGTGATTGTTTTACATTTACAATAGTTTATATGTTAAAAAAATTTTTTGGAAAAAATAAACAAACATGAATTTGTAAGTCATTTTTCTGTCTTCATGAGAAGCTTATGTCATCATATTGTACTAAGATAAAAAATGTTTTTTAATATCTTATTATTTTAGATTTTTTAAAGTATACACTCAATAATTTATTATTATATTAATTCTCAACTCTTTATCATTTGTAGTGATTTGAATAGCCAAACTCAGTTTGTTATTGGTTTAGCACTATGTACTCTTGGTGTGATATGCTCTCCTGAAATGAGTCGAGATTTAGCTGGTGAAGTAGAAAAATTACTCAAAACTTCAAATGCTTATGTGAGGAAAAAGGTAGGTATAGTTATTTCTGTTAACTTGCTACAAAATTATAAAGTTTTGTAAATATTCTCTTCGCTTATTCATTATCTTATATTTATAAATAGTTTTTCTTTATGAGAATTTTGACAGACTTCATAAAACATTGTTGATACTGCTACGTTCAGTGGTGGCGGGGTGGTTGGCTGTATGCAAGAAGACTTCATTAAACAATATTCTATCCAGTATCAATTAAAAAAAATTTCTTTTTAAAAATTGTATAATTTGAATAATAAGGGATTTTGCTTTAGAATTTATTTCTATTTAAACAAATTACTGTTGGACATTGCTCTTATGGAAACAAATATAACAGTAAATAAGAATTTTAGCTTATTCATTAAATTTCAGTTGGTTGCATTATACATCGTCCTGATGATTTTTTTTATTTTCCAGTTAAGAATAATATATTTTAAAAATGGTATGTGATTCATTATATGACATAATTTTTAGTTATTTGACTTAATGTTGTTGGAAAATAAATGCAATTTTTTGCTTTGAAATTAATTTTTGAAAAACCTCTATTAGATTTATCAAAAATTTTATAGAAATAATTTAGTATCTTTAATATTATAAGCATTGTAATCATATAATATAGTTATTTGCTTTCATTGTAGGTATTAAGTGTTTTAAATTTAAAAAAAATTACTAAATTTTGATTTTTTTTTAAAAACCAATTTTTATTTTTATTTTGATGATTTAAAAAGTAATTTCTATTTGTAACTTCGACTTTATGTGAACATCATAAGTACTGAAATAAAGTAAATAAGCAACAGAATGGTTGTTATAATTTTTTTTTTTCTTTCAGGCTGCTCTTTGTGCTTTTCGAATTATAAAGAAAGTTCCTGAATTGATGGAAATGTTTATTCCTGCCACAAGATCTCTTCTTACTGAAAAAAATCATGGTATTGTTGATATTCTGTCATAAATTTGTTTTAAATATTTCTTTCTTATTGTTATGTGAAGAAGTAGTTGTGTTTAACTATATCTGATTTGTCAGGGTGTGCAGAGAAAATATTTTTGATTTTCTAAAAGAAGTATTTGCTATGCACAGCAATAATTTTTCAGAGTCATTCAATTTTCTCAAAAAACTTCTGTACAATGTAGGTGAAAACTTCTCTTAATATCTCTTTTTACTTATAGCATAGAATTGCTATTTACATGCATTTCATAAGATTTTGATAATAATATAATATACATTTGTCTAAGTAACTACATAGCTATATTATTCTAGAATGCTCTATGAGCATGCTATGTTTTTATTTTTAGGAATTGATTAGAGTTTAGAATCAAGTATTTTGAAAACTCTTGTATGCCTAAATTTATTGTCTTTATATAAAAACATGAAATATATATTGTAGGAATATGATAATATATGAAATTTTAAATGAGCTCTCTTTATATTTAAGTAATCCTTATTGTATCATTAAGAAAGGAATTGTTATACAGAAATTGTGAAGGTATAAAATTGTATAATGCTTGGAATGGGGGAAAAATCAGATTAACTGATTGAAGTTTCTTTTAATTATAAAATTGTAATTTTTTCTAGTAAAATATTTTAAATTTTTCATCTAGTTAATGATAGCATAAATATCAAAAGAATTTGATATTATCTAGATGTTTTCTATATTAACTTAACTGCAATGTAGTAAGAATTGATTTCACCTGGAGATGTATAAATCAACAGAATTGTTCCATTTTCTTGTGTCTCAGTGGTTTAACTTTAAAAAAAGTTATTTTATGTAAATGAATTAACTAGTTCTTTTTCACTTATTGAATAAATTATTATGAATGTTGTGTAAATTATTTACATGCAAAGGAAAATGTGGTAATGGTTTTCTTTTCCAAATATACATGAAAAATTTTTCTAACTTTGATCAGATATATTTAATATTAATCTTTCTTTGTATTTTTATTTCTTTTAATTAATTTATTTATTCCTTAAACGAATTACTTTAGAAAGATATTAAACAGTCAAATTTAAATTTAAAGCTATCTATTTAGGTTTATGTTCTTGCAATCACACTTGTTTGAATGACATTTATGATTATATGCTACTTTAAACCTGAAACAATTGTAGTCAGATTATGTAATTATTTAATAGCTTCTGATGATTAAAAAATGATTTTAATTTTTTAAATTCAACAATGCTCCAATTGGAAAATCTGTTAGCCAATTTGTTCATTGTTAAGATTAGAATTTGAATGATTGCTTAAAATTATAAATGGTTAACATATAATCCAATTTCTTATATGGATGTTTATATAGTTAATTTATTTTTAATAACAGAATTACTAAAAGTACTTCTGTAAAGTTAAAAAATGCCTATTTTTTTGTAGCTTCTGTCTTTATATTTTTTATAAATTTCAAAAGAATTGTTTAAGAATTCCTAAATGATCAATTTAATTGTTTTGTCCACTTTTCACACTAATGTAAGTCTTTGTTATAGAAATCTTACATCATCTTTATATGGAAGTGATTAAATTTCTATTAACTCAAAAACTTTTTTATTGAAACCAAAAATGTTATTTTATAATGCGAGTGCAGAAAACAAAATTGTCCGGCATTGAGGTCTTATGTGCACTACAGAAATTTTTTTATAATTTGTGCAATATCTTAAAAACCTGAATAAAGCTTTCTCTGATTTGCCAAATTTAATTTTTGGTTTTACTGTCAAAAGGATTTCAATGATGTAAATAATAACAGTCAATAAATGTAATGATATAGTCCTTTGATGCTAAGAAATTATATTCAATTAAATATTCTTTTCTTAAAAATCGATTTAAAAATTAAAAATGGTTCGATCCTCTGCTACCAAATTTGACTGAGTTCTGAAGTTTTGAATATTGTAACATTGTTGTTATTCTAGACAATAAACATTTTCATAATTTTTAGGTTGGTTAGCCTTGGGGAAGAATGAGCTTTGTTTCCACAAACATTTATCGACACTGCCTTAAACAGTTTGTTGTATAGCAGTACACGTTGCTCACACTTCATACTAGACAGACTTTTCTCATTATAAATGCTTTTCATAGCTTAATACTTTTTGATGTACCTTGATTTTTAATTTACAATTAAAGTCTTTTCCATGTTGTGTTTTTTTCTCCCATTGAAATATATCTACCAAATTTTTTTTTAGTATAAGGAATAATTTGAAGTTTCACAGATTTTATTGTGGTGACCTTTATTTTGGAAATGAGTGTATATAGAAATCTTTATTTTAATTATCTCAAAATCAATGATGTTGATATTTTTAAAGTACCTAGAAACCTTTATCTTTCTAGAAAATATATTTCATGTTTATTTTATTTCATTACAGAATCATGTTAAAAATTGCTCTTTTCCAGGTTTAGTTTGCAGTAAGGTATAGCTTGATCTTTTGATTTTTACTCTTGTCAACATGATGGGGACAATTTAATAAGAGCTAATTTTTCCCATGCATGTGTAACTTACTTGTGTAGGTTAAAATAATCTTTATTTTGTGTGGAATAAATTGTCGGAAATATTGCTTAAAGTAGTTATTTTAAAAATGATTAAGAGTAGGAAATTTATATGTTAAAAAACTGGTATCATTGAAAAGATATTTTTAAAATTTAATATAAAAATCGTTTTTGTGTGCTTATATTTTGGGATATTATTGTGGAGCAACGTCAAATTTCTCTTCATTTTTAGTTAATTAAAATTCTAATTAAAATGTGAAAGAAATCCCCACAGTCTGTGGTAAATGTGACAAATTTGGTAAGTTTCGACTAAACGGTGTAGCATGTAGAGCGCCAGTACAAACACACATTCATCTTTATTATAAGTAAAGATTTACACTTTAAACTAATCAACCACCTCTCTGTAAGAGTTATCAATCGATGTATGCAACACTGGTTTGGCTAATTTATGTGTACGAATAATGAATGCAAACATGACTAATAATTAATTTTTATTATTTAAGCTTGCATTTTATACTGTATGTTTATGAATGTGCACAAAGTTAGCTTTGATTTATTTCTTCTATTCAGCATTGAAAAAAATAATCAATGCATTTTTTTCTGTTAATAGATCTTTTTTTGCTTCAATCTGTTTTTCACAATAAATTTTAATTTTGAATCTTCTTGAACGTTATGTATTAAAGTCGCAAACTTAGCATTTTATTTCAATTTTTTTAATGCTGGATTTGAGCAAAGTTTTGTGAATTTAAATATGCTGATCCTTAATATTATTGAATCATTTCACAATTATTGCTAAAATTTCATTTTAACATTATTTTATTTGACATTATATTTCCGCGAAAACGCACATTTCAACAATTTCAGAATGATTTTTGAGATTAATTATTTTTATTTTGTAATAATTTACAATATTTTTAACATCGCATACATTTTTTTCTGTAAATTTATTCATTTAATTCTTCGTTTAATCGCGCATATTTTACTTATCAGTGTTTGTCAGAATCCATACTTTTATGAAATTCATCTTTTTCCTGTTTTAAACCTATGTCATGTCTGATTTCTCTCTTGGAGTCTTTTAATTGTGAAACTTATTTAGTAATTAGTTTTAATTTGAGTGTTCGAAAATATTGTGGATAGAGAAAATTAAACTGCAAGGAAACAATGTATTAATGTTACTATCTTTCTATATGTATTAGCAGTTGCATGTCAGAGAAGGAAATATTAAAACTTTGATTTCACCACAGGACACATTTTATATACAGGAAGCGATGATGAAATTGACGGCTGTTTACATCGGCTGGTTTTTGCAATGAAATTTCGATAGGAATTTCTTTGACACATGTCGATGTAGGATAGAGAATTTTAGTTGTGTTTGAAAGAATGTTGAAAGCATTGAGGATTTTCATTCTTTCACTTGGAGCATGAGAACTTGCTGAATTTATAGTTTTTTTAGTGTGTTTAAAAGTAATTAAATTTAACAATAGAATTGGATGTGGAAATAAGAGAACATTTTAGAATGAAATTATTGGTTAAATTAAGATTAACAGATTTATAAATTAATTATGATGCAAGTTAGATAAAAAGATATCATTATATATATAATTTAGTGTTATACATTTACATCTAAAGTGTAGTATGAATATTAATTATTTTTACTTTTTAAGCCAATATGCATGAGGTTTTCTGCATTAGTGAAATTGTGATAATCTTATATGTGATATTGTTAGCAAAGTACCCATCCACCTAGGAGGCACATATTCTTGCTTAGAGTAATGCCTTTAATTGGTTGTTTCAATAATTTTTTGCCAGTAATTTTTTTTCCATTTTATATTCTTAGTTGTTAAGTGCATCTTTTTAAATATTAAATGGAATAAATTATTACTGTAACATTTAGTTGCAAAAGTATGTTTTACATATTTAAATATTTCTAATATTTTTAAGGTGTTCTTATTACTGCTGTTGTACTTATAACT
This sequence comes from Argiope trifasciata, assembly GCA_026543055.1. Lineage (NCBI taxonomy): Eukaryota > Metazoa > Arthropoda > Arachnida > Araneae > Araneidae > Argiope > Argiope trifasciata. The sequence goes on along the minus strand of JAPMOQ010024920.1, from coordinate 3,469,118 downwards.
GAAATGTGTGAAAAAAGTCCAGATGCTTTACATCATTTTAAAAAGGTTGTAACAAAAGTATGTATTACATATATAAAATTATATTTCTAATATTTTTAAGGCGTTCTTATTACTGCTGTTGTACTTATAACTGAAATGTGTGAAAAAAGTCCAGATGCTTTACACCATTTTAAAAAGGTATGAAGTTTGGTATTTTGGTAAGATTTTTATGGCATATATACACTTCTGGTCAGAAGTTACTGCAAATCTTCAGAAATTTCATGTTTTTTTCAAAAAAAACAGTAATATATATTTTTTTCATTTAAAGTAATATATTTTATGCCAACGTGTTAAATTAGTTTAAAGACAAGATATAATTGATTTATTTAACAAAAAAATTATTTAATTTCAAAAAGAATAAAAACAAACAAAATGTACAGGTTATCAATATTGGAATTTATTTTGGTTCCTTGTAATAATATGAAGTGTAGAAAATATTTCAAGTTCATTTGATCAAGAAAGATAATAAGAGTTCAAGTGGACGGAAGGGAACTTTTTATTGGTTTGGGCTGCCTCTGGCTTTGATTACAGCTGTCACTCTTTTAGGCTTGAAATCCACTAGGTTTTGCAACATTTTTTAGGTATTTTATGGTGCCAAACTTTAATTATTGCTTCCTGAAGTTCTCATTTTGTTCTGGAGTGGTTCTCAGTTATTTATTTCCCATTGTACTCCATAAATTCTCAATGAGGTTTGAATCTGGTTAGTTTTCTGGATATGCAAAAACATTAATAACATGTTTTGCAAGTGCAGCCTTAACATTAAAAAAATAAATGCTTCAATACAGAGGTCAGAACTTAACTGAAATGAAATTTGAAATTAATTGTAAAGATTGTGTTACCTTTTTCGATGTATGGCATGGTCCTGAACTTGCTGAAATATTTTTTTCTACCTTGGGAACAGAGCCGGCTTTCTCTATGAAAGGGCCTGGGTGCAAGAAACCATTTGGGGTCCTAAATTTTTAGTTAAGTAACTAAAACCTCCTAATATTTGCATATTTATTTAATGTGTGATTTTGTTTTTGCTATTAATTACTCTAGGAAAATTACAGTTTTTCTATTTTCTTTTTCGATACTTAGTATAACTAGAACGTTTCAGAATTGCATCTATTTGGTTGACTGAAGGTAATCTTTTATTAATTTATATTATTGAAAGAGTTTTCAGCATTTATTTTATGTAGTAGCTGGCAATATAAATTAAGGTTTAAGACATTTAATACATTTAGAAATAAATCATTAAAATTATTAATTAGTATATATTGCAGTATGGTTTGAGCCTTATTTACATCCCTCTCATTCAAAATGAAATCTCATTGAAAAGTAATTATTTGGATTATGCTTTCATTTGCCATGTTATTGTAAAACATTACAAAGGTTTTGGAACAATTTTCTAATTCTTTTTTTTTCTACAGTTTTTGTGTGAGTGATTAATTTGAAATACTTTTCAGTCTTTCTTCTATCTGTACAATGCCAGGATCTGTTACATAATTAAAAAATAACATTTAAATTCCTCAACAAGTTTTCTACATTTTCATCTTTTGCTGTTTCGAAATATATATTATTTTTCGAATTCGTTTTTCAAGAAAATCGTCTGAAAGAATCAAATTACGTACTATCGCTTTTGCTTCGTCTAAATATGAGTTAAATTTTGTTCTTAAATTTTGGATTTCAGATTTAATTTTACTGACTAAATTAAAAGCCCAATCGAAAACAATTATTTTTATTTGATATAGTTTATTAAAAGCTAATTTTTGACAATATTGTAAACCGTTCTATTAAACATAAAATAATGTCATTTCTTTATTGAATCCAATAAACTTTTAGCTTGGGAACCGCCGTAATATTGTTATTTGCTATCAAAATTTCTTCTAGGCCATAACAAGTTTACTAAAACTGTTTATACACTGCTTTAATCGCATATATTTTGGCTTCCCAACAAATGTTGCATAATGCTTTGAGAGTAATGTTTAAATGGTTTTCTAGATTTTCCTTTCTTTTTGTAGATGCTGAAAATTGTAAGAACAACAACAACAAAATAATAATTTAATATATACAGCTGGCAGCGAATCTCTTTATGAGGTGTGAAACAGTCGACACATTGCATTTTCACCTATGCACAATCCTAACAATTGGAATGTATTCTTGATGGGTTAAAATAACAACCTGGTGCTATTCAAGAGTTAATTCTCATATTTAAAAAAAGAAATGAACCGTTAAAACTTAAAAAACAATGCCAAAGAGAAAGTATTTCGACAGCGAAACAAGTGAAATGAAATCCTTTGCTGACGTAACAATTTATAATAAACTACCGATATAGCACAATCGTTGGAGAGGATTGCTTCACAAAGGATAGAGCTACACCTTGAAACTTCAACATCACATTTATACTACAAAATATTATTTTAAATGAAAAAAAATATTACTGTTTGTGGACTTATTCTTGAAAAAACGTGAAATTTCTCAAATTTGCAATACTTTTGTTTCGTAGTGTATATGTAAAATAAACACATGGTGTTTATTTATGCACAAATCTCTCTATTGTATTTTTCATATTTTTATGCACAAATGAATGTATTCATTTTCTGTTGTAATTTAAATTGTGTTTCAGATTCAGTTTACAGATTTATAAATTATTGCAGTAAACTATATATATTTATAGTTATGAGAAATGAAACATATTTTAAAAATGTTTAATTTCCTGAGGCTATCATCATTCAATCACTTTCTTATATATGCTTTTAAGAAAGTTAAAAATGACACAATCCAAAGCATTGTGTCTAATCATGATATTTTTTTTATTTAATTTTAGAAATCAAACAAATTACCAAATTGTTTTATTGCTTTTTCACTTTGTGCATTTTTGAATATATTGCAAATGTTGCATTAATGTGTTTTTTCAGTGATTAAATTTTTAGAAATAGAAGCTACTTAATTTTTTAATACTTGCCAATCATTTGTTAACAAACTTGATTTTACCATTTTCTCTTCCTAGCATACAATTTCAAGGAATATTTTGAAGAAATGCAGATGATAATTTGAATAATATATGGCTGACTTTTATTGTCTGTGTTCTGTACCTCCAAATTCGTACAAATAAAATTCTATAGTTTTCAAATATATGAATAATCTCTGTAATTAAAGCAAAAATAATGAGCACTCACTTTTTAAATAAGTGGATTAAGATTTAAGAAACAGAAAGGAGTTTGTGAAAAATCTTTATTATTAGATAAAGATGAACCAAACTTCTTCTGAAATGATCATATATTTTTTAGCTGACGAGGCAGCAAAATCAGCCACCAGTCTTTTAAACGACCATGTTCGTTTTAACGGTATCAAGAGACATATAAAAACCATTCTAACTTTTAGATTGCAAACAGAATGAGATAGTAAAGAGGCAATCAAGCTTCATTCTATCATTCATACGAAAGACCATTCTACATTCATACAGTGGAATGAAGCCTGCTACGACAGTAATATAAAACAGAAAAAACTCTGGAACCTACGACTGAGAATTTGATCGCTTTTAAAAGAGCCAATGCGCTAACCCGCCGCATTCAGCGTCGTAGCCAGAGAGAATCATGGATTAACTTTGTTTCATCCATCACATCCTCCACTCTCTGTAAGCTTTTTTAGAAAAAAAGTAAAAGCCGCCAATGGGATCTATCACGAAACCTCTACTGTTATTTTAAAACCTGGTAATGGGATGTATTCGAACCCATCAGATGTTGCTAACCTTCTCGGGCAAGCGTTTTCACAAGTTTCCGAAACTGATTCTTACAGCCCAGAATTTTTGGCAATTAAAAATCGAGCGGAACGGTTACCTTTGCGTTTTAAAACCCGAAGAGACATTCCATATAATTGGAAATTCAGGATGTTTGAATTGGAAATGGCGTTGTCGCAAGTCCATGATACCTGTTCTAGACCAGATGGAATCGCATATAACATTCTTCGCCATTTGAGTACCTTTTCCCTTTCCAATCTGTTACTACTTTTTAACAGAAAATAGACAGAGCAGAAATACCCTTCACAATGGCGAGAAGCTATTGTGATTCCTGCCTTAAAAACTTTCGAAGAACCATCCATCCCTCTGAACTACTGGCCGATTGCTCTTACAAACTGCCTTTGTAAGACTTTCGAGCGCATGGTCAACGCTCGTCTAATATTCGAATTCGAGAAACAAGGATGCATCTCCCAGTTGAAAAGTGGTTTCCTTAGAGTTATATCTACATTTGATAACCTCGTTTTACTGAAAACTCAGATACGCAACGCATTTGTCAGAAGGAACCACCTTGTCTCCATATTCTTCGACATAGAAAAAGTATATGACCGTACATTGCACTATGGCATACTTTCCACATTATTTAATTTGGGGTTTTGAGGTAATTTGCCCATATTATTAGAAAACTTTTTGACTCAACGTTCTTTTCGAGCTCGAATTGGTAACGTTTATTCTAATAATTTTATTCAAGCTGAGGGAGTTCCTCAGGGAAGTGCCCTCAGCATGACACTTTTTATTGGCCATTTGAGCCAAATTTTAAACCAGTTGCCTCCATCTGTTAATGGAACACTTTATGTAGACGATCTTCAGGTCTCACGCCAAGGAAGTAACATGACATTAATAGAACAACTTCAAAATGCAGTTAATAAATTGGTAGCTTGGTGTGATAATAATGGTCACACTATCTCCCCGGAGAAGAGTTCTTGCATTCATTTCTGTCGGAAAAGAAACCTTCACCAGGATCCTTGTGTTCAAATTAAAAATTCCCCTATTCCTGTTGTGAATAAATTACGGTTTTTTGGAGCGATTCTCGATCGTAAACTCACCTTCCTTCCGCATATATTATATTTGCGGAAGAAGTGTGAGAAATCCTAAAATATTTTAAATGTTCTCTCAAAAACATCTTGGGGAGCCGATCGAACCTCCCTTCTTCGTATTTATCAGGCAATCATTCTCTCTCGGATAGATTATGGTTCCGTCCGTTCTTCTGTATTACGGCGACTGGATACTGTCCATCATTCTGCTTTGCGCATTTGCTCTGGTGCGTTTCTTATGTCTCCAGTTGAAAGCCTCTATAATATAGGTCACTAACTACCACTTTACGTGAGACGAAAGAAACTGTCTGCCTTATTTAATTTTAGAACAAAATCTGTTCTGAAGCATCCACTAAACGAAATTTCCCTGTCGGTTGGTGTTCGTCGACTTTATAATGCTCGCCCTTCTCATATCCTACCATTCTGTGAGAGAGCTAGATTACTCCTGCATGATTCGGACCTTAATACTACTCGTTTTAAAGCTGTTGACTCTTTTAGTTTTCCACCTTGGGATATTTCACAGTTTTCGTTCTTGAATCCTTTCGCGGGATTCGACAAATCATTGACTTCACCTTTTGTTTCCCAACAACTCTTTTTATATCGTCGCTATCGGTATTCGTCGTTTGTGTCAATTTTTACGGATGGCTCGAAATCAGATGGATATATTGGTTGTGGAGTTGTTCTTACATCTGACACACTGAGTCACCATCTTCATAATTCCTACTCTTTTTATTGCTGAGTTAGTGGCAATTTTCAGTATTCTTCAGAAAATATCAATCTCTGCTCAACGTAAATTTATTATTTATACCGATTACATGAGTGCTTTGGAGACTTTCAAACTACTAAAATCGTATGCATCCCATTGCCCTCAAAATTTTATTCACCTTGCGACATTTAAAAAATGATGACTTCAGTATTATTTTTTGTTGGGTGCCGAGTCATGTTGGCATCTTGGGAAATGAGACGGTGGACCTAGCCGCAAAATCTGCAATGACCTTTTCTTAAGCATAGCTCTTCCTTTTTGTGACAGTAAAAGGTCCATAAATCACTACATCTATTTTAACTGGCAAAAGGCATGTGATTTTGCAGACCCAAAATAAATTACATTTTATTAAAACTGACATTTTTCCTTAGTCTGCTCATCCTATATGTGAAATGGATGTTAAATTGACTCATCTTCGTATAGGTCATACGCGTTTCACCCACAAACATCTAATTTTTCACGAAAATGCGCCCATGTGCAACAGCTGTCAAGTTCAATACACCATTCATCATATTTTAATTCTTATCATTCTCGTTTTTTTAAAAAAAAAAAATTTTTTTTTACCTCGTTTTCAGCATTACAAGACTTGGTGGGTGAAAAATACCACCCAAACATTTTTAAATTCTTGAGAGCATTTGGCTTTCTTACTTGTATATAGACCTTTTATTATTCTCTCTAAGCTGAATTTTTCTTTTCACTATTGTTTCAGTTACTCATGTTTAATTTTTAAGATGTTTAAATCATTTTTACATATTTTTTTTAATGTTTCTCTTGGAATACCTGTAATGGTTTCATAAATAGTTATTTTTTTAAATAATTTCATACTCTTACCATTTGATTGGCACAGTATAGCCAAGTATCATTATTATATTAACAGAGAAACAAGCATTCTAAACAGTTTAAACGTAGACAACATCCTTGTTGTACCATAAATAAAAGATTACTTCATTCCTTGGAAATCGTATGGCCTAAAATATTTAAACCCAACAACTTTTGATAAATCTGCTCCGGCCCCTGCAATTTATCTTGAACTTTTTGCTCATCATCATGAAGCACATAATCATGTCATTCCAATATTTACAGATGGTTTGAAAGGTTCCTCAAGTCTTCTTGCATTTTTAATAATGACACCAACTCATTTCAACTTCACCCTTCATGCTCTATTTTTACTGCAGAAATCACCACCATCATTCTTGCATTATTTCACATTTCAAAACAGTCCACCTAATAACTATATCATTTATTCAGACTCAAAAAGTGCCATGGAATCATTGACATTTCTTCACCGTTTCTCTCATTCTTTGACTTTTAAAATTCTTGAATTGCATGATAGTCTTACATGTAAAGGTTATTCACTCCTCATGTAGGCATTCCTGGCAATAAATTAGCTGACAGGGCAGTGAAAACAGCTACCAGTCTTTTAAACAACCATGTTCCTTTTAACGATATCAAGAGACATAAAAACCGTTCCAAATTTGGAATGGCAAACAGAAGGAGACAGTAAAGAGGGAAACAAGCTTCATTCTATCAAATATTTCATCGAGTGTTGGCTCATTTTAAATAGCAGGAAATTGAATACAATTACTACCTGTTTAAGAATTGGCTGTACTAGACATGCACATAGGCATTGGTTATTGGGAAAGCTTACCACTCGTTGTACTTTATGCCTGTACATTTTGATAATTTCCACACATTCTGATAGAGTGCCCACGTTTTTATTCTCTACGAATTTATTGTTTTCATTCACTTAATTTTGTTTTAAAAGACATACTTCATAAAGTGCCTCATCTTCAACTTTTTACTTTTTAGAAATAATTGGTTTCTTTTACCTTATTTAAGTATTTTTTCATTTTCTTTTTATGCTTCAAATTTATATAACAGTTTATTTGTGCATGTGTCTTTGAAACTTGAATGGAATATTGGAGCAGAGATTTTGGTTAAGATTTTAAAACATGACCATGCAACCTTTTATGAACCATATGTTTGCATATACCTTGTGGTTGGTGCTGCATAATCAGAAATGGTTTTAGCGTCATTAAATTCCATCAAACTCAAACGCAATATAATTTTTATAATATGTTTAGCACTCTATGGCCAAATCTGGTTCTTGTGCAATAAACTTCAAAATCAAACTCTGAAATGAGGATATTAATCTTATGCTTTAATCTCAATATTCTTTTTTTTATATTTGCATATATACCAATCTGGAGTTACATGATACTAGTATGCATTTTACGATTTTGTTGTAATATTTAATTCTTCTGCTACAAAGCACATTATATTCTGGTTGCTTTTATGTGATCATCAGAAACCCATTAATAATTTATATATTTGCATGAGCTTATGACAAAAATTTGGAAGAGTCCATGTTTTGAAAAATAATTAGTAATATTTTCCCCTTGTCCCTATTAATATTTTGTATTAGATATTGACAAAAATATTTTTAAAATAATTTAATTTTTTAAACATTATTATTTTACTTTTGCATGCATCCACTATTCAGATGTAAAATTGTGCTCCTTCTCTATTTAATACTCTTTAATCTAGTTTCTCAATAACACTTTTTTTTTTCAATGGAAAGTGTTGCTCTTAGTGTTAAGAAGCAACTTATGCTATCAGGAAACAAAATTTGCGTGAATTCAACGACAATAAAAAAGTAAACATCGTATTTCAAGAATTTGAAGTATTAATAGTGCTTGTAAAGCAAGAAAGAGTAAGAGATTGGTTGCTGATAGAAATTTATGCTTTGGCACTAAGGTAAAGACTATTCTGCAACTAGAATAATCTGAATGAACCTAGTTAGTTTAGTCTGTTTACTGACATTGTAAACACCCTTAATGAAGGTTCTACTTTGAAATGCCCTTTTTTCTAGAAACAATAAATGACTTTTATATTTATAAATTTGAAAAATACACTTTTATGCTGTGGCATGAAATTGTATAAAATTCTGTTAATTTTATTGTTTTAAAATTAACCATAGAAGATTCTCTGTCAGTATATGCACTAGAAATTTCTGAGTTATTAAAAAAATTATTTGACCCCCCCCTACCAAGTTTAATAGAAACAACTTAGTTTCATTTTTTATTTCTGGAACTATTGGAATTAGTGCTTTGTAATTGCCTTATTTGCTTTTAGATATATTTAATTGCTAACTATGTGATGCAATCGTATGTTTCTTCTTTTAGTTGGTTTCAAATTTAGTGCGGGTCCTTAAAAATCTGATAATGTCTGGATATTCTCCTGAACATGATGTGTGTGGTGTTAGCGATCCTTTTTTGCAGGTAAGGTAATTTATTTTACTATAGTTTGAATTAATGTCATAATATGAAAAAATTCATAAATTTTGATCTTTTCAGGTAAAAATTTTAAGGTTGCTGAGATTACTAGGCAAAAATGATCCAGATGCAAGTGAATCTATGAATGATATTCTTGCCCAAGTAAGTATTAATTTATGCTAACATTTTCGGAAAGAAGCTTATGAGATAAATTTTCATCGCAACAAATTTTATTGATATTATTAAATTGTGTCATTAATATTAAAAAAATGTGTCAGCATATCTAAAGAATATAATATGCTGTCTTATAAACTTTCCAAGTCATATATAATTGTCTGCCCCTCGTATTATCCCATTTATTCTCATAATTAACCAGCAAAGATTTTTATTCTTGTCTGGATGATTATGGGATTAAATTTGTATGAAAATTAAATAAATCTTAATTTAATTTGCTGAAGCTTAACTTACTGGTTTACATTGCTGATTATCAGATGCTAATAGTATATTGCTAGTTAAGTTGCCATTATATATCAATTAGTCTTCGAAATAAAAGAAATTAGATCAAACAGGATGCTTAAGATTTAATCCGTTGATGTACAATGTATTTGCTAAAGGCTTCACTATCAAATAATTACTATTTTCTGTGTTTTCTGAGGTAAATACAGGGTGAAGAATGAGTGAAATAGAAATACTCTGAAATATTTCATAAACTGTATATTTTGACAAAGGCAGGAAACATTAAAAATTAATTGGTCAGTTCAGGAGGAAAAACAATTGTACATAAAACAAAAAGTAAGTTTTTGGGTTAAATTTAAATTCGGTTTTAATTTTTATCTATGTGTTCAGTTTATTTCTATTTATTTTAGGCGATGGAAATATTTTTAGGCTGCTCTCAGTTCAAACTTGGCATTACTTAAGAGTAGAAAATTTTGTTGCTTCTAATATCAAACTATTTTGAAAATGATCTAACATCTGATTCTAAATCTAAAATTCTGATGTTTTTAAAAGCATAAGTTATACTAAAAGTGTATACAGTTGAACCCAATTAAACAAATTCATCGGAACCGAGACATTTTTTAAAAATTGGAAGCTGCTAGTAATATCGGAGCCCAAAACAACAACAACAACAAAAAAAAAAAAAAAAAAAAAAAAAAAAAAAACTGCACTTACTTATTGGAACAGTTCTAATGAGTAACTATTCAAAAATATCCGTAATTTGAAACTACATAATTTTTATTCAGCTGATAAAAATAGAGCAAATGATCATGCACTATTTAATTTGAAATTTTTAAATATGTGCTGCATATTGTTTGACAATATCCTTGATTTGTGACTGGAAAAATTTTTTTTCGACTTTATGGAAATGAAAATACTGTATCATTTATATCCTACTGCATTAGATATGTTTTTACAGTTTCCAGATCGCGTAAAACATTGGAAAATGTATCTGTTTTATTCTGAGTTTCGTTGTCGTTTTTAAATCAGCTAATCGCTATTCACTGACTTCGATAAATCAGCAAATCATTAACTTCAATGGCTCAGACACAGTCCATCATCACATATGACAATCGTTAAAGTCTGTTTCATGAGCGACTTCTTTCTGTAACTTCTTCTACCTTGTCAACTAGGAAGAGGATTTCACCATCGTTTACATCTTTTTTCACTTGTGGACCTGGAAAAATCTTGCTTTCCAATTGCAATTTTTAATTGTATTTTTTAAAATTTGGTCTCAAAATTGTTTTCCAAAATATAGAGCACCCAAAACATTGGCTTTGCATCTTTTCTGCTTCTCTTCGTCAAACGATGTTGCATTTTTTTCCCATAAATAACTTTGTGAAATTAACAAAAACGAATAATACCAAGGTGTAGTGACTGAAGCACACTTATGCAATTTATAGGGGAAACACTTCTTAGAGGTTTTTAAATTGGCAGTTGAAGGTTATGCGAGGCAATACACGAAAAGATTTTTCTTTTTTGTATCTTTATAACTTATTTAACGATGTAAAAAAGTGGGGGGTGGGGGAGAAATCATCCAGTATTTTTGTTTACTGCGTATTTTGTTGGCAGGATCTTTATGTTTTCAAAATATCGTGCTTTACCTCTCTTCTTATCACAAATCCTTTCCAACTTGTCTACTCCATCAGCACTAACCTCAAGCAAAATCGTAATTCTCGTTCCCCCTCCGACTTTTTATTCTTTTCCCGCCAATGCATTTTTTATTTCTGCAACAAAGTGTTTTGTAAGATTGTTAAGTCATAAAACAATCCTATTTCGTCTGCTTTATAAATATTGGATGGAGAATTTCAATCTGACTTAGCAACTTTTCTTCCATATCTTTTACTACATTTTCATTTAGATCTATCTTTTCACTCCACAGTTTCTTTTGGGTTATGTGATGTCTTTTTAAAAAAAAAACAATCGATACGAAATTGGCTGCAGAAAATCCTCTCACATATTTTCTGTAAGTTGAAGGGTCTTTGATCAAAATTCAATAAATGAGTATTATCTGGAAATAAATGATGATGAAAAACGTATAGGTCAGACTCAAGAACAAAAAGAGAAATTGTATTATTTTCGATGATTATACGCAATATTCAGCAGAGTTTTGCTTGTTTAACCATTGAAGCTGATGTCAATTTGTAGATTTCAAGGCGTTCTACAAAAGTTTTTTTCTCATCAAACATTTTTGTCAAATTCTTGTAAAAATGTTAAGCCTATTACAAAATGGCGAACATTTTCGTTTCTGGCAATTTGTCATGCTTCCCATTGTTAAAGAAAATCAAATGTTTTGCTTTACTGATTGTCCAAAAACACATAACTTCTCTGTGTTATAGAATGGGAAAGGATAAGAAAGGAATTTTTTGTCCTACCTACTTGAAAGGTTACATTCATTACTCATGTGTTCTAGGCAAGATAGATTTAAAAAGCAATCCAAATTTTTTCGAATAATACTAACAAACTTTTTTTGGCTGTTAAAATAATTCATTAATCCGAAGTTTATTATTCGTTAAATAGGGAGTTTTGTTTTCAATATAATCGAGAAAAAGAAAAATAATTAAAAATAGAATACAAGTCACTTCTTGCATGCCATGTTTGATAAATTATTATTGCAACTTCTTTAATTCAGTTAATTTTTTAGTAAATTTTATTAATACTCAAGCAGTTTGAATTCTTTCAAATTAAAATTATTAACATTATAAAATTTAGTGTAACTGATAAGACAATGGGGAAAATGTCAAGTGATCTCTATATGTCTTCTCAAATATCATCCTTTATTTGAAAGTTGGTCTATCACTAATGTATTCTATAGACTATATACTTTTTTGTGTTGTGTTTTGGTTTGTGTTTTTGTGTTGTGTTTTGGTTTTTTGTGTTGTGTTTTTTTCTCAGCAGATTCCTAAATTAATATACATTTATAAATATATCTAAACAAATTGTTATTGTCTGTATATGTGTATATACAATTTAGATTTTTTGTTTTGGTAGAAGGAGCTTCCTTTACTATGGGAACTTACTTTAATTACAGTTTTTCGATTTTAATTCTTGTGCACGAATCCTTAGAGCAAATCTTTCTTTATCCAAAATAATTATTTTAAATTAAAAACTTTTGGTTTATTATGAAGCAGAATTATGTATAATATAGCGTAAACTAGAATTTCACTTTAGATCAGTATCAAATAAAAGTGGTTTTAGAATGGATATACTCTCTGCTTTGTTTATTTGGAACAATATAGAACATCTCCACTTTAGGATATATTTAAGAAATAATTACTTTGTGGGATTTCTCTGAACTTCGATTTTGTTTGATGTTATTAAGAAAATATTATAGTTTTTTTAATGTTATGTCTGGAGAATATTTTGAAAATATAAAATCAGATATTTGTTTTTGTAACTATCAGTATTTCTTTAATTCTTGGTTGTTTGATTAAGTTTATACAGTTAAAATCCTAATCAAAAAATTAAGAGAAGTAAAAAAAAAAATGTATTCAAAACACTATATTACTAACAAGAAAACTCCTTTTTAACATTATATTTGAGAAAAAAAAGCAATCAGCATATATAAAATTGTAATGCTTACAGTAAATTAAGATAGCATGTAACAACCCCAGTGCATTGTTATCTTTTGTTGTGCTATCCAGTATATAATTTTGTTTTCTTTAATATATTTATTTCCAGTACTTCATGATACGTCATAAATGTAATGAAGATAAACATGCTTTAGAAATTGGTTGTTATAAAACATCAAAATAAAACTATTGCATTCTTACTTCTTTATGAAATACACCTGTTATGCAGGATGAGGTATCATAATGTAATGAATAATTTCAAAGTATTTAACTGATTGTGTTATCTTGTCTAGAGTTTTCTGTTTAATCAAATTTTCATTTGTAGGAATAATATTTATATAAATGTAAAAACATTTAAATTTTCATGCTTAGGTAAAATAAATAAATAAAATTACTAGATATATTCAAGACAGATATATCATTGCAGCACTAAATTTTCATTTTTATGCATATTGTTAAACTATATAATTAAAGTTTTCATCTGTTGCAACAGTAATTAATGCGAACTGAATTCCATGCATATCATAGAAACAAAACTATAAATTCTTAGATTTTTTTTGTTATTAGTCAATTGATTGCATTGTAGAAAGCAGTATTCTAAAGTTTAACTGAAATGCTGATTAAGGAAAAGGTAACGTCATATTTCTTTTACAGAAATATGGTCATATAATTCTGCTAATACTTTTTTCATTATGTAAAATAATAATAATAATAAAAATAATAGATTCTCATAAAAATAGATCATATTTGTTTAAAATAATCATAATTTCATTTTTGTACATTCTTTTTATTACAAAATGCTTTCAAATTATATGATATTTTAGAATTAAATATTTTAGAAACTTTATTTATATGAATTTTTTTATTATTAATTTTGAATAGTTAACTGACTTTTAATTTTCTTATGATTCAAAGTTATATATTTAAAAGTGTTTCTCAGTGATAACCCTTTGTGGCACGTTACCTTTAAAAGTTTAAGCAAAAAAATTATTAGCTGTTATTGAGATGTGTAAGAACGCATAGGTGAAATTTTGTGAAGTTTCCTCCCACTGTTTTGATTTTGTCTGTGTTCTTTCAATTGAAATGCTGTGTGCCACTATAACTAAAAATGCGCAACTAAGCGAACATTGGAGTAAAGCATGAAAATGGATATATTCTTTTGCATATGGGTGTTTTATGTCTGTTTAGCATATTAAGCATGACTTAAAGTACAGCTCAAGGAAGCTTGCTACTCATATGTAATTCTTGAAAGTATTTTCATTGCTTCAGAAAGTAGATCTATCTGTGCTGCTTACAATACAATTAATTTGCAATAAAAATTAACTAAAATTGTGAAATAAAGAGTAAGCTATTGTATATCAGTATAATTATTTAAAAGGAACCATAGCAGAACTCAAAATCCAGAGCAAAAAGTTAATGTAGCTCTGTGTAACCCCCCCCCCCCCCTGAAAACTCCAATTAGTAATGATAATTTCAAAAAATTCTATCTTCCTCCCCATGATACTCCTTGAATTAAGTTCATTTTTGACTACAACAACAACAAGGAAAATATGTTTTCTTCCCATTATAACATCCTGCCATGTAATATGAGCAGATCAGTGCTCTGACTGGTAAACCTCTTAAATCAATTCACCCTTTATACATAAACTCTTTAAAAACACCAAATAAATAGTTTGAGATACAGCTTACAAAATGAAGTAAAATTATTTTCCTCCATTTTTTAATACTAAAACAAAGAAAAATCGGACAAAATTGCTTTAAAAATAAACTTTTTAAAAATGCACCATAGCTGAAAGATATGGATATGTTAGGATTCGTACTGTCTTCTATTATTAAGAACAAAGCTAAAATCTTAATCCTGTTATTTTCAGTTTGCAGTTTAATTAAAAAATTTGGAAAGCTAATGAAGTTGGTTGTTTCATATAGAGGTGCACTGGTGGTTGGAAAAGGTTAATACTCCAAAAATTAACTCTAATATTTCTAATTGAAGCTCCATTAACATACTATTCCATTTTATTATTTAACATTTCTTTATGCAATAGGAAATTTTATTGAAAAACTTTCAGTTGTAGTTTTTTTTAACAGTGCACAAGATATTTTTATAAAAAATTAATTTGCAGAATTTCTTTTAACTAACAATAACTTCTGCGGGGATAATGTATTGTAGGTGTGAAATAGTTTTTTTCTTTTTATGCAAGCATGCATATATATATATACAGTGATTTTCTAATCATGTAATTTTTTTTAAAAATGTTTCCTGTGACTTGAAAAGCAATATTTTGGATTTTTTTCCCCCATTCAGTCAAATAACCATTTTGTGACAAATAAAATAGGTTATCTTAAGTGATTAATTTTTTAATCATTTGAAACTAAAATTTATAACTTATCCTTTCCTTTTCAATGTAGCTACCAAATTCTGAATATTTTTTAAAGTTTATTTTCATGGCGATGTTTCTGTAGTAAAACAAAAGCCTCATTGTTGATGGATGGAATTATACTTGGAATTTTAAAAGTTGTCTGAACATATATTTTTACTTTTAAATTGGTCTGCTCAAGTTTTATTTTCATGTTTATGTACATCTTACTTTTGATGTATGAATACAATGAAATAGTTTAGAGAAGTTTTCTCAGTATCATAAAACGAAATAGCTGTAGTTTTCAAAATGTTTTGAAATCTCATATAAGTCATGTAACAATCTTCACATTTATATGCAATTTAATAATTAAAGTAAAATACTTTTTTATATACCAGATGAAAGAAAAAATTACTCATTTTCTATAGATAGACAAAAAAAAAATCATACAACTGTGGTAACTTATATTATTTTTGTCTGAAAAATGGCAAGTACTTGAAGATTAAATTAGTTTCCTTTTAATTTATTATGTTTGAAAACTGTTTCATCAATAAAATTGTCATGATCTAGAAAAATAATTTTGAATGAATTTATGCTTTGTGACTGTAACAAAATGAAGCAGGCCTTATTATTAAAGACATGTAACCAGGATTTTGCAGATACCTCGTTCGTAAGTTGTGTGGTAACTGTCACATGAGCTTGAATTGCTCCTATTGGATTATAATGGGATCAGTTTATGATATTTGATATCAGGCAATTAATAATGCTAGGCTAATTTAAAGTAATAATAAATGCCTATATGGACATTAAAATTTGTTATATTCTATTATATAACAGATTATTATTTGTATTTATAATAATTTTATTATTATTAATTTTAGTGGAATTTAGAGTTTTTTTTATGTGAAACACATATGAAGGGAACTTGAAGCTTTTGATGTGTTTTCTTAACTACGCATTTTCGTTTATCTATTTAGAATAACATGAATTTTATTTAGACGATGTGTAATGAAACACCTGCAGGTTTATTAAGTATGATTTCTTGAAGTACGAGTCTCAATTAATACTCACTTTACTCCCACAAATTGCATGTACTTGGCACTTAACAAAAAATGACGAAAGAAATGAAAATTCTTCAAATCTCATACACGCTGTAGTTTTTACTGTTAAAGTATCTGCAAAAGGTTTAGACACTGAAAGTTTTTTCAATTGAATATTAAAATTAGGTTTATTAAAAAGAGATTTAGCATTTTCCCAATAAAGGGGTATTTCTGTGGTTTACTTGCTACCAATTATGAGCTTTTCACGCCTCTTTTGGCACACTTCAAATCATCAGAATACCATTTGGAAAAACATCTTTTGTACTTCGTGCTGCCTGGAAAGTGAACTGTGCAACTTGCATTCCATAAAAAAATAAAGTTAATTATCTAGATAATAATTTGAAAACTTTTTTTGAGTATATTCATGTTTGAGTCATTTATATTTAAAAATATTTTGAATAATATATTCATTTATTCATTCATAATGAAGAAAATATATTGAGTGATACGCTCTCAGTATGATTACAGCGTGTATAGTTCATGTACAAATGATTTGATTTTGATTATGCTTTTTTGATGGAAATATTTTATTTTAGTGAATTTGCATATTTTCAACCAATATATGTAATTTTTACAAGAAAGCATGTTATTTATCAGATGCAGTTACATTATGGCTTTATAAATATAGTGAAAGAGTGCTAAAGTAATACTTGCTGTCCTGATGTATTTTAAGTTAAAATGTATTGCTTGGCAAATTTTAGTTTGAAGTGATGAATACTGTAAGAGTCAAAGGTGAAAATGTTGGTAAACCAAGAAATTTTTTCTCTGTAACAGTGGGAATGGACACACTAGTGTGATTGATATCTTAGGTGTTTTTAATATTTTCTGCATTGCAAGTAATTTTTCATTTGATTCTTTACCATGAAGAATAGTGTTTGTTAATAGTATTTGTTATTTCCGGTTTTCAGGCTGATTTTATCATTTTTTTTATTAAAAGGAATATAGTTTTTCAGTTATTCATTCCTGAATTACTACTAAACTTTTATACAACCAAAAAATAAGATATTTAATTTCTTTTTAAGTTTATTTATTTATTATTTTTCATTTTAAAAGTGTATTTTTTCGATTATATGGTATAAAAAGTAAAGTATTTAAAATTTTCATGTCTTTTAAAAGGTTGCAACAAATACAGAGACAAGTAAGAATGTTGGAAATGCTATTCTGTATGAAACTGTTCTTTCTATTATGGATATTAAATCAGAAAGTGGTCTCAGAGTAAGTAATCCTTCTAGATTTAAAGTAAATTTAAAAGATTTGTTATTCCTTGATTAGTAAAACTTTTTGTACTAATTATATATATTTTTTCAATCCATCTTAGGTTCTTGGTGTAAATATACTGGGAAGGTTTTTACTAAATACCGACAAAAATATTAGGTGAGTGCTTATTGCACCTACAAGTGAATTAACAGTGCATTAGCATTAAATTTTATATCTGTTACTTGTTATTTTTTGCATATTTTTATAAAAAAATATGTATAATTAATGTTGAAAGTATTTTATTTATTGTCTTTTCAAGAGGAGGAAGTATTTTCTTGGTTACTGTTTCTAAAATTAAACATTACATGCATGTTCTATGTATCTTAACAGATATGTTGCCCTTAACACATTGTTATGCACTGTACAAGCTGATTATAATGCAGTACAGCGTCATCGGAGTACAATTGTAGAATGCCTAAAGGATCCAGATGTATCAATTAGAAAGTAAGTTATAATTTTTGGAACAGTTGGTCTTGAATCTATTCTATTGAAAATTAAGAATTGAAATTCTGATAATTCTTCTCTTTCTCTATTAAATTTTTGTATTGCATTCTATTTGAAAAAAAAAATTAAAATTTCTCAGTGATGATAAACAAAGAAAAAAACCCCAATTATTACTTCTATTTATTTTTACATTCTGTACCTTGATTGACTGTTTTTGATTTAGCCTATAGAGCCTTTGTACATAAACATGGGCACTTTGATTTGCAGTAGATTGTAACCAGCCACTCGAATATTCTACATAGAATTCTTGGTCCCTTGACACTGAATTAGATGTACTTTTGCCAAATCTTTGTCAGAGAAATGAAAAGAGGGGAAAGAGGACAGAAATTTGTATGATGAAACAGTATCAGTTCAGGGAAGGGAACTTAAATGTAATTGAAGAATACAGTTTTTTTTAATACATTCCAGTATGCGTGTCATAAGGCACTTGTCAATCTTATTTTTAAGAATAAGATTTTTAAATTTTCTAATCTCTTTAGCTACAAGCAAGATTTATGGAACATGAAGTTAGATATAATGAAGTGGTGAATTTTCACTGAATATATTTTTTTCTAAAACTGTTCTTGATTTGTGTATTTTAAAGAAATACTATGACATTTAATTACAGTTAAAAGCAATTGTTGAATTGCATAAATTGAAATCCAACATGCAAGAATGCTGAATAAAGTATTAGAATAATTTAATTTGAAATTTAACAAATTTGAATAAAGTATTGGAATAAAGTGAAATTTGGAAAGTTATTGTGCCCAGTAATTGGAAAATTAAAAATTGCTGAAACATACTTGTATGTGAACAAGAATTGCAAATATTTTCCTATTTTAACTCATTTGATGTATCAAAAAATTATTAACAATGTGTAAGCGTCATATTTCTGCTTGTTAATGTGATATTCATTTATTGTATGATTATTATATTAATTTTAAAGTATAAGAATTAAAAATATTATATATTATGCTCATTAATTGACTAGTTGTCAAAATTACACGAGAATATCATACATATTCAACTAGATTTTATCCTTGTGAATGAAAGAAAGGAAGAACATTCAACTTATAGATAGCAATAATTTTTTTCTGCCAAAATCGCTGGTGAGTGTTTTTTATTTGTCATGTATATGCTTAGAACTTCTGAATAGAAAATTGTAGAATTTGTGAAGTCTGTGTTGAAAATTTTTAGCCTCTTCAGCTGAGTTGCTGACCGGTGTATGATTGACCAGCTCTATATTTAATGCTGCACCCTTTTACAAAGTTTGAATAAAAGTTTTTAAAGAATTTTGCAAGATAAATAAAAACAAAAGTGTGCCCACCTTTATTTTAATTTGTTGACTAAAATATTTTTGTAATTTAAAGAGAATTTTGTTGCTAATAAATATTTTCTCTTTATGAAATCCCTTTGAAAAAAATAAAATACACTAATTTCATTAAAAATGAGGCACCGACATTGATTACTGATAATATTAAATTTTATTCAAAATTAAGATGTCTTGCTTTTTTCAGAGGCATATAATTATTATTGATATCTTGAAATTAAATTCTTGGAAATGTAAAAGTCATTGGAAATATATTTCTGTATTTGTTAAGAAAAAATGCTTTCATTTCTTATTTATGTAGCTTTTGTAATTTTTATTATAAATAGTAATAATAGTACTTTGTTTAAAAGTGTGTGTATGTTTTTTTTTAAGTTAAGAAATGTTTTGAGAAGAAAATACGTGTCTTGAAATCGAGTGAATTAATTAAATGAAAATGTTTTGTTAATGTTTTTATATGTTTTGTTTTATTAAGTATGACGTCTATGTTACTCTAAAAATTGTATTTACAATTAGTTAGGATAATAAAAAGAAATTGTGCATACTTAGTGATTTTCTTCAATTTTTAATGATCATATGAGAAGGACAATTGAAATAACTGATGTTAACTATAGTCATTGTTCTCAGTTATTCATGATCCTGTGTTGTAATAAAGGCTAAGAAATGTTTTGACTAAAACAATTTAATTCACCCCTGCTTTATTGATGCCATGTAATATTGTTTATATTTTATATTGACTTAATATATAAATTAAATTTTTAGCATTTAATGATAATAATTTAATATATAAAGTATATTAATGTTTGGATGACACAAGAAATATATGAATCAGTGGTGGAGAATTTATCTTAATTACTTTTATCATTAATACTACTACTTTGTATCATTTTGTAATGTGAAATATGTTCTTTACCATTAAAATATTTCATATTAAATGAGTAAATTTATAATGTGAAGTTAAGCCCCTTTTTCCCCTTTCAAACTGCCAACGAAAACCATTGCCTGCCTTTCCATTGTTGGAAATTGATATGCAACAAGTATTCCACATCTGCAACTTTTCATAAGTAGGAATGACTTCGTGCTGTTTCTGTTTGAAAATTCATTCCAGTTTTTAAGGTGTTATTTTCACTCTAGCCTTATCAAAGAGTTAAAGCGCAGTTTTTTTGCACGTATTTCTTTACCATAATTCTATGACACTTAAATATTAAATAGTATAAAGAAAATTGCAACATGCTTTTCAAGATTTCCTAGAAGTAGAGAAAAAACAAGTATTGATTAAAAGATGTATTAAAAATAACATTGATCACTATTGTTTATTATTTCATCACTTTCTGAATTTCTTATCATAAATTGCAATTTGTTTGTTATGGTAAGAACTTTTAACTAAATGCTGTTCATCTAGGAGAGCTATGGAACTTTGCTTTGCTCTTGTCAATGCAAGTAACATAAGATCCATGACGAAAGAACTTCTGATATTTTTGGAGAAAGCTGATCCTGAATTCAAATCTCAGTGTTCTTCAAATCTCTTTATATCTGCTGAAATGTGAGTAATTCTAAAAAGTAGAAATAATATTTTGTAGTAATAAATGTCTATACTTGTTTACAATAAAAGTTTTAGTTTAAAATACAGTTTCTGAAGTCTGATTAGTTTTCAAAATATTTAATTTGTTAACATTTTATAAATATTTGTCCTTTTATGCTGTAGAGGATTAGTAATGACTTTGCAAATAAGTACATTTTTATAGCAACAGTCTATTCTAATGATGAAAATGTGTTAATTGTATCATCAATAAGCTTGAAATTATATATATAATATAAGCAAAATATAGGAGAGACAAAACAAATGATGCTATAGATTTACAGTGTGTCCCCTTTCTTGTATCTTTTTTTAAAAATTGAAATTTAATAAATTAACTTATTGTTCTAAATCATAAAGATATCAATAAACATTAGTATTAGAATTTTTTACCGATATTAATTTACCATCTATTGAAACAATTATTCTGATATTTTCTGATAATATTTATTACTTTAAGAAGTTGTAATTTAAAATATACAGTGTTTCATTTAGCTTTGAGATAAGAAGTATCAATTATATCTCATTTATAAAGTTATTGATGCAATCCATGAAATTACTAGTATGTGGTGTTTGTATTTTTTATGACATACAAGAGTTACTAAAATAAAGGAGAGACCAGAAATGAGTACTAGATCTTTATTAATAAAGTGTAAAGCCGCCTTTGATGTGTAATATAACTTGAATTTGCCTAGGAATGGAATTACACATGTGCTGAATAATTTTAAGGAGAATAATGAACCATTCTTCATAGAAATGTTTGAAAAGTCCCTGGAGAGACGCTGGTGGGGGATGTAGATTTCAGATTGAACCCTCTAAAATTGATCATAACGATGCGATTATATGGAGGGTGTTGAGTGGACTGCGCTAGCATTGGTAGATGTTTCACTTCAGCTTCATGTTCTTTGACAAGTGGCCTAGGAATTGCTGCTCTGTCGTAAATGCTTCGTTTTTGAAGTTAATTATAATTATTGAAATTGGAGCATCTGAATGCAGATTGAGCTCTACAATTTCATTGGCTACTATTTAATTTTTAGGCATTATAATCCTTTTCAATACCCATCAGTCTCTTTCATTCAGTTTCTCCTGTCTTTCATTATTTTATTTTGTTGCGCTGTGTGAATGTTGACTTTAGACACCATATCTCTAGAAATGGCTAAAAGCCGTAATGTTTCCATCGCAGTTGCTCCGGCTAGTCGGATCCCCATCATCTTTGAAAATTTGAGATCTTGCGCTTTTGACAGAAATCCATGATGTATGCTACTTCACTAAAGCTACCTATTACGATCATGATATATACCTTTTATATTAAAAAACCTGGCAAATTAGATTATATTTTAATGCTTATGAAGCTCATTCTTTAATTCCAATTTTATTGACAGATGTTTCCTTTATTTAGATAACCATTTGAATTTATTTTTATGGTAGTTAAATATATATCGTATTGGTAAAGAGAATGTTAAAATAAGTAATTATTTAAATCTTTTTACTTCTAGGTATGCACCATCAAAGCGCTGGCATATTGATACAATGATTAAAGTATTAACCTTAGTAAGTAGAAAATGACTTTAAGTATTATCAGATTTATTGAAACTTTACTGTTGTAACTGCCGCTTACACAATCTAAATTTTATTGTTTTTTCTGTAAGTTGTGGTTGATTTTTCTTTTTTAGATTTTTCTGAAAGTTTACATATCTTATTTAAAATCATTGTCAAAAAATGCATGCACCTAGGAAAAAAAATATTTTATAAGATTTTTTTCTTATAAAGCTGACAAAAGATCCTCTCCTCCATGTTATTACCTTTTTATACTATTTCTAATATTCTTATAGAGCAACTTGTTAATATTCTTGTGTAAATATTCTTAGCTGCTGCTCTAGTACTTTGAATCAGTTCAGGTTAACACATAAGTTAAAATGCTTTATTTTACACTAGCACAAAACATGAACAGAAAAGACGCTACCACAAAGCAAACGTTATAGCTATTTATAAGTCATCATGATACATGTTATTCAGTACATAATTCATTGCATTTCCTTTTTGGATGTATGTTTGATTGCTTGCAAACAAATGTTTATTTTTCCAAGTTTTATAATGTCCAACATCCACTTCCTATCTCATGTTGATTATAATTGAAACAAATTACATTCACATTATTCATTTTAGGCTTAATCATGATATTATACTGCTGATGATGCTTTGCAGCAACCATTTTCGCCTAGAAATGTTTATTTATGTGAATTTAAAGGGAGTTTTTCAGATATGGAAAGTCATTTATAGTGATAAAACATTTCAGAAAAATTGACCTGTGTGTGGGATCTGAGATTGGTATGATCACATAAAACAATTGCACCACTGACTTGATTTTGCAAAATAAAAAAAATGATATATATAACTATTTTGCAGCTGCATGACTGAAGAAAATTTTGATATGATCTTGAACTATTACTACGGGAGCCATAATTTATACAAGAGGCGTAACGCAGAACACATTTGTTTCCACAAGAACAAAGAGCCCTCAAAAAAATTTCCTTTCAATGATTTTACTATGAGATTCTAATACGGATTTGTTAAATAAGTGTTAAGGATTTTAATCCTTTTGCTATTGGCATGGGAAAACTAAATGTATGTATTGGAAATAATTGAGTTAAAAAATTATTTGTATCAGAAAATAAGAAAATTTTAGAATGAAGCAACATGGTCTGATTTACGATAAAAATTAGAATATTGATTAAAGAAATACCCTTACATACATATACAGAGCGGGTTTCATCATTTCTGACAAACAAGAAAGTGAGGCAGAAGAGCCCATGGGGATTATGAAACACTAAAGACACCCTGTTCCATCTCCAACCGTTTGCAAATTTCTGGACATATCTTTGCTCAAAGTCAGCACATATTCTAAAAGAACATTTCAATCCTATAAGATGACTCTAGTTTCATGAAAATACATGGACTTAAAACTGAATACTAAGCGCTGTATCGTTGGCGAAATTCAAAATAGAAAAAGCTTAGAAGATTTTAGAAGTCAGCTCAATGAGGCTTTAGTGAAACTTATTTGTGAAATATCATTAAAAAATTTGTTAAATCCATTCGTTAAAAGGGCTGGAATATGTATTATGTGTGTGGCAATAAGTTTCAGCTGCAGCAGATTTAAAATCAGTGCATTGTTTTTGTACTTTTGCTTATTTCTTTGCGAAGAGTCATATTATTTTTCCTCATTTATTTTTTAAAACCCATTCTTAATAGACTTGTTATTTTTCTTTAAGTCCTTATTTCTTGCTCCTGAATTAAATGGCAGGATTAAACTTTAAAAATAAGCAAAAAATTAAAATTGGGATTAGCAATGGCATCTCTTAAGTTTTTTTGATGAACGCCGATTTCAGGGCTGTGTTGCCAACTGAGGAATATTTTCTGGTTAAAATACTTAAATGGTTTATGATGGGCTCATTCAAAAGCGGATGGTATGGACAAGTTTTTGGTAAATTTGACAAATTTTAGTTTATGTGGTGTTTTTGAAATTCGGAATTAAATATTTAGGAGATATTTCTGTTTCAAATTTCGCCAACATCTCGTATTACTCGACTTTAAATCCATGTATTTTTTATATATATATAAAACTAGTGTCGTCTTAAAGGATTTGAACTGTTTTTTCATGTGTTTGTTTTGCGGATGCGTGTTTATTTTGCATGATGTACTCAGAATTTTTTAAATTTGGTTTATGAGTAAAATTATTATATCCACTATAACTTGCAAATGGTTGGAGAAGGGACAATATGGCTATAGTATTTTATGATCCCAATGGGCTCCTCTGTTACTTTTTTTTTGTGTGTGTGAGAAGTGATCAAACTCACTACGTATTCACACAAGCATATACCTAACATATTTAAATTGTAACATGCAAGGAAATTTCACATCTTCCAGAAAATGATTTTCAAAAAATTTGACTTTTGATAACAATATTAATTGCACCGATTAATTCACGAAGTTAGAATTTGTTGTTGATTTTTGTTTTCCAGAATCACAATACTTCTATATCTATTTACAGATAATTTATTTAAATTGAATAGAAATTGTGTTATTGTTCTGAAAATTATGTTAGTCATATCAATTACCATCTCATTTATCAACAAATTTTTTTCAAGTATGAAAACAGTTATAAAAAAGTTAAAGGAAGTATGGATTCTGTCAATAAAGGAAGAAGGATTTACATTTGGTCATTTTTATTTGTAGGTTTCAGATTCGAAGAAATCTAAAAAATATTTATGAATGTGTTTGCTACAGAAAATGAGAAAATGTATCAATGATCACATTATGCTAATGACTTGAAATTTATGTTAGTAATTGTTTTGTAACTTTATGCTAGTAATTCTCTTATCAGCTTTTATTTTATAAGTTTATGAGGAAATTACCGCTGTAATTTGCTTTTATTAAAGATTTAATTTTGCAATTGAGGTGTTAATTTTATGTATGTAATTTTTTTGTATGACATAAATCTGCATTACTTTTAATTTGTACAATGTAATAAAAAGCAAAATGATATAAAATAATATTTTATATAAATTATTTTAAGGCTCTGCAAATTAGCTTTGCATCAGGCCTGTTTTTGTTTGGATTGGTAGTTTTTATTTCAGAACTTTGTCGTGTTTTTATTTAAATAATAATTATTATTATGGTCCTCAAATTATAGGGAAAAAATCTTTGATATAAGTTATTAGTATTCACTGCCAGTTTCTCAGAATTACCTGATTATTTATTATAAAGGGGACCTGGAAACAACTGTATTTAATCTATTTTTTAAGTTAATATTAATATTATATTATATTAATATTAGTAGAAAGTTTCAGGATAACTGTTACATATCCTACTAAATCTTTATAACTGCAAATCATTGTTTTCAAACTGAGATATAATAACATAGTAGAACAGTAGGTTTTTAATTTTGCTCTGCATTTTATGTCATTTTAATGAAATTCAACATAAGTGTTGGAGTTGAAATTTTGAACATTTAAATTTTATTGTAGATTGTTTCATTCTTATGTTAAATACAAAGTAATTGATATTGTGAAGAGAAGTAAATAATTATATGAAGAAATTGTCGGGTGGAGAATCTTATAAACACTGTTTATAAAATTGCAGGATGAGAAAATACCTCTTTGTATGTTATTTGATATTTAATTTTTGAATCTTTTTATTGTATACATTACATCTAGCTATACAGGAAATATGAAATCATCTAAAAACGGTAGGAAAAATTCAGGTAAATGTGGAAAGCTCCATTAAAATCGGGAAAGTAAGGGAAATTTTGTTTCTTAGTTTCTTTTATTTTGCATCTAAAAAAACATGGTGTTGCATTGCAGGTATAAAAAAATTGTAGTCATAAGTACGAAAATGAAACATCATTTGCGATTTTGTAACCGCAGAAACACACCTCTTTTCTACTTTCTTTCTTTTATGTATTGATCAGTACAATTTCTATCTGAAAGACAGATTATCTTTTTCCCTGAGATTCTTGAATTGCAGTTAATGAGAATGCGCGAGACTTCTGTTACTGCTTGAGGGAATAGAATACATTTCTCTGGCAGGAATTGCAACAATCTATAGTAGCAGCATGTTAGTATTTAGTCTCTCACTCACGAGTTTATTGAATCATTTGTTTATTAGTTGAGAAATTATGAGCTTATTTAAAATAAAATATATCAGGGATTTAAAAAAAATTCAATGAGCTACTCAAAATCTGTTTAATATGGATTGAATGGGGAAGATATTTAAGTTCTGACTGTTGAATGGCTCAGAGAAATTCTACAAAATCTGTCTGCTACCTGCTTTGTAAAAAAGTAATTAGCCTAACTAAATGGAAAAACAAGCATTTACTAGTAGTACCAAAATGTGCCAGTTCAAAATAAATCACCATTGATGTGTGTTTACAAAAGGACACTATATTTATGTTTATTTACTGCAATCGAAGTCAGTGTTATTTAATCTTAAGAATGATGTTACATCTTGAATTCGGTGCCCATATTCCTCATCAAATACTAAGCTTCATTTTGTCAGTTGATGATATCTCAAATGCAGCCTTTTCCAGATTTACAAACAATGCATACTGATATGATTTTCCCCACTGCCTTAGGCAAGCTCTAGAAGCTGAATTCCTAGTATTTTGTCTGAGTATTTGTATTGCAATACTATTTAAATAAAGAGTGATATTATTTTCTGTTTTTCTCCGTTATTAATAAATTTACTTGGAGTTTTTATCGTATGCTCTTAAAAAAGGATTTTGAGCTAATAGTTTTCTTCATTTCTAGTTTGGACTTTCATAGTATCATTCTCCGATTGCACAAGCTGATAAATTATCATCTGTTGCCTGTATTTCTAGATAAATGTATATTTTTTAACCATTAAATATGGCTAGGTTTGTTGGCATAACCTTAGTCTTGCAAGATAATTCTACAAAAAGAAAAAAGGACGAAGCAAACTAGGTGGCCTGAAAATATCAGACTCAAAAGTTGAGTTTAAAACAGTTTTAATCCTTTCATTTGATTTGAATTTTTTCATCTGAGCTCTAAAGCCCAGATTTTCAATGTCTGAAACAAGAATTGTTAATTAATCATTAACATTCATTTTTGTCCTCAAACCTATATATGAAAAAGCAAGTAATTGATATGCTAATTGTATGCTTAGCTATATATTTATTTCTTCTGTGAAATTTCATTATATATATATATATATATATATATATTATTATTAGTTCAGCTATGGAGATATTATTTCCAACATTACTTTTATTTTGATACTTTCTGCTGATGAATTTTTTGAGTTATTTAATCTGTTAGTTATATATGTTATGTTTAAACAATTTTAAGGATAAATGTGAAGATATTTCAAGTAATGAGCAAATTTTTGTATTTTGTTAGGCTGGAAATTATGTCATAGATGATGTAGTTGGAAATCTTATTCAACTTATATCTGAATCATCATCACTTCATACTTACACTGTTCAACAATTATGGAAACAGTTAACTGGTGATCTTGCTACAAAACAGCCACTAGTACAAGTTGCTGCATGGTGCATAGGGGAATTTGGTGATCTTCTAAATTCTTCAGAAGGTCAAGATGCATCTCCTGTAAACGTATGTTGGTGTTGCTAATTATTTACAAAATACAGATTTCTGTGTTGTGTCTTAATTATATATTTCTCTCCAACCCCCTTTATTTATTGTTGATATTATATCAACCTTAAACAACCATCTCTGCTTGAAAATTATCTGGAGCGTTATTAAATACTTCAGAATGAGTTTAAAGCATTTGTTTCTCTTAATTTATTTAAATTTAGATACAGTCATTTACATTTTTTTAATTTATAGTAAGATAATATATATCAATTATTTAGAAACTTTAAACATATTTTGCAATATATATATTTGGAATATTTTTTCAAGCTTAAAACATAATTTTACCTCTTCACATCATCTTTGAACACATTTCCAAATGAAGTTCTGATCTTCATTCAAGATTTTTCATTTTATCTTATAAATGTGATATGCCTACTAATTTAGCCATACTTTATTTCATTGCAATATGTGAAAATCTGCAAAATTTCTCATCTTTAAATGCCAGTACTACTTTTTACTTTTAAAATACAAAGCTTGCAAGATATGGATATTCTAGATTGAGTGAATTCATCTAACTATTTATACATCAGAGTACAGTCATTTTCTGAAGCATATCATGAATTATTTTGTAACTGGTTGTGTCTGCTTTTTGATAATTTTAAGAAATTAATATGAAAATAGACTCTTACAAAAAAAATTAGATTTACATATATATAAAGTACACATATTGTCAAAATGACATTTACTTGATTTTAACATTTGTAGATTACGAACATTAAGATGTATCTGAATAAGTTTTTGATGGACTGCACATAATTTGTGTCCCTTGCATCTCATGTAAACGAAATAGAAAAATAATTTTTTAAAAACCACTTGCATATCAATATATTTAAAGTATGTGGTAAACTCCGAGAATTGGTTCGATTTCACCAATATTCCTTTAACGTAAAAGCTCACAAACCTTAGATGCTGTATCAATTGTTGCCTGCCCACCATCACCATCTATTTTTAAGATACATCAAAACAGAAAGATTTGACAGAGCTTCCAATTTGAACTATTGAACCAGTTTTAAGTCAACTTTGTTAACCAATTAATAGTACCACTTTACAAGTGCAACCTACCAATCAAAATATACTGTTTACTGTGCAAGTATGTTATATTTTTTTAATAGTTGTAATTCATCAAAATTCATGGACAATTGTTGAATCTCATTTATTTAAAAGGAACATGGCTCTAATTCCTTCAAAAATGACATTGTTAAATTTATATTGTAGGCTAACAAGTGTCAAAGGCAGCTAGTTTGTTTCTAAAATGCATATGTTTCTAATCTACACTAATATTATAAATCTGAAAGTTTGGGTGGATAGATGTTTGTTACGCAATCGCGGCTGAACGGAACTGGGTGAAATTTAGCACATAGATAGATTATAGTCAGGAATAGAACATAGGCTACTTTTTATTCCGGTTAAAGGAGTGGTTAATTTTTTATTAATAAAAAAATAACTTTCGCGCCAAAAACCTGAGGCCAGATCACGTTAAAGGAGAGCAAGGCTCCAGTTTTTTTCCCCCGCAACAGTAATGAGGCTAGGCTTAGCATGATTTTGACTGATTATTTCAAACGATTCTGCTTATTTTCTTAGTGTTTGATGTATTTAAAATCAAATGTCGTTAATTAATCGATCTTTCGGATTCATTCTGAAGTACTTTTAAATTAAAATAAAATAGAATAAAGGAAATAAAAAAGTTGTTATCTGCTTTGCGTTATCCCAACTGGCGTAGGAAAGTCAAGTATTTACATTACGCCAACTGGTGTTGAAAGTTAACGAGTGGTTGTTGACAACTTTGTTTTCATTTAAATTAAAAGTTTAAAAATTATGTGCATAATGTTCTTGTAGCTGTCTCATTCACGGTCAATAAATAAAACGGATTTGACTTGATGTTAAGGAAATGCGGACTTGATATGCTGTTTTATTTCAGGTGTACACTGTAAATAAATATTTTTTAGGTTAGTTTTATACTTTAAAATTGGTTAAGTTGTGTTTTTATGCTATATATTTTTCGTGTATGCTTTTATAGTTTTAAGTACAATGTTTTTAGGATAGTTTTAATCTTTTTAATTTATTATTTGACAGTTTTTCGAAATGCTCGGAAAACGGAAATCTAATCTTTCGAAAATGAGTAATCACGCTCGGACTATAAGAGTAACTAGAAGTAGAGAGTCGAATCCTCAAGCAGAATTTAGAAGAAATAAGGAAGCGGAATAACAGGCTACAACTAGATAAGCTGATACGTCACGAACGGTATTGGAATAATCGAATTGATCAAATCGTCTTATACATACACATTCAAAATTTCCACATGTACGAAGTCGCGGGTAAAAGCTAGTGTATGTATTTATGCGGTTATTAGTCTGGCAGAGATTTATATGATATTCTCTCAAATTATTTAACTGAGTTTTTACTAGTTCTCACTGCCTCTTTCTAATTTTTGGTGATAATTATTAGTTTTAGTGAAGAGCTTTTCATATAATTATATAATAGGAAATTAATTATATGTATGCTGTGATAATTTTGTGTTAAAAAGACTTTTTCTTGATTTGTATAATCTGAAAATAACTTTTTCAGCGATGTTTTCAATTTACTGTACTGTTACTAAAATGTATCGGAGCTTTAATCATTTATTTATTTCCTTGATAATAATGCACAATTCGAAATTTTACAGGTTACTCCTGATGAAATATTAGATCTTTTTGAGAAGGTGACTGTAAATATTCATATGACGCTCACGACTAAAGAATATTCAGTTACTGCTCTAATGAAGCTTAGTGTTCGGTTTCCTGATCTAGCACCGTTAGTAATTCAGATTTCTTTATTTTATAATAAGTATTAAGTGTGCTGTATGAATTTTTTTACCCGTTTTTTTTAATTCATTTTAGGCGCATTAAAAGGTTTCTAGACATTTTTGGGACAAATGTTAATGTTGAATTACAACAACGAGCAATAGAATTTTCTTCATTATTTCGAAAATTCAATCATTTAAGGTATGTTTGTTTCTGTTTCTTTTTTACCATACTAATAGTTATTTCACGTTTTATCTTAGAATTTTTTTACTTACAATTTTTCATCAACAAAATATACTCATTTTGCTATTAAAATCGTTATTTTTAAAACTTAATTGTCTTCTAACAGATTTTAACCTTACACTCGTCATAATTCTGAGTAATCGTTATGACTACTTTAATACATGTTAATTAAATGAATTTGTAAGTGATCATATGTCACTTTATTGTTTTTTTTTTTTGCCCAATCATGTTTGCATTACATATTATAATCTTCCTCCAATTCCTATAAAACTGTGGTATTTTAATTCAGCTTCTAAACATGCGTTGTTTGGCGTTACCTATGTTGTATTATGTTGTTATAAACAATATAGGATTTACAAATAATAAATACTATTTACGTCCACAATAATTTGGATTTTTTCGGTTATTTAAATCAAAGGTATGTTAAATATAAATTATTAAAATCACTTTTTTTATGCTTTGGAAACATTAGTTTTAAATAATTTCGAAGTTATATCAAATAATTTTTTATTTGTGTTTTATCTCTCACGTTTTTACATATAATTGATATTAAATTTTCTAATTTTTCTTCAACCCTAGAATAAATTGGATTTTTTTCATTTAACTATTTTATGTACCAGCTGAGCCAAAAGGTCGTTTACAAACTGTCAAAGTAGGTCAGTCATACAGAGATAGACTGGCTCGAGCCGTAGTATTATTTAGAAATATAAATTATATCCTGGAGTCTCAATTTCAAAGAGCCTCTTCTGATGGGTATTCTGTGTCAGTAAAATTAGTAAAAGAAGAGGTACACAGGGTTAAGCAAACAATACAGTTTCCTGAATAATAACATTATAAATTGTGAGCAGTATGACTGGCATAATGACAAGACAGAAACAAAATCAACTGTAGGCCTTTGAAATACCTTAAGTAATTTCCAAAGGATTTGCCATTGAAGTAATTGCAGCTGATATGCAAATATATCAGTTCAGGCATTTTATTTTTATTAGTTGTAAAAATAGGATGGTACAGCTCTCTTGCCTTTCTTATGTTCTTCATGTGCCTGTAGATTAGCTGTTACTGCACCTGTTAGAAACCTAAACTAATTTTGAAATTAAAAGGCATTGCATTTTAATTTGTATATGTTGTGTTTTTTATACCTGAGTTTATTAATTAACTGCTTATTCTCTTTATTTCAGGCCTAGTCTTTTAGAGCGTATGCCAGCGATGGAGAATAAAAGTTCTAGAGAAACTGTAGTGCAAAATGGAGAAGTTGGAGAAGACGAGTTAAATACTGTAAAAGATGACAAAGAAAATAAAAATATTGAGGATTCAGTGAGTTGGATTGTAAATTTTTATGTATGCTCCTTTAATTTTCATTTTTCTTTTGTCAAATTATTTTTGTGTTTATTTTTAGTATTTCTGATGAAACGTTGTATTCTTTGTATAAATAGTTCATAAGTTTTAAATTTTGCAAATTGCTTCTAAACACTTCATGATTTTTTTCATAAAGAAACTAAAGGCTAACTGGATCTGCGGTCGGATTGGTATTTAATTTTGCTGTATCAAGTTTAGTTTATACTGATGTTCGACCATACTTGATTACCGGTAACCGATTTCTTTTCCATTGGTGTTAAACAGGGTAGTCAACCTTCAAAGCTCATACTATTGGACGAAACTAAAGGCTGCTAGGATCTAGGGCTGAATCACTGGCCGTAGTATTTGTTCCTACATTCATGCTGAGGCTAGTAGTTGGTATTAATACAAGTCTTATTTCGAGTTGAGACTTCATGTCTTTAAGTGGGTTTAATGAAACTTTTAGCAGGGGCTGCAATGAAGCATAATAGACTTGTAGCATGAGTTTAATATTCTATTTGTTTTTAAGCATTTCTTCGTAGATTTAAATTTAAAAATCGGCGGGGGAAAACGGAAAATGCAGAAAAACTTGAATACTTCATTATAAACTGGGAAAAAGAATTTTATGTTTTTTAGTAATTTTTTTCCCATCTTGAAAAGATTGTAAGAATAAAAGATCGCAATCGCAACTTCCGAAAATAAACAATACCATTTACTATTGTGCAAGTCGGAAACTTGCCCCTTTTTTCTCTACAGATAAGTTGAGTTTCGATTTGCGGGACAGTTATTCTAATTCCATGAGATTTTCGAATTGCCGTTTATGATCATTCACGAGACTTCTGTAACACCGTAAAAGAACAGAATACGTAGTTATCGTCGGAACATTCTATCTGCGGAATACAGCGCGGCTTAGCCTATCTTACTTGAGTTTATTGAATGGTTTGTTTATGAAGCTGTGAGCTTATACAAAGAAGGTTAAAGAATTTATTTAAAGCAATGAATGACTCAGAATCCGTATTTAAAACGAATTGAAAGGATTTTAAAAAGTCAGTTTTGATTTTACTGAATAGGTTGGAGAAATTCTGCAAAATTATTTGTTGGATACTTCTCGCTTTGCGAGAAGATAATAAGCATAAATAATATGGGAAAACAGGCAATTATTAGTCATGCAAACAGTGAAAAATATATAAACGTTGTGCTAGTTAAAAAAAGACATGATTGGTGTCGGACTTATTATTTAGAAGAAATACAGAAAGCATGTCAAATCCGAAAACATCAAACATAATGTTCATCAATAAACCGATTTAGAACTTTTTTAAATCTAAAAACAATCATTTAAAGAACCTTTGGGGATATTTAAGCTTGTAGCTTCACATTCGTCGTTTATGCATTCAATGATGGAAACATTTAAACGGATGTTCACAAATAGTGGAATAGCTAAAAATTGTTTATTAAACCGTACAAAAATGTTGTATCTTATTTGTTCCTGATGAGTTCCAGGACACTGTTGGCTGAGAGATCGGTGGAAGTTGCATAAAATGATGCAAAAATACTTGAATTG
Source organism: Argiope trifasciata (assembly GCA_026543055.1). Lineage (NCBI taxonomy): Eukaryota > Metazoa > Arthropoda > Arachnida > Araneae > Araneidae > Argiope > Argiope trifasciata. Next base: position 3,434,977 of record JAPMOQ010024920.1, on the reverse strand, counting down.
GTTAAAATCAATAATAAATTAATAGATAAAAAGAAATCTTGCGTTGTAATGTTTTTGTTTGTTTAGTGATAATTAAATGATTTATATTATAACAAAAATGTTTTGTATTTCAATTGAGTCCTTAGTTTTGTGTGACTTAAAATCAAAGAGTATAAGAGGTATACCCCCTCCCCTCCCAACTTAATTTTATAAAATTTGCCTTGCTAAATTCTGCATAATAAACTAAGAGAAATAGTTTATTTGTATGTAAATATAAACTTTCTTCTAATATACTATTTTTTTGAATTATATTGAATTGTTGCTTTCTTTTCTTCCCCACTCCTTAAAATCATATTGCAATATAACTAGTATGAATGCTATTTGCGCATTTTGTCATTCCTTGAACATACAAACAGAAAAAACGTTTTTTTTTTTTTTTTTTTTTTTTCTTCCAATTTTGAATAGCAACCCTGGTAGGTATAATTTTTTATTCAAGTATATTCTGAAAGTTTTATTAATTTTCCACGTTTCTGTGTTCAGTTTAATTAACTAAGAATTGTTCTGTTATTTCTAATTAAAAAAATTAAAAGCTAATATTTATTTTTTCATTTATCAAGGAGTGTGTGTATATATATATATATATATATTAAAAAATCCAAATTATCTTAATGAAATTTTTATGAAAATTGCAACTAACAATTATTAGATTCAAATTTTATTAAATATTTTTTGTTTATTTGTTATATTTTCCAGTACTTGCATCTTATTAAAAAATTGAGTATTAAAAATATTCTATTAAATTATATATAACCGGAATTATAAAACAGTTAACTTATGTATTTTTTACTGTACCATTAAATTATATATGTATAAAATATTTAATGAACTTTGGCTAATGTCTGTAAATTAATTGCTCTAGATGCCTTATAATTACATTTTTCCTCTTGGATTTTTGTGTTTGTTTTAGAGAATTTGTGTAAATAATATTCCATTATAACTTCTATTAATGTTGCTTTTAGAGTGTACTTCTGGACCTCCTTTCTAGTACGTCTGAACCGAATTGTCAGCCTGAAGCTTTACATATGGAAGAAAAATCTATTTCAGGAGAACCTAATTTACTTGATCTTCTTGGTGGTTTGGAACTTAATGATCAGAATCAAAGTAATAATACTTAAATAATTGAAATATTCTTTCTGTGTTATTTTAGTATTCTGTTATGTTAGAAATATTGTATTTGTAAATTGTTGTTAATTTTATTAGGAAGTCATAAGGTTTTGTATTTCAAGGATCAGTCATTGCAAATATAAAAATACATTTGTGAAAAAAAATGTAGAGGGAGTTATAATTTTCTGATATTTATTTAATTTTATAATATTACATATTGAAACTTTTAAAATGCGTATGTTAATTTTATTAGTGCAAATGATATATACACTGATGGAAAAAAAATCCCATCACTAGGAAGGAGCTGTGCTAGATAAACGAAATTTGGTAAGCGTGTTTATACATCTGAAAAATGACGTCGATTCAAATTTCGAGCTACGTGCGTAAATGTGGCGCTAGTAGCGACACTATGAACATGCAAATGAGGTTTGCTTTAAATAAGCGCTGTAAGGTTCGTGATCGTTATTTACAGTTGAGATTTGACGTAGTGGGTTAATGTTAGTCAAGGATGCCATTATTAACAGCTCACTGAGTTTGAACGAGGTCGTGTTGTTGGGCTACGAGAAGGTGGGTTTACTTTCCGCGATTTTGCTGAAAGACTTGGCAGGAATGTATCCACTGTGCATGAGAATTGGCGGCAGTGGTCAAGGTAAGGTATTGCCTCAAGAAGACCAGGTTCCAGGAGGCCAATTGGTACTACTGAGAGGGAAGACAATCGTATTTGGCGTATGGCTGTGGCTAATCGTACTGCGTATGCAGCTGAAATTCGAGCTGCAGTTGGCACCACAGTGACACAACGAACTGTTACAAATCGGTTACTTCAAGGACAGCTCCGAACCAGACGCCCGGTACAGTGCATTCCACTGACTCCAAAACACTGCCGTTTGCGACGTGAGTGGTATCAAGCTAGAGCTCATTGGAGGACGGAGTGGAGAGTAGCTGTTTGTTGGTTAGAAGGAGACCAGGTGAACGCCTACTAGTGACCTGTCTGCGGCCTAGACACACAGGGCCTACTCCTAGAGTTATGGTTTGGGGAGCAATTTCGTATGACAGCAGGAGCACTCTCGTGGTTATTCCACGCACCATGACTGCAAATTTGTACGCCAGTCTAGTGGTACAAACTGTTGTGCTGCCATTCATGAACAGCATTCAAGTGGGTGTTTTCCAACAGGATAACGCTCGCCCTTATACCGCTGTTGTAACCCAACATGCTCTACAGAGTGTCGACATTTTGCCTTGGCCTGCTAGATCACCAGATCTTTCTCAAATCGAGCACGTATGGGACATCATTGGACGACAACTCCAGCGTCATCCACAACCAGCATTAACCGTCCCCGCATTGACCGCCCAAGTGCAACAGGCATGGAACTCCATCCCACAAACTGATATCCGACACCTGTACGACACAATGCATGCACGTTTGCATGCTTGCATTCAAAATTCTGGCGGTTACACCGGTTACTAATGTACCAACATTTCACATTTGAAATGGCTCTACCTGTGATCTTGAAACTTCAATCAATTAAATATATTACCTAGACAAATGTATTCCTAAAATTTCATTACTGTACAATAATTTTTTCTTGGTGTTGGGATTTTTTTTCCTTCAGTATATATATTCTCCAAATATTTTGTCGCTGAAATTATATTGCTCTTTTGGTGAAAAGATTCTTTGTTGTGATTTTGTATTGTTTTGTTTCTCTTTATTTTTACCATAAATATTTATTTATTTATTAATGTTATTTTCGTTTGCGGCTAAAGGCATTTTTAATGAAATCATAATATTTTCTTAATTAATGGAAGAGGTAAAATGTCGTGTGAAGAAGAACGAGATAAGATTCTTTATTGTAGAGAATGAGTTGGTTTGTCTTCCACGGAAATTGAAAAACGATTAAGATGCTCAAAAAGTGTTGTGAATAATTTCTTGAAAGATCCTGACCACTATGCCATATATTAACGATGTGGTAGAAAATCGTCTCAATTTAATCTGTCAAAAAGAGCCATAATTAATATAGTCTTTTTTCAACTCTAATGTGTACTCAAATTAAAAAGTAATTGCAAATACCTTGTTCGAGTAGATCTATGCAAATTATATTTTAAAATCTTCACATACTACAAAAATGTGAAAACAGCTGCCACTAGCCAAATTAAAAACGATTAATTGTATAGAATGGAAAAGCAAAATATTGTCCTTGGAAATATATATAATGACATAATATTCTCAGATGAAAAAATTAATTTGGATGAACCCAACGCTTTCGCTGATTTACGTTGTAAACGGACACTATTATCTAAACGCTAGTTTGGCGTTGGTAGTGTTATGGATTAAGAAAGATTTGCTCGTAATGGAACAATTCTGATAGCCGTTTTGAAACCAAAAATTAACTCTAGAGGATATCAAAATTACTATGATGAAAAATTTTAACTAAAAACTTTTCTCATTTCAAGTGGGCATTATATCTTTCAGCAAGGTTATATCTCTATCTGTATATAAATTTCTTCAAAGTCGTAGTTTCTAGCAGATAAAGTAAAATTATTAGACTGGCCATCCAAAACCCCAATTTGAATCGTGACAGAAAATTTGCAGGGAATAAGGAATCATGATATTTATACAATTGGGCGTTGCTATGCCATTAGATATACTTTTATGCAATCGTGAATTCGTGATTTAAAAAAAATGACTAAACTACTTTTAGAAAACTTGTGGATTCTAAGATATCTTGAATAGTGAATATACAATTAATGGGCAAATTTTTAAATAATTAACTGTTTAGTGAGCCAAATTTGTATCTTGCCCTGTTTTATTTCCCTATTTTCCTTCTGTATAAAAGTTAAACATGAGTAAGACTGTAATAAATTAAGTTGATATATTATTGAAAATTACTTCAAATAATGCATTTATTTATGTTTTAATGTTTTCAAATTTATAATACACTACATTGAATTAACACTTAAAGCATTGTATTTCAAAATGCTTTGATTTGAATCAAAGTGATAGATTATTTATATAATTAAAATAACAATTAAAGTCATATTAAAAATGAGTAGATTATGATCAGTGAAATGTATTATGCAAAGATGTTACCATAAAAACGCAGTAAAATAAGAACTGCTGAATTTAGTTTGAATCATATTTTGCTTTTCGAAATTATTTTACCTCTTTTATCTTTTTTTAATTCAAAGCAATTTATTAGGTTGCAATTCATTCTTCAACTGCATTATGTATATACACTGGTTTTGAATTTTTAATTATATAACGAAATTTTTGGGAATTAAATCCATGCATTTGTATTAAAATTTCAACTTTAGTGTCATTCTGCTTACATGTTACCCTGTAGAATTCTTTAGAAACATTAATTTTAAAAACATTTATTTTCTGGAAACTGGCATTTACTATGCGGTCTAATCAATTTTATCTCATTATCCTTCACACAACTTTTTCTTCCTATAATTTATGACTTCATTAAAGATATGTTTAGGAAAATATTAAAGAAACGATAATAAATAATTATTTATTTTAAAAGTAAAAAAAATAACATAGTATATTGTAGCAGTCATCTAATATTTATAGATGTAAAAGCTGTGCTAACATTCATGACGTAACAGTCATACTTAAATTTACTTTCTATTGAAGGCACTTTTATTATATGAAATTTGCATTTTATCTTAGAAATTATCAATATTAGTTTTGAATTACTTATGGAGGTTCTGAGGTTTTGATTTGTTTTTAAATTTTAGCTTTTTTGCCAGGTACTTTGCCGTCATCTACACAAAATATATTATTAGAAAGATATTTGACGTCTCAACCGGAACCAGAAGGTATTAATTTTAATCATTTTTATTAAATGATATGCATATAAATTGGAAATGGTTGCATTACGAGAAACGGGATATTACATCTTGAATAATAAAATCGAGATTTTTTTCCTTCATATTTAATGAATATTTATTTTTATTCCATTTATTTTTTTCTTTTAGGCATTCCACCTATTACCGCCTTTGAAAAGAATGGTCTAAGAATAGTTTTCGAATTTGAAAAGCCTCCTGATAATCCTGAGATGATTATTATTAATCTTGTTGCTACAAATCTTTCTGTATCGCCTATAAATGATTTTCTATTACAAGCTGCAGTTCCAAAGGTAATTCGCTGGTTCAGAATGAGAATGGAATTTAAGTGAATAGATATTTTTTGGGCCTGTTCAAGTCATTAAGAAAAATAAATGATATACAAAATGTTATCTTAAATGAATATCCGAACTCTATGCTGCTGTTAAAAGAAAGAAAAACAAGTTCATGTAGAAAATTAAAACAGCTAAAAGTTTAAATTCAACATAGTTACAAGTGTTCATTGTCAATTTTCCACAAATATAAATGATATAGAGTCAATACGACATCGTATCCCATTTTTTCTTTTCACGCTTGAAATGAAGCTTTGAAAGGCTCAAATACGCGCTTAAGGCGATTGATGATGAAATGAGTAGCTGTTATGCCGAACGCTGCAAGTTTTGCATGTGTTATTCATTTCCCAAGGAGATGGTCACTGCGCAACGGAAAGTATTCTATATATTTGAATTTTCAAAATGTTTCGGTTCAACTATTCAACGAGTAATTCGGCGTGAATACGGAATTACTCCGTTAGATTGTTTGAATATCTTGCATTAGTTTTGGAAATTTGTTATGAAGAGTGCAATTTCAAACGTAAAAGTTCCACGTATGAGGGAAGGGAATGTTGAAAATATTGAAAACGCTTTATTTAAGAATCGAAGTAAATCAACCAGTTAGCAACTGCAAATACCTATTACGACGGCATGCTCAGCGTTGCGGAAGAGATTAGCTTTCAAATCATGCAAATGGCAGAAATCCAAACGGTAATTGAAAATGATATAAGAATAAAGGAACAGTATTATGGGTGTCTAATTAATAATAAGTCTTTCATTTGCAGGATTGTGTTCAGTGACGAAGCGTTATTTTACATGAACGGAAAAGTAAACCTTCATAATATGAGCATGTGGTAAACATCTGATTCAATGCCACCATTAAAGTGGGGCTCTGTTCGGCGAAAGTGAATGGTTTTGTGCAGTGTTGCCTCACAGAATTTTAGGCCCAATTTTTCGGTTTGTATAATAATCAGAAGAAGAATCTGATTATTTAAGTTTATAGCCAGCGACGGATTTTGGCAATATCTGGACCCTGAAGCTAAATTATTTAGAGGCCCCTCCTATGTAAAAGTCTATTGATGACATAAAAGTAGCGAGAAATAAACTTATTTTCATTTTTTACTTCAATTTTATGCTTAATTCCTAGTACTTGTTATGTGAATGCAATTCCTGTATTTTTATTTACAGCAACTACAGCATTTATCGGTGTGTCACTTGGTGTATAGGGCAGTGCATTTTCTTGATTTTTATTCTGAATAACGACGATACTGAAACCATTTAAAATCACAAAACAATGTTAATAGAATATGACTTTTTTTTTTGCTTCATGAATTCAAATAGAAAAATATTTATACTTGTTTTCCTACAACCCTTCCCCATTCTCGCATTAGTTAAAGTAATGCAGATATTGTTTTTAAAAAATTTTTGCCAGTTAATCTATCCTGTGTCGCATGTATTTTAGAGGAATTGTAAAAAAAATCTGGAAATGAAACCAAATCTGGGTTCGTATGTTCATGGCGACATCCTTCTTGATGGCAGTTTTCTCTCTACTTTAATATATGTCTACAATTTTAGTATACAACTTAAGTGCCTAATTGATATCTTCCAACTCGTCGTGTTCGAAGACATTTTGACCCCTCAACTTAGGCAAATTAGACCCCTTTAGACTTTAGACCCCTCAATTGTTAAATTCACGAGGTGGCATTTTTTGAAAATTACAACACTATCCTTTCGCTTACAATAATGCGAAGATCTTCCGTGCAGGTTGTTTTTAATTTGTGTAAAGTTTATGGGCATTTTGTGCGAGGAGTTCTTTCGAGTAGGTACATCCTAGCATTAACTTAGGTGGTTATAAGCACTTTTACCCCAGTTTTATGCCATCAGAAGAAACGTGAATTTTATTATTTATTCGAACGTTTTTTTATCCTTCAAGGGGATTTTAGGAATGGAAAAATCAAATCGGAAAATATACTAAGGATTAAAAGAGAGAGAAAGAGAAGAAATTGCATAATGTTATTTGATATATTTTTGATGTGTTTTTTAAGACTCGGAGGTAAAATAGTCAAATTTAAAAATACCAGCTCAGATATAAATATATCCAGAGTAATATGATGCAAAAGGAAAATTTAAATGTGCATTGCATTTTGCATTGGTTATTTACAATAGTTTGTATAGATCACATGGCCTGGGTTCTAGTTATTTTTAAATGGTATATTTATCAACAATTTATATTCTGTAAAGTATGTACATACAAAAAGGTGATGCACAATGGGCCGTTTCACTATTTATTTTTATTTTCCTGTTCACTTTAAGCCTGCTGTTTTAATCTGGTTCACAGAAATAACATATTAAAGCTAAATAGCATTTTTATTGAAAATTCGAACTCTTTGGAAACAACCAATAAACAACTTCATACCCGAAAGAATTCATGTTGACTGATTTGCATCCATTCTATTTGTCCTCCATTCTTTCATTTGCTAACTTTCTGACAAATGTATATTTCGGAGAACGTTGATTTCAGTGATGTATTGCAGAGGCAACACTAAATTTCTCCTGAAGTAGAAATCTCGCTTGAAAGCTGATAGAATGAACTGTATGGTAAATTTGACAAATAGCCAGAATGGTATTCAATATTAAGAACTTTGAAGACAATTTGATTTTACATTCCACTTAGACACTTGTGACTCTGATTTAAATAACATGTATCCTCAGAAAAAGGGTGTCTTATTAGGTGTTCTCTTCAATTTACCAATATTAAGACTATTTGATTTATTTAGCTCTGCCAGGCACTTTTTAAATTGGTTTTTATAGTCTGTGTATTTTCCGCCATAGTCTGTGTATTTTCGGTAGACACTTCAAGGTCACAATTTCAGCCCCCCCCCCTTTTTTTACAGTACCGCGTTGCTACCAGTAACGCGGTAGAAAATGTGACCTTGAAGCGTCTACAGAAAATACACTGACTACTGTAGCGTATTCGCTCTATCCGTCATAACTTGCAAATGGCAACAGATAGGACCTGGATAGCTATAGTATTTGGACTCTGTTGTCACCCTCTTGTTTGGCAGATTCGATTCAAATTCATTCTGCGTATATCAAGCTGTTATATTTTTTCATGTTCAGAATACAATGAATGTATATAAACGATATTAAAAGTATAAAAATTTAATTTTCCTATTTTCCTAATTGTTGCTGATTTAAGTTTTGTAAACTAAAAGTCTCTCTTTTTTACTTTTTAGGTATGTCAACTTCAACTACTTCCACCATCAAACAACTATATACCTGCCAATAATTTGGGTAAAATACAACAAACGCTCAAAATTTTAAATCCTAGTAAGGTTAGTATCATAGTCTTGTAAGAAGCTTTTTTGCTTGGATATATTTAAAAAAAATTAAAATGCGCATGGATGAATGTTGATTTGAAGTGTGCTCTTTTATAGAGTCAACTGAGAATGAAACTAAGGATATCTTATGTATCTAATGGAAAGAATTTTTTAGAACAAGCAGAAGTTAATAATATACCACAAGCAATATATATGTAAAGTACTGGTAAGTATAGATAATTATAATATTTTTTTGTAGAGTTTATTCACAATTTTGTATTCACATAATGAATTATTTACATTAGATTCATTACTTCAGATAATTTCACTTGTGTTTTAGAGGATGCAATACTGGCTGATTTTCTGGTTGTGTTTCTGGGATACTGATGCAATGTGTTTTCTTGAGAGATTTAAGCTTTTCTTCAGAAATTAGTTGTAAATTTAGCTTTTCGTTTTAATATGTTCTCATATTCTTGTTACAAAAGGATTTTTGGTTGATGTTTGCAAAGAATAATTTGTATTTTTCCTGTATGATAGTTGAATTAAGCAGTTATTTATATTTGTGTGGTTAAATCAGTACAGTATAAAAAGATAGGGTTGGAAATATAGGACACTAAAGATTTCGATCTTGCCATAAAACGTTATTAATTTTTTCCAGCTGCAGCTTACAATAAAATAAATTTACATGATCCTTTTATGCTCCTGTCCTGCTTTCTTTAATTTATGTATGAATAAACTGCAAATTACTTTTTGAAATGCATTTCTTTTCTTTCTTTTTTTTTTCTGCTAAAATATCCAATTTTTGCTTAAGTTTTTTATTCATATTATCTTAGATCCGCTATACTCAACCTGCGGCCCGCGGGCCGCATGCGGCCCGGGGAGGCTTTTTGGTTGGCCCAATTATTAAACTAGGTAGTTACAACTTATTTGTAAACAACTTCAAATTTCGCGCCCTTCAAAGAGTTGGTAATTGAACGGGAAGTATGGGAATGTGAGCGATATCAATAATTTGCTTAAATTGGAAACGCAAACTATCCTAATCTATGGTTGCGCAAACGATATGGAATACGCGGCGCGGGAACCCCCTTAAAGGTCTGTAATCTATGGTTGCGCGAACGATACGAAATACGCGGCGTCGGGAATCCCCTTAAAGGTCTTGTCACGCGCAAACGCGGACGGCGGGGCGACTTACGAAGCTAAACATTGCTTGTCATGTGTAATGAGACGTGCGTTTTACTAATTAGCAAGTCGCCCCACCGCTTGTGTTTGCGCGTGGCCAGACCGTAAGATCCACGGACCTAAGTGCGTGTCGCTTTGATTGTCGATCGAAACTAAACTTGTTATAAATTTAATCTAAATTATTAAATTAAATTTGTGTACGTACCTGCGTCCTCTGCCAAATAATAGTTTTGTTTTGTAAATTAAGTATACCTATTATTTTCAAAATAATGTCAGGAGTGTCGTCGAAGTATAAAAAAAAATATCAAGTGAAAATAGATTGTTTCAAGATGAGTGGAAATCTGATTATTTTGTTGTGCCAAATAAAAACAACGCAGCTACTTGTTTGATATGTCGGGAAAGTATCACATTGAAGAAATACAATATTTCTCGTCATTTCACTTCAAAACATAAAGATTTCGACGAAACGTTTCCTCCCGGATCGTCTTTGAGAAATAAGAAATTGAGTTTTTTTAAGAGATCATTGCATGAGCAACAAAATGTTATGTTCGCGGCATTATCACAAGACTCGGCGGTAACAAAAGCATCATATGAAATTTCTTACATTCTTGGTAAGCATATGAAACCATTTACCGATGCGGGAAATTGTAAAGGAATACTTTATTAGTGCTGCTAATATACTTTTTGATAAATGCAGTAACAAAAAACAAATAGTATCTGATATAAAAAAATACAGCTTTCGGATTCAACCTGCACCAGGCGTATTGAAGACATTTCTAAATTTATTTCCGATGATATATTAAAAAACCTAAGAAGATGCAAGTTTTTCAGTTTAGCATTTGATGCCAGCACCGATATTTCAGCAACATCGCAGTGCTCGGTGTTTGCTAGATATTGTACAGAAAACAATGAAATTCATGAAAACTTTTAAAAATTACTGCCAATGAAAGGTCAAACCCGAGGCACGGATTACCTTGATACTATTTGTAATTTTTTAGAACATCATGAAATTGATGTGCAAAAAATCGTGTGTTTGTGTACAGATGGTTGTCCTTCAATGACTGGATCCGAAAATGGCTTCATTTCATTATTTAAGAAAAAATATAATTGCAGCAATTTAATAACATTCCATTGTATTATCCATCAAGAAAACTTGGCGGCCCGTGCTGTACAACCAGAAATAGAAGCTGTAATGAAAACAGTTATCAATATTGTCAATTATATACGAGCAAAAGAACTGAACCACAGAAAATTTAAAACCCTTCTTGAAGAACTGGGAAGTGAGCACAGCGACGTTCTTTTGCATACCTCGGTGCGATGGCTTAGTAGAGGAAAGGTTTTGGAAAGGTTTTTTTTCATTACGCCATGAAATAATCCTATTTTTAGAGCAAAATAATAAAGTACCCAGAATTACAAAACGAATAAAGGGTACCCAGAATTACAAAACGA
>JAPMOQ010024920.1:3404593-3423719 GCA_026543055.1 Argiope trifasciata | reverse complement strand
ACCCAGAATTACAAAACGAATAAAGGGTACCCAGAATTACAAAACGATGAATGGTGGTGACTTTTAGGTTTTCTATGTGATATTACGGAAAAACTAAACAATCTCAATCAGAGTCTACAAGGCGAAAATAACATAGTGTCCAATATGGCAAATAAAGTGTTTGCATTTGAGGAAAAGCTAAGTATTTATTATAATGAAATACAGAACAAACAGATGCACAATTTTCCAACTATTATAAAAACCAGAGAGGACGGTATTAACATTTCAGAAGAAAACTGCTCCATAATTTCAAATTTTATAACTGCACTATTAAACGAATTTCAAAAAAGGTTTCAAGATCTCAGAAAAATAAAAAATTGTTTGTTACTTGTAGAAAATCCATGGCATTTAAAGACACCAACTATTTCTGAGTTGGCTTCAGTTTTAAATTGTAATTACTCGGAGTTGTTTGATGAATTTATTGATTTTAAAAATGACACCAACCTGGAAGTAATTTTCAAAGAAAAAAGGGAATATGTGGAATTTTGGAGCATTGTTCCCCAAAAATATAAAAGCGTGCAAAGATGTGCCCAAATAATGCTAACATTTTTTGGGTCAACGTATGTGTGCGAGTAATCTTTTTCAAAGATGAAATACACAAAGAGTGTATATAGAAATAAACTGACAGATTCCCATTTGGATGATATAATAAGAGTTGCATGCAACGACAAGCCAGATATTGATAAAGTTTTTAAAAAATGCTCTCAGTTCCAAAAGTCTCATTAGATATACATATAAGTAAGTAAGCATCTTTGTTTAAAGTTCTTTTTTACATTAAACTAAATAATTCATTAGGTTGATATTACTTTTTCATTTATACACCTATTTATTTTTTACTTGCGGCCCGGGCTACCGTGACTGAAACGTGTTTGTGGCCCCTATAAAAAAAAGGTTGAGTATGGCTGTCTTAGATCCTTTGACAACCAACTGTTTTGCAGGAATATTGGTTTCAATTAAAGCTCTTGTTCATAACTTAATATTCATTGTTCAGAACCACATTGTGATATATATTCATGCTATATAATGCTAGTTGTCTTGCTCTAATTCTATCCGTGGTGCTCATGACACTTAATAATTGTGTCAAAACATGAAGGCACGTGTTTCAAAAAAGTAATTATGCCATCTAACTACATATTACTTTGCATTGTAGTGTAATATTACTTTGTTTATTACATAAAACAATTGCTTACTGAGTTTGAAGCATGCTGGTTAGAAAATTAAAGATTAATAAGAGCAATCTTTTCAGTATATTATATTCTATAATAGGCGGTTTTAACAAGATAAAAGGAAGTAAAAAGTCATTACAATAGTTTCAAAGAATGTAAAACGGTAAACAAAATCTTCAATTTTTAGTTTAGAACAATTGATGAAATGTATAAAGTTTGTTAAGTCAATGACAATTATTTAAATTTCATTGCCACAATAAAAAATATATTGTAAATAGTGCATAGAATTTATTTTGTTGTGTGCCAAAAATTGGACAATTAGCTTAGAATTATTGAAAATACTTGAAGAAAATTAAGTTGATATAAAAATTACTCTCATCAATTTTTTATAATGTTATTGATAAAAGGCGTTAAAAATTTGTGTTATTTTTTAGGTATTAGAAAGAAAATATCTTTAAGGTTTTCTTTCCCACCTTCATAAATATATATGTCGTTCTTTAGATCCAGTAATGCACCAATTAAGAATAGATTGATGCAACTTTTTACTGTTATTAGTAGAAGTTGTATGATATTTGAACATAGCAAAAGGGGAAGAAAATTATGTTTTTAATATTTAAAAGAATAGAAATCACGGAAAAGAAAAATTGTGATTATTATGCAACAAAACTTATTGATAAAATAACCAGGAAATAAGTATCTACTTAATTAAAATTATTTGAAACAGTGTTATGAAAGCTTCCAAGTGAGAACAATTTCTCCCTACCTTTATTAATATTTAATAATGTGTTTATTCTTGGAATTGTTTAAATATTTAAAATAAATCTGTAAAAGGCTGCATGATAAATAAGCTTCTGTTTTTTTGACCAAAAATATTCGAGCTTTATATTAGGGTATCTTAATATAAAGCTGTCCTAATATAAGTTTCTTTCCCCTGTTTGAAGCGAAATGATTACTCGACATTTGCTAATTAAGATTGATTTATTGCATTATATATGAACAGTCCTGCTTTGTCACCTTCTTCCATCTCTCCAGAAGTATGATTATTCCTTCTTTCAAAATTTTTGGGACTTACTTAGAAAATATTGCGCACTCGAACTGTCTTATTATGCCGATAATTTTTAATAACAAAATACGAATCGGGAATTCAAATAGTTGCAATGTGTAGTTTTGCATTGTTATAACAACAAGTGATACCTGTTCGGTTCGCAAATTCTAATCGTTTTCTGCCAGGTCGGCATTCAGTTGATCAAGCTATTTTGCAATATTTGGAAGAATTGGAGGTTTCACTTTTAACGATTTCAAGACAGGAGGCTTCTATCCTAGACCCACGCACTGGACAGAGCGTATACAAAAGGAATCATCCGACAGGACAAAATTTGGCACCGCTAAGCCCAAATTTGAAAAAAAAAAAACTGACATCATTTTTTCTACCTTTTTAGATTATTAGTTCATTCATAATATAAGCACATTCTTCCTCTGACAGATTGCGGGTTTTTTTCCCATAATAAACCAAGGAGTTCAGTAATATGAAGAAAAAATGAAAAAACGTGAAATTTTTCCAAAAAAAATGTGCAAAAAATAACAGAATAGAAAACCCGAAAAGATACACATTTACACAGTAATAGAAAAAAGAAGAAGAAGAAGAAAGATAAAAAAAAAAACCGCAAATGATCTATCAAGTGGAAAGCTACGCAACTCTGCACTGTTTATTTGTATTACTCTTACTCTCCTGCAACAGCTGATTGTGAGATACCAAAGTGAGGTTGAATGTTAGCAAATTGAAGGTCAGAATACCAAAAATACATTTATTTTAAAGGTAATGGACACAGGGAGCCATCTAGCAGCGATTAAGAGCTATTCCAGTTTAAAATGTATTTATGCATCACCGACCTATGCGTTCGATTTCCAGTGATGCTCGGGTGGTGCGCCCGGCTGTGGAAAGCGTCCACTGTTGATATTTATGACACACCTGACATGAAAGGGTTAAAGAGGCGCTCACAGTATACTACACCTTTCCAGTCCCATCATATGTTGACTGAACTGTCTTTGTGTGAAGTTCATGCTTCACAGCTGTTGAACGTTTATTGTCCTTAGACTAAGTGCGTTTTTTGTGCACAATTTTATACAAAATATCTTCTGGCAAGCCTCTTTATTTTAGGTCGCTGGAGGAGCAAATCGTACATAGAGAAGTGGTTCACCCGACCGGTGTCCATGAATAGGAGAATCGAAAATTCTTATCTATTGACATATTATATCCTGATGAGGTTTTATTTGCCAGCTGGTATATAATGGGTAGTAAAATTAATTATGGAGAAACTGCTAACATATGACCCGCTTGAGTGGAATCGTCTTTGATTGTAGCCTGTAATTCAACATCATGAATGACCTATGGCTGCCCTTCTCGTGGGGCATTATGAAACGACTTATCGCCAGAAAATTTCTTAAGCCACCGTTGGAAGGTTCGATTGGAACAGAACCTTCTCTGAAAACTTGGCATATTTTTTGAGCCGTTTGCACAGCGATTCTAAGTTTAAAATGATATAACATGCATGCACGAATTATAGAGTTTTAGTACTGAGCTTCAGGTCAAATTTTATAATGTTGTGATAACCTTTCAGTTTCTCTTTTTATGAGTCTGCATAAAATTTTGATTATTATTTTGCTGAAATTTTTAATACTGTCTATTGTGTAATGCATGTAGCATTTTTTAAAAGTTTATAGTTTCACAAAAATTACAGAGCTTTTTTAGTTACCTGATAATATGCCACTGATTTTTCCTTTGGGTATCTATACTGAATGATGTAGAAAAAAAACTAAAATTTGTGTCATCAAATAAACGTACTTTACTTAATCTTTGTCTAAACAAAACCAGTTAATTAATTTTTACCATGGTGTGAAAGGAACATGGTGTGAAAGGCAATTTGAACCATAAATAAGATTTTTGTATATTTTTTGTATTAGTTACAAAAAGTATAGTCAGAAATTGAATTGGTAAGGATAATTCCTTTTAAATATTTAATTTAAAAATTAATAAAGCACACTCTTTTAAAATTGATATGCTTTTATAATTTTTCATTGAACAAACTTAATTGTGAAGTTTTTCATGATCAAAACTTTATTATTCTAAATTCAATATACGTTGCGTTTTTCTCAAAAGCATATTATTTGCTGTTTGAAACTAATGACAATTTGAATTTCTGCCTAATTTCACTTTCTCTTTTTAGGTTTTTATTACATTGCAAAATATATTAATCGAAATACAGGTTTTCTGGGCTCCCAAGCTACAGGCAAGAGGTTGCATTGGGATGTGCATGAATAAATTCTATAATATTTGCTGCTATAAAGGACGATGTATATCTACACGGGAACAGCAAAGGAGACTGAATATTTGCTGGTGTTCTGAATTAAAATTAGTTATGAAGAGAAACAGTATTTAGGAGCTTTTAAAACTATATTTTGCACTTGATCATTCCATTGTAACAAATAGTTGTACAGTATAATTTTTAAATTTAAAAACAAATTCATCTATATTATATATATACATATATATATTTATATTTTCTTTTTCAATCCGGTCCATGGTTGGAACATAGGGGACTTTTTCATACTTTTTGTAATATCGAAATGTGATACTCCTTCTTACCATTTCCAACTATGGCTGCAGAAAACACATATTTGACTCATGTTGGAATTTTTATCTAAATTCATTTTCCTATTAAAATTTGCTTCTAGAAAGTAGTTCTCTTTGTTTCATAATTTACTTTTATGTATTAATGAATTGTTTTTCTTTTCACGATTTTTATTCTAATTTAATGAACTTTCGTATATTTTTACTTGTATTTTTCATTAGACTTTGATGTTTGAATTTTTTGCAAATGTATTAATCTGATTTCTTTGAAAAAATTGTATGTATATTTTGTAAAAATTGTTAAGAATCTACATTTTGGAAATCGGCTGTGTATAAAATCCTCAATTTCTGCATGCATTTATATTGATGCAAAATTCCGTTGTTCAATCGACACAATCATTCTGTTATCTCAGTGTTATTTTTGAAATTAAAAATGCAGTATTTCCCACAAACAGATATATTTTAATATAGAGATATCATTGTTTTACTTATTGGGTTTAATATGTTGCTGTGTTTATTTTAGTTCAGATTGTTTGTTAAAGAATCATATTAGTGTTTTTTGGTCTTGAGAATTATTTTATTTATTAATATTTCATCAAGCGCTATGTTATGTTATTTATGATTTTCTGAATCTTTTTAATATATGCATTAAAATAAAATTTTAAGAAATCATTCATTGTGTTTCCAATTTTCCTGCTAACTTGAAATGTTGACTTTCATACTGTTTTAATTATATATGTTGCAATTGATTCAAAATAAAAATAATTAAATTAAAGTAAAACAAATAAATTTACTTCATTTTATACTGACTTATTCTTTTGGATGTATTCTAGGTTTCAAAGCTCCTGCCATATTTTATTTGGCTACTTGCATTAATTTGAAACTATAAATGTCTTAAAAGCAGTGTGTTGGTTTTAACTGCTATGTTTTTTAATGAGATATACGAGTTATATAGAAAATCTTACAATTATTGTAATTTTTCAAATTCAAATGTGAAAAAAAAAATTTATTAATGTATTTTTGGTGGGTTTTCTAGTTGCAAACTAATTTTTGGGAAGTTGAGCAAAAATGAAAAATCTTGATTTGCATATCAATTGGTTTTTTTTTTGTGGTTAACTTTTTTTAAAAAAATGGTATCTGCTGGTTTAAAATACATGTATAGATTTATATATATTACTTCTTAAAACCATATTAAGTTTTTGCCTAATAAAAATTTATTCATCAAGTAATTCTAAACTGAGTTTCCAATTTTTTTCTTATTTCATTTCATTAAGGATTAAGTGCAAATGATGCTATTTTCACATTATTTTGATTTACTAATGACAATATGCTTTAGGTGTTCATGCTTGTAAGAGAGTACTGAAAGAGTTAAATGTGCATACTAGAATTATATGGGCAAGTGACTTTATATAAGGCAACTACTCTGCTGGAAAGTATTACAATATACGTATTGTGCACATGGGCTCTCACCACCATCATCATTTTTGTGAGGTTTTAGAAATGTCACACATATTCAGTACTAAAGACTATTTGCGCAACTCCTAGTTGAGTACATAATGGTGAACAGAAAATTCGTTTCTACATTCTCTTTAAGATATACAAACACGTTTCCATTGTTTTACTTCTCAAGTACCAGGGATGAATCATAAAAGATTCCCTGTCCCCACTTGAGTATATAAAAAATACTAGTCTGCTCCTACAAAAAAAAAAAAAAAAAAAAGGGTGTGTAAGAATTATTTTTTTTCTAGATGTATGTGAAAACTACTCATTTCTCTCTGAAGATAAAATGTCTTCTGTGGGGCGCTTCTCAGTAATATTATAGTTAATAGTAAATTTTTCATTAACATCATGATGCCATAACTCATATTGAACTGTAAATTATCTGTACAAAATAAACATTGTCATTTCTTAGGCGGTGCGATCAGATTCGCATTGCAGTAAGATGTGTAATTAAATAATTTCTTATACCTAATAAACTTTTTTTAAAATTTGTGACAGTTAAAGCACATGATAAAAGTGTTTTTAACTGTAGGAATTATTTATGTTTTCGAAATTGGCATATTTAATAAGGAATTGTGAAATAGAACAGAGGTATTTTATTTTACTTTCTTTCTTGCTATACTTTTTAAAAATCAAGAATGTGCTTTGTTTCACTCGTGTTTCATAGTTAATGTTGTTTTCAAAATTAGTTAACGTACCTAAAATCATAGATATCGTTTTTATTTTAACCTTGCAGATATTGTCAGGAGCAATTCCTACATGGAATAAAAGTAAATAAATTACTAAATATTTTCTTAGAACTATATATTTTTTGTTTTAATTCCCTCTAGCTGAAGCAGGAATACAAAAATTTTAGTGAAGATGTATTACGATTAAATATGGAAATATGTCATAAAAAGTATATTCATTAATTCTGGGAAATTATTAATGGGATCATTTTGGGGGGATATTAGTAAGATATAATTAGTTTATTCAAAATCTAAATTGGTTGTTATAAAGGATCAGTACGAAATAATGATATACTGATTATTTAGAAAGTTATGTAGCAAAAATATATCTGATAATGTAGGAAGAATGTTATTTCTGCCAAGTGATTTTGAATAAATTTTATTAGATATGATTTTTTAATTCAAAATAAGGAATTTCAATGCATTGAGAAATTGTTCAATGAAAAACCACCATGTACTAATTTAATTTAGTATATGCAATGTATTGAATAATAAATAAAGTGAAAAAATGCAATTAATATTCTTCAAATGCTGTTACATTTGTAATTTCTGATTTACTGTTACATTTGCATTCTTTTATGTTTGTGATAAAAATATCTACAAGGTAAAATTTGAGTGATTCGACTAATTTATGTCAGATGCACAAAAGCATTTTGTTATTTGCATCTAAAATAAGTTAGGAGGGGATAGAATGCTAACATTATTTAAAAGAAGTTAAAAATGTACTTCTAACAATCCAGTTTCTTATTAATTTAAAATCATCATAAATTTAATTGGCTTTAATTTGGTATGAGAAATTTTAGACTCGAAAAACTCATTTTTTAAACTGATAAGCTGAAATTAAATATTCAAAAATGTTATGCAATACAAAGTTTACACTTGATCCACAAAGACGCTATAATTGATACAGAAGTTACACATTATCCACCTCAAGTATTCTATGGATTCCTTATTGAATCTGAAGGATTACATATTGTGGAAATTGAAGTTGTTTTTTCCAATAGTCCGATGACAAAATATCTAATGTATTAATATTCTTTATGCGAAAGATGCTATGTAATTGTTTTTAAAAAAAATTTAAATCAATGTTTGTGACCCATTTAATGATATATGTAAAGGAATGCTCCCTGGAGTTTGAATTAAAAAAAAAAACTTTTCCAAAGTTTATGTAAATATATGTAAGTTTAACTATAGTAAGATAATTTTTTCGGTACTGGTGAGCGGCAAACAATACAATACTCAATTTGTTTAAAATCATTTGTTAATTTTATTTTCGTCTAAAAAATGTGTTGTTTTATGCATATGAATAAATCTTATAGCAATAACACTGATCTCATGTCTAGTAAAATATTTAGCATAACACTTGAACGGAATTGAATAGAAATGAAATGAATATGAAACTGGTATATCTAATGAACCAATAAGAAAAAAGAATGTATAAATTGTTGATTGTACTTGTAAAAATTATGATCACATCTATAAATATTTCTATAAGACTGGTGGTTTTAAAAATAGGATGGGGAAAAAAACACCCCCCAAGAATTGGAAAAATTCGTATAAATTTCATTTTTTAAAACTGTTTTATTTTTTGACTGAATGGTCAATTGTAATATGTAGTTTGTTTGTGTATAGTTTCACTACATTTTAATATTAACATTGTTTAATTGTAAGATAGTTATCTAAGATGCAGAAACCATTATTGATATTTAAGTAATTTTCAATTTATTTTTCAATAGTTTTTTTTTTTGAAATCTAAATTTTTCTGGATATTTGCTGATTTTGGAACTCAGAGCCTTTGTACATAAATCCATCTTTTTAAAATTCTAGACAAACTTGTGTTATAACAGTTTTTATTTGTTTCTCATACTTGACAGATAGTTTTCTCCCCCTATATTTTTTCATATGCATTCTTGTAAAATTTGCGGATTAATGGTTCTAAATATTTTGTGATTGAATTGATTCAAATATTTTCGCGATTTATTTGATGTAAAGGAATATTCATTTATTCATAAATGTAATAATATAAACATATTTGTTTTCACTATTATTAACGAAGAAAACCATAACTTGCATTTATTAGCACTTTTACATATAATTTTTATCGTGAAACTTTAGTTGTAGATGAATTTTTATTTACTATGTGTTTTATTTCGTTTCTCTAATCTTTAGATTGCAATTGAAATATTGAAAATATACTTCTACTCACTAACTTCTAAAAAATAGGCGCATCACAGACATCTTTGTCCAAAATGTTTTTTTTTCCCTTGTGTTCTTTCTTATTTAGATAGTTTCATCTATTTAGAACAAAAAATTCTCCATTCTAATTTAAATTCACATTTCTTCTATTATTAAACAGGAATTTTCTGTATTCCCTCTTTTCCCTTGGTTTATAGCATATATATATATATATATATATATATATTAATATGCAAAGATGATTTTTAAAAATCCGATTATTTTTGTAGATTCTATATTGTTTTGCAATACGTGCGCCACTGTGCAATTTCCTTTCATTTTCTTAAGATATAATGAAATAACTTTTTTTTGTGCATGTTAAACAATGCATTCTGTTATGGTGGTGTAAAATATATTCAAATGGATCTTCTGTAATTAAAATTTCAGCATTAAAGCAATTTAAATATTATGATCTGTGCAAAGTACTAGGGATTCTATTGGATGCAGAACACATTCATCTCACATAAAACTAATGTGAATCATTTTATTAATATTGTAATTCATTGATATTATACAGACAAGATCCCCAGTGTCATTATTGCAGCTTTGCTAATGAATTCCTAAAAGATCTAATAGATTTTTTTTGTGCATATATTTACAATAAGTATAATGTAATCTTTAAATTTTGATGAATTTTTGTTGGCAATGTTTTAACTTCACTTGAACTATAAATACTGGATGGATGAACTAATCGTTTAACCGAATGTCTTGTTTGATAAATAGCGGATAGTTCAAAACAGATTATAAATTTGCAATAACTTGAGTTTTTGTCCCTATGGAACTATATGCCTTATTTTATTATAGAAATGTGTACATTAATGTCTCCTTGAATATATTTTCTTCTGTTTACAAATTATGTCTCTGGTTTTTATTTATTTATTTAATTCATTTTTTCGAGTTTTAATTTACTTGATTAAGTTTGATCTCATATTATAAAAAGCAGGATAAAGACCTACAAGGTTATTACCATTACTGCCCAAAACATATTATCAATACCCTAAAGAATTTCCACTTTTTTCCGCAATAATCTATAATGATTAGAGCTATGACCAAAGTAATCATGTCCTTCTTGTAAAGTTAGCTGCAATTTTTTTATTTGAATTCTTTTTGTTTGTTTAAATGCACACATTTTACATGAATGTAAGGCTAACTTATCAATTGCTTTTAAAATATTTTTATTTCCAGCCATGTATAATTATTACACTGGTAGTATTACTTGTTGAAAGATAATGTATAAAATTGTACAGAATTCAAGTGAATGGATTGTTATCTCAAGTTTTGCTTGTGTATTTTCATTTTAATGAAGGACATTAATTTAGTGATAATTAAGATTGAGTACTAAATGTGCAATTACTTCTAAATGACGAGAGTAGCATAGTGTTTCATTTATAAATGGTGCTCATAACTAAATAAGGAAATTAATTTGTTTTATTGCATTGAAAAGAATCTGAACGAGTAAATTACTGTTAAATTTTTATTTATTGTATATATTTTTATTTTATAAATATTAATTTCATGAATGAGGTGTAGAAATGCCAAATAAATAAATTATACATGTTTCTTTTAAATATATTTCTACGAAATGTAAAGTAAAAGGCACTGTTAGTTGTTTTCAGTGACAATCGTTTCTCTGGAGTATCATATTTGTTGTGGTCCTTCTAAATCTAAGTGCCTAACTTTGTAAGTCTGCATCATATAAATACAGTCTTAAGCATGATGGTGATACTGCAGCATAAATACAGATTGTTCTTGTATTTATTGGAAAGAAACGTCAATGATGGAGAATTCTAAAGAATGTGAGTTGTAGAATACATGTAACACTTTTTGCAATAAAGTTGTCAATCTTTCTCTTTCTGCTTTATTAAATGATTATACTGAAGTGCTTCATATTTTGGTGCATAAATTTTATAATTGTTAGTATTATTTTTGTTAACTTAAGAAGGAATGTTATTGTAAAGCTATGATTAAAAGTTGACAAATGTTTTATGTTTGGAAATGGAATTTTCTAATTGTAATTACACCTAATTACATACTTACATTAGAAAATTAATCAAAAGGTGTGATCAGAATAGTTTAAATTCATAATGAAAAATTTTCATTTTGACTTCTTGTAATACAGATGATGAAATAAAACATCTGATTTTCGTTTTTCATTTGTGTTCTCTTTAGATAAATTGTGATTTTTAGTTTATCTGGGTATTTTGAAGAGGACTGTAAATAAATTTTTAAAAAAGATAACTTGTCATTATTTCTTAAATGCATGAAAAGTTTATATTTCTTTTATGATTACATCAGTATTCGATTGCCCCGACAACAATATTATTAGGAAACTCTGATGTTACGTTATAATTATCAGTTTATGAACCAAATGAATAAACAATTGATCTCACAGGAAGCTGAATAATTAGGGTTTATTGGGTAACATTTATCTCAGGTTTTAATCATTTCATTTATTAAAATTTCTCGTTTCTAATATGAAGATTTTTTTTTACGCCTTCCATTTTAGTAACATGGAAAACTCTTTCTTAAAAATTAAAACGACTTACAGAAAATGTGTATCGCATTCTGATTCTGAAAATTTGTTAAGTATGGATTTGTTAAGCATTCATATAATTTAATCAATTTTGCGATTTTTAATTGACTTTCAAAATAATTTATTTTTAATCAAAATATTTTACTGTGTTGTCAGAATATCCAAAATATTTTATAATTAATACGTAATTGAAGAAAATAAGTCATTTAAGTGCACTTCTAAAATTCAGTCGCAGTAACAGCATTTTTAATTTAATATCTGTTGAACCGCTTTGGGGAGTATGGGGGGAAAGGGGGATGAATGTGGTAAATGCATTCCAGTCTGTGCTATATCGTTAATCACATAATCTAACTTGATAAATTATGTGAAATATCTATTGTAGTCAGTCGAACTGATATAATTGCGCATTTAAATTCTCTGGTTTAGCATGCTGATACTGACATAGCTATTTACTCTTCATCTAACGTAGTTAACATCAGCGGGAACTGTGGATTATTGATGGTACACATAATCCGATAGGACATCCATGCTCGAACCATTGATGGTGCATCAAAATATGAAAGAAACGGTAATGACTTCTGTGAGCATGAAATGGTTTTATAGTTTGTGTGATGCGGGATATTAAAAAAATCCTGTACACCAATTATTCTCTTTGATATCAGTTGCCCCCTTCGGTTACTATGATGAAATTTAACGAATAGATTCTTCGTAGCAATTGCACTAAAATAAGAGAGACCAGAAATTCAAATATTAGAAGATGCGAGCATTGATTTCTTTCATTTAGATTGGTATTTTTAATCTTTTTTTTGTTTTGTTAATTATCACGACAAAACTTTTAAAAATAATTTGGAAAGTAATTTATTTGCCTTACACAAAATTTAATTGCTTGACGACAACAGTAATCTCATTGAACAGATTCCAGAATCTTCTATAAACAGAGATTAAACTAATTGAAATGAAAAAAGACTCAATTATAAACTCAATTTTTATTTATAAAAAATATTAATTATGATTGAAAGAATACAACATTGCTTCAAATTGTCAAAACTATTTAGCATAGATGTCTTTAGAATAAAATTAAATCACTTTCACAAGATCCCGTTTCTTCTGAATCACTGCTCCCAATTTTAATTTCCTGTTTATCGCTTTGCTCTTTTAAAATTCCAATTTTTCCCAAATAAGTGTTTGCAAATTTTTCCGCTTGACGGCAATGCGCTTCCTATAATTTCGAAGTCTCTCTGCCCATAGTTAATTTTTCAAGCTTAAATCTCATTTCTTCCCTTGATAAGAATTTTAATTGTTCACAGAACGTATTCAATCGAGTTTAGATCGCAGTGATAAAGCGTTTAGTTATAGATTAACGTCCCGTTTAAAAGAAACATTATGGCTATTTTGGGACGGACCTAATAATTTGGAAACGTGGTCAGATGGCAAGGAAGACCCCCCCCCCTTCTCCACACTTCACCAAAGGCAGGACATTTGACCCGGACGAGTTTAACTTGCAACAGTTGCTTGAGAAGTTCTTTTCATAGTTTATGGAAGAGGAACCTTCAAAGATTTCGTTGTAGCTTCCATGGTACAATTTTAAGTGTTTGTGATTTTAAATTCTGTCCTTTGTTGTAAAACTGAAGGGCAATTTAAAGAATGTCAAAATTGAAGACGCAAGAAAAAGAAAATCAATCAGTAATAAAATGCAATTAATAAAAAAATATATAAAAAAGACGTAAGATAAATATAAAGATACGTGCAATTGCGGCTAAAGAGATAAAACGAATGACCAACTGCTTTTTTTGTTTTTTTAATCGTTTCAAATTAACGAGAAGAAAAGAATAACTCGTAAACTTGCATCCGATTCTTCCAATTCGGAATGGACTTCCCTACTGAAACCTGTTTCTATAACGACCATTGTAAATAAAGAAACTCGGTGGGAAATGTTCGAATGCCGCCTAGGGCAAATACCAAAACGGCATCCTTCCTCCTCTGTTATTGAAACCGCTATCCTTATATTTTCCCTTCCCCATAAAAAAAATGCCCAGGAAGGAAAAGTAAATAATTATATACAAACCACTTTCCAATTAATATAGCCTAGCGTTCGATCAGTATTTTAATTATTTAATCAAGCCATTAAAAATTATATAATATCGCAGTTTTAAAGGTAGTTTCTAATTAAAATCTTTTGAAATTGCATTTTAGAGTGTAATGACGATAAACAGAATGAAAAAGAGATTTAATATTATTATCTATATTTAATATAGATCTCTGATTAAAAATTTTGAGACAAATTTCGGCTCTTTTTCTTTTTGTCTTAATTCTATCATCATTTGTCTATTCTATTATTAATCTAACAAAATATTATTCTCCATGTGTTTTTTAAGGTCCAGTTAAAAATACTTGGAAAGTAAGGTGAACAAAAACTTTCATTAAATTACAAACATAATTTGTGTATAAACGACTTGTTATTGCCAAACATAAAGTAATTTTAGATATGATGATTGATAACAGCATTATTCCAGTTAACATAACTTCTTTGGTAATTGATTCCTGGCATGTGGTTGATATGCAAATGTCTAATCTGTATTTAATATGTTTAAGATAGAATTTGGTTCCTTGTCTTTTTACCCATTTCTTAGCTTAAAACTTTTTGCATAAAAATTCATTTCAATCGAAATAAATAATTTTTAGACGTTATAGAAAAAACTATTAAATAACATTCCTAAAAAAATTGCAGCATATAATAATTTTTATATTTTGAGCTAAGCTAAAAAATATTATATTGCAACATTTCATTTTTTAGTTGTTTCATCAACTTCTAGTTAAATATAATTCTAATTCTCTAATTTTGTGTTTCAGTAATTATAAAATATTTTGTCGCTTTTAATTTCTTGCTAAAAAGAGCTTTAAAAAGGCAATTTCTATTTAAAAAAAAAAACTGCTGAGCTTAAGTTATTTATTAATTTCAGAGCTTGTTTATCACAATGTTTTATTATTTTTTTAATGACCAAATCAATATATTTTTGTCTTGAAAATTTAAATGATATATTGTCAAATTTATTTTATTTTTACTTGACGAGGTTTTAAATTTGAAATTTTGGAATTTTCGGGGAAAAAAATATATTCTAAATATTATCTTTCCATATTTCAATATTGGATTGCCTGCTCTTCTAACAGAATTTTTCGGATTAATTATTTGCTACAGAGCTTCTTTATTTCCCCATATTTTACTTTGTCTACTTCTCTATGTCAGGTCAAGGATAATTTTGTGTGTCTGTTTGTCATTTCTTTTATTTATTAAATAAGCGTCTTAATGAAAAATGATTTTGAATTGACCATTTGGTACATTACATTATTGTTACGAAGATGAAGAGAAAGATTATTGTTATGAAGAAACATTATTGTTACAAATTTCCTTTGTAATACCTTATAGAACTTTTAGAACTTTAGTTAGAACTCTTTGTTCCTTATAGAACTTTTTCTAAATGCTCAGAAATGTTATTTTTCAGTCATGTTATCTTAATTTTATGTATATTTTTCTTCATTCAGAAAATTGTGAAATTTCAGATGTGAATAAATATATAGCTTGTTTAAAGATAAGTTTCCTTTTTGAAAGTGCAGGAATTAAACATACCAACTTTTTTGTGCTTTACTGTGACCGGTGGTTGGTGGGTTCTAATTAAGATAAACCTTCTTGTGTAACATTAATTTATTATTAAAACATATAAGGTTACGTTACACACAAACACAAACAGAGAGTGGACAAAAAACACGTCAACACATAACGATAACAGAGGCTTAACTGACTGTCTCTCTAAGCACTCGCCAGAGGGCGGCGTGTAATAAGTGAATCATAGTGTAGGGGGAAAACAGAGTGCTACATTACTACTTTTCCAGTTTTACTAGACCTTTTCCTTGTATTACAGTTTGAAAGAAAATTTGAACCCTATATTTCTTATTTTGTTTCCTTTGTGGCTTTGATATATTGTGCCAATTTTCAGTTTTATTGCCATTGATTCTTATTATTATAATAAAATTCATTATACTTCCTTATCTTCCTTTACAAAAATATTTAGCCATTATTCCGTTAAATCTCATTTTATATAATATAAAGAACAAAAAAATTGAAATTCTCAGGATCGTTATTCACATTGTATACATATATGTGTTAAAATCCCTCTATTTTTTTTTTGTTATAGGGTGTATTAATGACATTAATTGAGTACTTAAGCTCAAAATTTGCTTAAAAACTTTACTTTTTTAAACTGAAAACGTGTTCCCTTTTATCTTTTGGCATACCCTAATTTTCTCTTATCATTAATTTCGCATCAAGAACATCGACTTTTGACTCTTTTATTATTTCCATTTGTATCTAATACTATAATACGAGGAATGGTTGCCAAGTCGAAAATCGCCCCAGAATTAATAAACTCCGGTAAACTTGGGGAGTCTGGGGTTTTTGGCCACGAGGAATCGATTGGCGCCGGTTTTGAAGCGCTACGGTCGAGCAGTTCGGAGTTACAGATAGGATATTTTCAAACTTTATTAGTTCGCCATAATGGCTACTTAAATTTTTAAGCGGGAACGTGCTGCCATCTATAGCCAATATGGCGAACTAATAAAGTTTTATGTTTATGCTGTTATAGGTTTATAATATGTTTCTTATGTATGTATATATGTTTGGTTTTTCTAAATAAATTTGTCAAAAATATTGAATTTCAACACACTTCAATCTTTACCTTTACTTTATCTTTGTATAGAATAGTTCCCTTTCCAAACTCTAACTTTGTTTAGAATAGTTTACAATGGTGCACTTTAACCGGTTATCTTTTCACCAATGGTTTCACAAATTTTCTTATGGCATGTATTGTTTTGATAAATCACAATTGAAAATTTAAATCTTCGAGTTAGCTTCGATACCTGTTTTTACCGAGCGGAGCTCGGTCACCCGCTGGTTAGTTTAATATTACTTTTCTTCTAATAGAAATTTTCTGACATATTTGCTTAATTATGGTGTTTTCAGAACTTTATATGCATATTATTTTTTGAATTTCACCCCCAAGATGACATATACTCATCATTATTATGTATTCACTCAACTCTATTAGATTATCCTAACTGTGCTTTAATATTTTATAAAACTTATATGCCTCCAAGATATTTATTGGTTTAATTAGCGAGTACAATAAATTTAGAGAATATGATTGTACTAGCACTGGTGTTGGACTGTTTGAAGTTCTAAATTATAATATGATTTTTCAATCTGAAACTAGATATATTCATGTTGTCGTGTCACATGACGTAAGTTTATCCATTCATAATTTAAATACATTCTATTCAAATATCAACAAAAGAAGCATATTTTCCTCATTTAAGCACTGAAAATCTATCAAAATACAAGGAATTTATGATTATAATTTACACAAATTTAGCTTCATTACAAAAAAAAAAAAAAATCATGAATCGAAATTAAAAAAAAATGTTTACACATAACATGTTGGTATTTTAAAATAATTTTAATATAAATATTTTATTAAGTAATTATTCAGTTCGTAAAAACAGTTATGTAATTGATGTATTATTTTTTAAATGGTATTTTATTTTCAATGAAAATCAATCTATACTAATAATAAACACGAAAGACCGTGTTGGTACTCTGCAGGTCAAACCGTTTGAATTGCAACTACCAAATTTGGCAAATATATACTTTCAGGATGCGAATGTGCTACTCAGAGCATTTTTTTTAATACTTTAATCAAAATTTGAATTAAAAATTAAATGAAATTTTGACTTCTATTCGCAATAATTTCCAAAAATATTACAGCAGAAAGATGATTTTTGCAGCATCTTAAAATTCAAAAAAAATTATTTTCATTGATAAAAAAATTGTTTGCTATAGAAATTTTAACTAATTTTTTAAAATCTAAAAACACATAATTTATCATCAATTGGAATATTACCTCTCGTTCCATTTTTAATGAATTCATGTTTATTCATGTTATTGTTTACTTCTTGAAACTAAAATAATCAAAAGAAAGTACAATAGCTTAAAAAGCCAATGCATGCAATAATAATAAAAAGCAAAATTAATTAAATGAATAGTATATTTGCAGCCAAAATATGAAGATTGTTATATAATCTTTTTAATTGCTCCTAATGTAAAATATTTAACCACCAGAATGACTAATTCAGTAATTGAACAATGTGCTTTGGAAAGAAACTACATACAAACAATCTAAGTATTTATTAATATAATAATTACTAGGGGATCCTTATAAAGACCTGACTTTATACATGACAATTATTATATTTGACGAAGTTGAATAATACCGTAATATGTTATAATGGATTGAACGTATATTATTTTAAATTTATTTATTTGTTAACTCGATGAATAATATTTTTTAATGAACCTATTTGTTGTAACCTCTTAATCTTGTGACCTGAAACAGCTACTTAGACTGCTTAGCCGGAAATCCGCTAGTCACTCGAGGCATTATCTAACAGAACATTTTACTTAAATGGGAATACACGTATTCTCTCGGTCAGAAAAAAAATTTACAGAAGCAGAAAGTTTTATTTCATCTAGTAAGGAAAATTTGATTGTAAGTCCAAAGCAATAATCCAAATCTTGTAAGAACGTAAACATATTTTATAGCGGAATTTAATAATTGGATTATACATATTGCATATCTCAAAATAAGTTAGCCCAAGGATTTTTTTTTAATGTTTGTCTTTCAAAATCTTGTTTTGTTATTATCAAGAAACATCAACAAAGGAAAGGCAATGCAAAAGTCTTTTGGTAGTTTCTCTACTTATGGATGGTCGAATTTAGTTTAGTTATTGTAACGTCCCGTTGTAAAGCAACACTAGGGCTATTTTGGGATGGACCTCGTACTTCTGAACCACGGTCAGATGACGAGGACGACGCCTGAACTGGCACTTCCCTCTCCACACCACACCAGCGGGAGGATGTTTGATCTGACAGATTTAATGTGCAAGAGACCCACTTGCATGACGGTTCTTCACTGAAATAGAGAGAGTGAGTCTCGAACCTGAAACCTTCCGGTTCAAAGTCGAGACCTTACCACCAGGCCGCCGCGGTCTTATGGAGGGTCGAGACCCAAAATTTAATAAATTTTGTTCCAAAAAAGAAGAATTATTCATAAACCCGCAGGAGTTCTCCTCTCGACTTTTTCACCTATACATAATGGAGCATTTTAGGATCAGCTTTGTTACACAATAAAGAGCATACATTTTAGAGCGGTAAATCTTCCAATTGATAGTTTTGAACCACAATTTTATT
>JAPMOQ010024920.1:3374125-3404583 GCA_026543055.1 Argiope trifasciata | reverse complement strand
TGGATTTGGTAATAATTTTGACACATTTTGCAAATTTTATGATAAAACCATGTATCAAATTTCATCCATCTAAATTATTGCCTTTCGGAATTATCATACTTTCATGCACATAGATGGACATACTTAGGTGATAGTTTTCTATTGAAAATTGATCATCAATTTTGGTTTTAATCTAATAATAAATTTCATCCTTCTAGATCTTTATTTGTGTTTAAGAAATTCACCGAAAAGACGACATAATTCAAACGATGGTTTTTTCAGGGAGAAAGGGGGAGAGAGATTCATCAAGATCTCGACATCGAATTTTTTTTACCTGTTTTCTGCGATCACAAATCATTCAGAATTATTCCTCTCAAATTTCTATCAGCTAAGTTTAGCCTTTGATTTAAGATCGGAATTTCTTATCTATCAGAACTTCTTCTTTTTTTAACCTTTGCTTATGGTCCAACACAACTGTTCTACTAGTAACGAGTTGGGATTTCACTCCTTCAAGTAAACTTTCCAATTGTATCCCAAACGGCTCATAAAAACTATTTCCTATTATGTTTTATTTTATAGGGATGGAGATTTCGGCCAACATTTGTTACAATCAGTGTAGGTGCTATTGAATTTTGTGAGTCATGTTTAGGTATTTTTGCTTTTCCCGCCCCCAAAGAGGCATTCTTAGGATGTATGATATAAGAAAACGACGAAGACTAACCAATTGGGAATTTCATACAAAGCAAAACGGTATGATAATACAGTACACTCTCGAGTATCCGGTTCGGGACTATCCGGCTAAGTTTTCTTTATCATAATTGATTGAGGAAGGCATTGCATAGGCGCAATTGTCAATGTCTTGCCTTCTTAGCAGTCACTCCTTCAAGTAAATGCTCTAACTATATCCCAAACAGCTCATAAAACCAATTTTCTATTGTGTATTATTTTATAGGGATGGAGATTTCGGTCAACATTTTTTATAATCAGTGTAGGTGCTATTGAATTTTGTGAGCTATGTTTAGGTAACTTTTCTTCCCCCCCCCCCCAAAGAGGTACTCTTAAGATGTATGATATGAGTAAGAAAACGACGAAGACTAACCTATCCGGAATTTCATACAAAGCAAAACAGTATAATAATACAGTACACACCCAAATATCCGGTTCGCGACTGTCTAGCTAATTTTTTATCATAATTAATTGAGGAAGGCAAGGCATTGCATTGGCACAATTGCCAATGCAACGTCTTGCCTTCGTAGCAGAAGCAGATATCTGCTACTTGTCGTGTACAAAATGTTAGAAAAAAAAGCAGCGTCCAGCTGCTTGTTCATTGTTTCGTCAGGCTATAACGCACCTCAATTGTTGCCGCAGCTTTTGGTTATTACTGTACTATACTTACAGGATTCGTAAACTCTTCTTGGGGTATGCTTAGTGCTTTTTAAGTACAACTATAGTGAAGTGTACAGAATTCATGTTAAAATGTGAACTGTTTATATCCTTTAATTTACTTTTTCTCTAATAAATTCTTACAGTGCAATACATAAATATACATAAACTACCATTACAGAGACTTCCATTTTAACTTAACTGCTTCTTCAGTTATTGGCCTCTGCTTCTATCCTTCAACGGACTGTGTTCACATTCAACGGGCAGCGTTCACGTTCTACTTAATATGAGATGAATAAAAAGTGAACAAATAAGTATTGTAAATGCCTTTTCAAACGGCGAAATACCGTCAGAGCTTTCGTCAGCAGTTTTCCGTTTCTACCCGCAATCAAGTTTTCCGTCATCGTAAACTTTTTATAATAGCTTAAAAATTCTGACGATAGTGACGGAAATAGTGTTTGCAAACGAAATTCAACCAATCATATGAATCATCATATAGTGACGTCACACAAGGACGTCACTTTCGTTGTCGTTTGCTGACGAAAGTGCTGACTATATTTCGTCGTGTGATAAGGCCTTAACAGTTAGTTTTGATATAAAATTTTTGTCTCCTGGAATTGCTGGGCAAAGAAATGCGTTCAAGAACTGTTTTTGTTATCCGGCCTGTCTTTCCATCGTATTTGGCCGGATACTCGGGAATGTATTATATTTTCAAAACAAACCTGAAAACCTCTGAGAAATAATAATAAAAAAAAAATTACTTTTCAGTAAAAAATTGTGGGAACTATAATGCCAATCTGAAAAATAGTAATTACAAATGTACCGATTTATGAGCACGCATTGACATTTAAGAGCTTGTTAGTACCTTTATATCGAATTCTAAGTAAATCGTAAGCAATTTTATTTTGGTTGAAATATGTTCAGTCTGATAACCTTTTACGTTTTACAGATTTTTTGTATAAAAGATAGTTTTTAATTATAATTCAATTACCAATATATATATATATATATATATATATATATATATATATATATATATAACTCTAAGCTTATTTTTCAAAAATGAGATACATAAATAAATGAGATATTCATAGAAAAATTAAATTTTCAACATGCATTCAAAGCACTAATTATACCTATATTCAAAGCAGGCCTTCTCTATAAAGGGGCCCGGGTGCAAAAAACCGTTTGGGGCCCTAAGTTTTTAGCAAAGTGAAACAAAAAGTTTACATTTACATATTTATTTAATAATGGGTCATTTTGTTTTCGCTATTAATTACTCCAGGAAAATTTTCCAATTTTTCCAATTTATTTTTTTATGCTTAGTATAGCAAGAGGATTTAAGCATTATATTCATATACTTGACAGAAGATAATCCTTTATTTAATTTTAATTTGCTGAAAGGGGGTTCAGCATTTATTATATTTAGTAACTGGCAATGTAAAGGACTGTAAGAAATATTATATTAGATATAGACAAAAGTAGATAGCTGTTGATTTGCAAGTACATTTGCACAAAACTTCAGCCTCGACTTCTGGGCGCCGGGCATGCCGCAGTGTCTTAACTCGTCTGAAGGGAATTTCCTTATTCATAGATGAACTTTTCCCACCTTTTTATAGACATCACTGCGATCGCTGCCTTATAAGGACGTCATTCGACACTCAGCCAGCCACATGGAAACAAGCTTGTAGAATATTAGTATGTGTAAAATTATTATTGTTAAGAACCCTTTTTTAAATTCTTAAACATGGTGGGGCCCCCCTCAGTAGGGGCCTGGTGTATACACCCCCCCCCCCGTAGATGGCCGGTCCTGCCTATATTGGGAAGCATCACTATTTATTTATATTACAAAAAGTTCAAATTATGTTAAATATGAAAATACATTTATTTTCAGCATGTTAATATTAAAACATTACATTCAGTTTTGTTTTTAGTCTATGAAATAGCAGAAGAGTATAATCTGTGTGATGCACAAAGAAAAAAGTGAACATTTATAAAATAAAATAAAAACAATTTCAATCTTAAAATAGTTACATAAATTTCTACTTTATTTAAATCAAAAACTGATTGATAAGAAGTATGAAAGTAAAATGAAGTGCACATTGCAATATGTAAGCGTTTAAATAACTAAATTCCTAGTTTCAGTAACACAAAAGATAATTATTAAATTTCAAATAACAGCCACATTCCAGAAATAATCGTAGTGCAGCTTTTTGTTCGGATTATCTATATAAATGATTATAAAAATGGTGAAGCTTTGTTTAATGCGTAACATACACATACAGCAAAAAATCAGCAAATAATTTACTTCTTATGATAAGCTTTAATTTAGTAAATTGGTGAATTAAGGTTTTAGAAGGAAGAAGAGTAATACAATTGGGGTACAAAGCTATTTTAGGGGTCAGACGAGACAAACAATCCAGCCAATAAAGACCCCAAAATGTCAAAGTTCAGAAATAATTATTTTCGAACTTAAAGAATAGTAATTATATTTAGAGTCAAGCTGAATTTTATCTCATTTATATATCATTACTATAGAACCATTTTTTCAAAAATAAATAAATAAAATAAAATAAAATAAAAAATCCCCTGAAGCTTCATTCTTTTCTAGTTCCTTTCAAAGGTCTAAAATGCCATTATTTACGGACCAACCATTATTTCTGTAAATTAATGATAGGATCAAGTTCATCTTTCTTATCTGCTATTAAAAGACCTACACAAATAGTTTCTTTTATATTTAAAGTTTTTTCTACTTTTAGAATACATGTAGAAAATTTAGGCTTTTCAAACTTTGAAACTGTTGATTTTTTGCTTTATTCTTTTATATACCAAGTTATCTAAAAATGATTCCTATAGAAGTTATAGCTATACATTTCTTTAATCCACTTTGGACTCTTCTGCTCTCTTTCGAGGGAAGATATTCTGTACAGCCCTCAGGCTCCTTGAGCTCGTCCTAAAGACTTTTGGACACATTTGAACTTTTTATTATCCATAGAAAACGACAACAATCGACAGAAATGCCGGCATCCTGGCATAGGGGTAGCACGTCTTCCCCGAGATCTGCGCGTCCCGGTTCGGACATGGTTGTTCTTCATCTGTGTTCTATCTATGAATGTGCCTCCCTGTTAAGAGGGGTTATGCAAGCGAATGTGTGTCATCTTCATATGAGCTAGAAGTCAGACTTCTGCCCTCTGGGTGCCCATGGGTTTTTACCCTCAGAAGCTACTGCACCGCTATCCGTGGAAATACGGACACGACATCATCATCAATCGACAGAAATACGTTTTCATTTATTTATATGTAATGTTAATGATTGGGAGGAAGCAAGATATTTTGGCGTAAGACATAGCTGTCTTATTGCCAGTAAAATGCTTATTTTTATGAATCATGAAATATTAGCACTTTGTGAAGTATAATTTGTCAGGCTTATATCTGTTTCATCACCTTCACTTTGTTTTTATAGGATTCATCGACACTTTGCATTGGTTTAAATGAAACTGTGTACAAGCATCGATTCAAATGAAAAGATAAAAAGTGTTAAAATTAACAAGTTGATGGAGTCGAATTGGATTAAGGTCCATATTGGGATATATGGTAATGAAAAGATGGATCACTAGGCGAAGTTGGCATTGTCCCCAAATCAAGTGGTGCCTTAAAAGGGGAATTGAGAGAAGGAATAAAACTACAATGGTTTGACAGATGGTATATGTCCAAAAAAGGAAGAGTAACTTTCGATTTATTCCTAATCCCGAAATAAAAATAAGAAGATACCATCCACTTATAATCCAAATAATATCTGGACATGGGAGATTTCCAGCATATTTCCAAAGATTTGGAAGAACGCTGGAAAATAAATGCATTTGTGGAGAAATCGGTACGGTTTACCACTATTTAATGGAATGTATTGATGTCTCAGAGTTAAGGAAAAACCTGAAGATTGTAAATAATGATTTAAGTACAGTACTGATGGTACCATGTCATTTCAAAATCCTGAAGGATATGATGTTAAAGATGGATAGTTTTATTCCGTGTGAGAGTGTGCAGATGGGGAGAAAGACAGCTGTTTACTACGCCGAAAGGAATGTCAGCTTGACTGAATGGTCAATGTAAAGTTGGACAATACTTATTCAGCAGTCGGCCACAACAAATCCTGTCGATACTGCTACGTTCAGTGGTGGCGGGGTGCTCGGTTGTATACAAGAAGACATCGATTCAACATAGTCATGGATCATAATAATTAAAAAATGTATTCCCACAAAGAGTTACTAAAAATATCAACATGTAGATTCAGTTAAAAATGCGCTACAATGTTTAACCAAATTAGCCATTTTATTAAAACAGGAATGTACACTATCAAAGATCTAAATCGGCCGCTGATTTTAAAATAAAATAGATAATTTTTTAAAAAAGGACATTGTAATTTATCCCTCAGTATTCATTAGAATTCAAAGGAAAAAGAAACCACAAAGGGGGGTTCTTCCTTGTGTGTTTTGAATACTCACGCTATAAACACATATATCTTAACAACGCAACTCATCTAATTCAGTCCGTGGATTAATCGATCATTTCAAACTTCTCAGAATATCTTGTTCTCTTTAGTTCAGCATAGAGTTTTAGCATTCTCGTACGCAAAAAAGAAACCCTTCTGTAATTTTCAAAATAAATAAATAAATACTGCAATTTTTCATAAAAAAAAGAAAAAAAAAAAAGAAAACTACATTGAAATTTATGCCACTGTGAGTCCGCAAAGCAAACGTTTATGAACAAGAAGAGATGGAGGATATGAGTTGGATTAACGAGGCACCTTGCCCCCGGGGGGGCTTATCCTCATTCAAATGTGCCATTTGGTTTTTATACCAAAATAGCAGACTTCAAAAGAATGGTGGGCGAAATCCACCAATGGGAAGACTGTCTGCTTTCCCACCAGCGAGCACGTAAGCCTGTATACGATTTTATTTCCAGAATCTTTTTATTCAAGCAAATGCTTACAATTCAAATAAAATACGTATTACACTGGGGAGAATATCTGGTAAAAATTTTAGATCAATATTCGCATTATTTTTCGAAAAATTCAACTAATCTTAATGTGGAAGAATTGTCAAAAAACGATAAAAAAACACTTTTCTATTTGAATTCACAAAAGGGAAAAAGCCAAATTCTAAAAACTTTGTTTTGCAATTTCAAACGGTTTCTTATGATTTAAATGCTTTATTTTAGTTCGGCGTAATATTTATTACTTAAAAACAGTTCATATAGGTAGTAAAATAAATCATAAGATATTTAATTTAGGGTACAAAACGACGTAAGGGGGAGGAGATACCGGGAAGGGTTTTGAGTAATGTGCCCTTTGGACTGATCTTTTCAAACTTTTAATAAATATATCACTAAGCGAAATTTTGAAGTTTTCCAACGATAACATCTAAAAAGATTATAGTATCAAAAAGATTTTGATACCATTTTAAAATTGTAATGCTTGTTGCAAGTTAAGCCATATTAACAATTTTTTTAATATTTAATTTGCAACATTATCTATCATTATTAAGTTTGGAAATAATGTTATCATACCATTAAATTATGTCTTTCTACAGACAAATAGAAACGAACTTATAACATTTATTTTAGCACTAATGCTTATTTTAATGAGATGAGCATTCAGAGCGTGGAAAATAACTAATGAATGTTAGAAATGAATAATGAATGTTTTCACCTTCCATTCCTCTGGGAATCTTCAGTACATGATATATTTTACATCAATTTGAGATTTGTTGTATATTTTAAGTTACGTGTTCATAAATTATTTACATGGTTTCCATAACTTTTAGAGTTATGCAGTTAGTAGCGCATTACGTTTGAAAATGCCAATTTTATAAAAAAGTAAAATTATTTGTAGCTAATAAATTCTGTCATTCCTTTAAGCATCACAAAATGGCAATATATATTTTTTACAACCAGTTAAATAAACTTGTAATTGGAAAAAAGTCAGTTGAATCAAGTATGGTTTTAACAGTTAACCAGTAGGAGTGTCTCCCTAAAACTTTCTTGTGCATTCTCTATTAAAGTAGTTATCCCTCATCAACCACAAAAAATTATAGTTCAGACAGAGAACGCCTTGCATGGCATCGGCGTACAATAGTTATAGAATTTTAACATTTGACGTGAAAGATATTTTTACTACATCTATCGTGTGACCATTGGCGTGTTTTTTGGCAATTAATCCCAGGCATGCGGTTAATAGTATACGAAAACCAAATTTGTTAGTATTAGTAGGACCTGATGGGATTTGATAAATCAAACTTCGATAATTCTTTACACAACAGATGCTCTGTATATTGAATTTCATCCATCTAGCTCTTTTAGTTATGTAGTTACAGAGTTAGCTTACAACTGAGAGGTAGGACAGATAGATTACCTTTGAATGGAAGTTTGATAGACATCTAAAAATATGGTATAAAGACCATATATGAAATTTCATCCGTCTAGCAAAGAGCGTTTTTGAGTTATTTTAATCTCAAGAGATATTTTCCAAAAATGAGTTTTTCGAACTCAGGGAATTTTCAGAATTTTTTTACGATTACAATACTTTCTTTATACTTTGTACATGAGAAAGTAAAAAGGTAAAAGTAAAGGGAAATGATAATACATTACATATGTTATTTTTTAACAAGGTGTTTTTTAGATTTAAAAAGAAAAAAAGTTTATTGGTATTACAATTATTTTTCCTTGTACATATTATGCGAATTTGATAAACAGAATTTCATTTGAAATCTGAAAATATGATAGTCTTTATATTTTCCACTAATATTTAGTCGTGTACTCCACAAGATTTTTTTTTAACTTTTTGAGTAAACATATCTCTTTTATCTATTTATACAAACGTTATAATTAACTTAAATATGCAATTTATAATAGCTAAATAATGTGTAATTATTGAAACTTAAACTATAATTAAGCATAACTGAAGTAAAAAAATTACAAAAATATTTTTAATAAAATACTTTAATACTTTTTTAAAGTTAAATATATAGGCATGAATAATTAACATCTATAGAAACAAAACATTCAGTACATTTTCTTACAGTCTGTATCTCAAATTTAATTCCCAGACACTATTACATTTACAGTTCACATACATGGGCGATTTTATTTTATATTTTCCACTTTATTTCTTAATCTCTTGTAGTAGTGATTGCTTTCAATTGACGGAATTGATTGGTTTGGTTTATTGGTTTTTTTATGGCGCAAAGGCCAATACTGGCCAAGCTGTGCCAAATTCATAACTTAAAATATTAAAAAAGATAAGGGAATATCATTAAAGTAAGGGGATGTAAAATTAAAATAATGAAGTGAAAATATAAATTAGATATTATGCATGAAATCGATGTCAAGTAAAAAAGAAAACACATTAACATGGTAGGGTTCTCCAATTATGTCTTGCAAATTTGGATAATCGCTGTCGAAATATTTTAGTCTTAGAAGGCGATATTTAGGACATTCACATATGATATGCCGAGCAGAAATTATGGTATTACATTTTACACAAATTGGAACTACATCTGAATGAAGTAAATGTTTGTGAGTAAAATAAGTATGGCCTAGGGACAGAATTGAAATAAAATGAATAATTAAATTTTAGTTCATTAATATAAATAAATAAATATTGAGCCAGAGAACCGATTGATCATAAAATAATATATAATGAGTTTTATTATTATTATTATTATTTTATGAATAACTGAAACTTCCAATCTTGGTTTTTAATTTAATTTGTATTTAAATACTAATTTTAAATTCAAGAAAAATTTAATGAATTTCAGGTGAAGAATTATTAAAAAATGTTTAAGTACAAGGTAGCATTAATTAATTGATGGAAACGTTGATAATTGATGACAAGAAATTGTAAATGTTTAGGAACCAAAAGCGCAACGAAATTGTTCGATCAACCTGCAAGACCTCTTTGAAGACTCCTTTCAATTATTAAGAGGACTACGGAAACTTCTTTTATGTTTCTCTAAAATATTGCTCATGTTACACTTGAGAAACATTTTATTTTATTTTTGGCTCGTATCTCTATCTAACCTAAGACTAAATTTAACCATTTTCAGTTTTCAATTGGTTACAATGCTACTATTAGGGCTTTGCAAATGTATCCCCCCCCCAAGTAAGAGGGGGGAAAGGAAGCCTTTTTCACCACAATTTAAACAGGCTTTTAATATACACTAGCTATTACCCGCGACTCTGTTCGCGTGGAAATTTTGATGTATATGTACGAAAAACTATCAAATAATGATAAATAAAAAAATTAAGCCTAACCTAAAAACGATACATTTAAAAGTATAAGCAAATACGAAAAATATATAACATAAATACAATTTAATAACAAAAACACACAACTAACGAAAAAACCCTTTATTTACATAGTATACCCAAAATAAAACAAAACAGCAAATCACGTCCGGTCAAATTCATTTTATTTATTGATCGAGATTGAGATAGCTATGTACAACAGTAGTATTCACATAATTTTTAAACGTAATTTAAATGAAAATACAGTTGTCTGCAATCATGGGCGAACTTTCAACGCCAGTTGACGTAACACACATGTCTGACTTTCCTACGCCAGTTGGGGTAACGCAATGCAGATTAGAAACTTTTTATTTCCTTTACACTGCTTTCTTTTCATTTAAAAGTGCTTCAGAATGAATCCGAAAGATCGGGTAATTAACAACATTTGATTTTAAATACATCAAACTTAAGGAAAATTAATAGAATCGTTTGAAAGAATCGGTCGAAATTCTTCTAAGCCTAACCTCAACTCTGTTGGGGAAAAAAACTGGAGCCTTATTTATCTTTGGCGGGATTTGGCCTCAGCTTTTTGGCGCAAAGTTAGTTTTGAAATAATAAAAAAATTAACCACTCACTAAGCCGGAATAAAAAGTAGCCTATGTTCTATTCCTGACTATAATCTATCTTTTGGCTAAATTTCATCCAACTTCGTTCAGCCGTGATTGAGTAACAAACATCCATCCATCCATCCAAACTTTCACATTTGTAATATTAGCATAAAGAATCATTCATTGACAAATTGGTCATCCGTACCACTTTATGTCCAAACTGACAGCACTTTATAATGCATTTACATGTTCTATTTTATTTTCCAGAATGTACTTTGTTAACAAAATCAATAACTGTTTTCATATTCTTTATAAAATAAATCTAATTATTTGATAAAAAGTTAAGAATGATTTAAAAAACTTAATTCAGATAGCTGAAAATGGTATTAGATGGCTGCGTAATTTTTTAAAACCGATGTTTTAGACGCGATGTTTGCAAATAAATTCAAATACTTTTCAAACAAAATGAACTGATACTATAATATGATATAATAAAAAGTCTGTAATCTTAAAAATCTAGCAAAAGCATCTAGTTCGTCACATTTGCACTATGGTAAACTGCAGTTTCAAATGTTACAGCAATTCTAAGAAAAATGAATAAAAAATTCACGATTCAAATATTTGATTAAATAATATAAATTACTTTCCAAATAATAAAATGGATTTAAAAATATTTCTACATTAAAATAAAAACAAGTAGGCATTTAAAAACAAGTAGATGCAGATCCTTGGTGTCCAGAATACTTGAATGTTTCTTAACTAAAAAATGTTTGTTATTGATGTCATAAA
Source organism: Argiope trifasciata (assembly GCA_026543055.1). Lineage (NCBI taxonomy): Eukaryota > Metazoa > Arthropoda > Arachnida > Araneae > Araneidae > Argiope > Argiope trifasciata. The sequence goes on along the minus strand of JAPMOQ010024920.1, from coordinate 3,393,541 downwards.
GAACATACAAAAACAAACATCATCTAGATTTGATTTATCTTCCATCAACCACACAATCTCTTCATAATTGGTTGAATTGATGAACCAGTTGCTACATAACCAATCATTTTCATGATTCTTTTAGAAAAACTCAAATGGAACTCAGGATAAGATTATTAAACATACAACTGCTTTATAATCAATTTTAGAGCTCCAAGCCCACGAAAATTATTTTGAAGTAATTTCAAAGTTGTTTAATTTTGAGCTTTCGTATAAATAACTTCTTATAAATGTGTATATTTAAATATAATTTATAATAATATAAATTTATGATAAAGTTCGTGCTTATTAATATTGAAATAAAATATTCTTAAAATATTGGAACATACAAAATTCATTGCCTTTTGATAGCTTTCTATTGTTATAATTCTAAAAAATGAGGTGCCTTATAACTGAATGCTATTATTTCTTTTATTATTTTATTTAAAATTACCTTTAAATTTTAACAATGCACTTATTTTATATCGATACACAGAAACTCTTTTGATAGTGATCTGTAATTAAGCGTTTTAATATTCCAGGTAGTCAAAATTTGCTACTCATATAATGATTAAATAGAAATTGATAATAAATAAATAAAATTGGGGAAAAGAAAAAGGGCGCAGAAACTTGTACTGCCTAAGGGTCTCTGGAAGGTTTAATTCGGAAAAGCAGGAGTTGGGGGAAATATTTAAAGGATTAAAAAAATTTAATGTACATTTTTCAATATCTGCAATCATTTGCAATTTTCAATACCGACAATCCATATTTAAAGGAATGAATAAGAATTAGCCTGACAAAAATTATTCATTAAAGAACATTTATGTATTTTATTTTTAAAAAAAGTGTTGAAAGGTGAAAACAGAAAAGATTCAACTACAGGAAAATAAACAGAAAGGAACATTTATATAAAAATGCATCTGTAATGGTAATACAATGTCAACCTTCATGAAAAGTCAGAGAACAGATTTCAATAATTTCTTCTTTCTATAGATAAAACAAATCCAGAGCCTTTAGCACGGTGGGGAAACTTTTTTTTAAGACGAGCCATTTGTAATAACTAGACGATCGTAGCGGGCCAAAGAATAATGCTTAATCGTTAAAAAAATTATGTGTTCGATAAACATATACATATATTATTATATACACTTATTATTTTAATAGTAAAAAAGCAAAAGGTAAGAAAATTATAAGCACAAAATATAAAATGAATTTAGTGTAGTTCTTGATGTGAAGTATTATCACTTTATTTTCTGGTGCCATTACTGGTTTTTGGTGCATGAGAAAAATGAAATTGAGACTGTTTTATCAAAATTTCATCATAGTCCGGTTCCATTTGCGAAGCAGAAATTCTTAAAACTGATGAAAGGTGCTCATCTGTAATTCTGTTTCTTAAAGAAGTTTTTCTAAGCTTCATTGTTGAAAAGATTTGTTCGCATATATAAGATGAGCCGAACATTGTCATTATCTTCATTGCATGAGTAATTAGATTTGGGAAATTATCTGGACTTAAATTTTTATAAAATTCTAGTAACGGTACTGTATGAAAAGTTTGTTTCAGGAGAGTATTACAGTTCAGTTCTATTAACTCAAGTTGAAATTTTGCATCAACTTACAAACAATTACTCGAGTCACAGCGGGTCGTTGCAGATGACTGACTAAGTCGCTAACTAACTGATCTTCGGGCGGCCTCGCTTGTATTTATACCTACCTGCAAGGATTGTTCGGGAATTGGAGTTTAGCGGTTCTTTCAGAAAAACAGAACAATGAATCGAAAATGCGAGAGTGTCTGGAAGTTTCGAGCGAAGAGGAGTCAGCTGTTTGGGTCGGATGGATTTGTCCAGAATACTATTGTGTTTTGAATATCGCCGCAGGTAGTTTTTATGCGGGTCGTCACATTACGAAGTAAGAATACGTTCAAACATTCTCACGACGGCACTCTTAAACGGGCCGGATTAAACCTTTCCGCGGGCCGTAGTTTCCCCATCACTGCTTTAGCATATCATTAAATCTTTGTATTCGGATGGTGACTTTCGCTCACTATTCAAGGCGATGCATCCTTTTGACGTTTTATTTGTTTAATTATTACTTTATTATTTATTTATTATTAAATTCCTACAGAGTTGTTAGAAGTTGCAGATCACACACACATATAATCAACTATAAAAGCATTAAATAATTGAAACCAATCTCCAGAATCATCAAAAATTAAATTGTTTCGGAAAATCGATACTAATTATGTCGGAATCGAAATTAATATTTAATTCGGAATTAAACGACAAAAAGTAAACAAGGATAAAGTTAAATGAAATAAAATCTATTTATAAAACAAATCTAAATTAAAATAATTAGGAAACGAAACAAAACGAATATTATATATATATATTTCAGAGCAGTAAACAAAGTAAGTATTAGGGATAATAACTATGCATCGAATTAGTTTTCCGAGAGAAAGAGTTAATAATCCTTATATTATTTACATATAACACCGGATCAGAAGGTCTTCTGGTATCAATATTTTTAAAACTGGATCTCCAATTTCTAACAACTCACAGACTATGTCCAATGTCTATGGCTTTACAAACTATGTAAACAAACTACATGTCTATGTCTTTACAAAATTAAAAGATAGATGAATCATCAAGCAAAATATGCCATATGAACGTGACATGAGCTAAATATGCCATATGAAACTATGTCAAAGCTTTGTTTATGAGGTAACTGAAAGATTAACTGATGAGCATAACAATATGAAAATACCACAAATTATATTTTACAGAATGATATGATACGTAAAGTAAATCTTCAATAATTTGGTACATTAGCAATTGAACTTCCAATTATTCATGAAAGGAAACAAAATTGTTATACAATCTTTTATTTTACCGACCAAAAACGTTAATTATATTTTCTGTTTTCTCAACAATTTAAGCCAATCAATTATTCTAAGAAACAATTATTTTCTCTCAGTTCTTTTGTTTGTAAATCTCAAATTTTAATTCTTAATCAGCATGCAGATTTTTAAATATGAAATTCTCTAAGAAAATTATGATGAAATTTTTTATTTATGAAATCAACTATTTTTCGAACGTGATGAGGAACTAATATCGTTCCACAGATTATTTTATGATTATAGCAAAACACAATCTTTTGATTAAAAAAAAAAAAAGATGTTTTTATCTTATTTATCAAAAATCAGTTTTTACTCTTAATTTTAAAATAAATGGTTTGTGCTTGAATTTACCTTCGCTCTATGGGGGAAATATATCTAGCAACATATGTCTGGGAATGAAAATTTCTAAAATTCAAGGCAAGGAAGTTGCTAAAAAAATCGGTAGTAAGAATGAATTTTACTCTATACCCTATGGCGACGATAGAATCTCAGGAATCAGAAAAATAAATTCAAAAGCTGACAGTTTAAAAAAAGCTTTTACCTATAAATAATCAAAAAATATGTTCAAAGCCATACATGAATTGTGTTGCATTGGAGTATACGAAATAAATTCATAGTGGATTTATCAATAGAAAATTATGTAAATGTTGAAGCAATACTGCTTCCTCTCCCTCGCATACTTTCATCTTCGTCTAATCAGAACGATGAATGAATAAAAAATAAGTGAAAATAAACATCAAAGATGCAATAAATGATTCACAGCATTCATTATTTTCACATGTGACAAGTAATACATCCCTCTTAAAAATTTGCACCAGAAAAATCACCCAAGTTCTGTTTTCGATTCTAAAAGTTATCTCTTACAAAAGAAGAATGAATATTCAACAAATCAGATATCTCTTTCTGTCGAGGCAGCAAGAATTGAAACCGAAGCTCAGAAACGGCCAATGACTAAAAAAGAAAACGAGAGAACGAAAGTTATCTTTGGAAGGTTTTTTTTAAAGGATTAATTGACCGACCTCTAAGCCGAGTCTGCATTTGTCCAGCTGTAGGGCCTCTAGATGCAAAGCTAGTAACTGCTGTTTTTGGTGCTTTAAATCAATTAGTTGTGCGCACAATACACTTTCATGGGCTGCACAAATCACATTTCTCCAGTTTGTAATGTGTTGCATTGGAGTATACGAAATAAATTCTTAGCGGTTTTGTCAATAGAAAATTATGTAAATGTAGAAGCAATACTACTTCCTCTCCCCCGCACACTTCTATCTTCGTCTAATCAGATCGATGAATGAATAAAAAATCAGTGAAAATAAAAATCAAAGATGCAATAAATGATTTGCAACATTCATTGTTTTCACATGTGACAAGTAATACATCCCTCTTAAAAATTTTCGTCAGAAACATTACCCACGTACCGTTCGAAAAATCACCCATGTACCGTTTACGATTCGAAGAGCAATTCAATGAATATTCAACAAACCAGATATTTGTTTCTGTCGAGGCATAAGAATTGAAATCGAAGCTGAGAAACGGCCAATGATTAAAAAAGAAAATGAGAGAACACAAGTTAACTTTGGGAGTTTTTTTTTTAAAGGATTAATTGACCGAGCTCCAAGTCGAGTCTGCATTTGTGGTGGTCTGCTTAATGATTTTATCAATAGAAAAGTATGTAAATGTTGAAGCAATACTTGCTTTCTCTGCTCCACACACTTCCATCTTCATCTAATCAGGTCGATGAATGAATAAAAAATAAGTGAAAATAATCGATGCAATAAATGATTCGCAACATTCATTATTTTCACATGTGACAAGTAATACATCCCTCTTAAAAATTTTCGTCAGAAAAATCACCCATGTACCATTTACGATTCGAAGAGCAATCTCTAACAAAAGAAGAATGAATATTCAACAAACCAGATATCTCTTTCTGTCGAGGCAGCAAGAATTGAAACCGAAGCTCAGAAACGGCCAAGGATTAAAAAAGAAAATGAGAGAACACAAGTTAAGTTTGGAAGGTTTTTTTTTAAGGATTAATTGACCGAGCTCTAAGTCGAGTCTGCATTTGTCTAGCTGTAAGGCCTCTAGATTCAAGCTAACTGTTGTTTTTGGAACTTTAAATCAATTAATTGCGTGCACTTTCATGGACTGCATGAATCACATTTCTCCAATTTGTCGTTTCATTATTTGTCTTATTTTTACATTTTAATCGCATTCTTTCATCTTTTGTTTGATCCAAATGAATATATAATTAGTAAGCTCAAATGTCATAAATTTTTCAATATCTGCTTTTGGTTGAAGTGAAGAATAGTGTGCCCCCCCCCCGAGTTTGCGGCCAATATGGCAACTAAACGGTACGCTCTGCAAACAACCTCAATTCTGTTTAGCTTAACACTTTTTGCAATTGTTGTGCTGTACACGAATTACAACTATTTTATGAAAAGTGGTAAATTAAAAATAATAAAAAGATATCGATTAAGGATTTTAGTTTTGTTCTATATTATAATTGAAGTTTTTTTTTTTTTTTTCCAACTAAGACACTACAATTCCATTTTTAATGTGAAAACGAACAGAAAATATTTACTTTCAATTGTCAGTATGAGCTTTAAAAAATGCCCGAGTTCATACTTTACGAAATCGTTTGCATTCTTATTTTAAAAGTCAGCTGCAATGGAATTCTCCGCAGTTCTTTTGGTGTTCTAACATTTGTTTCCTTAATAATTTGTTAGGCAATTGCGCAAGAATGGGTGTCGGGTTTATGTATTTTGAATCTGCAGAATGGAGGAAGGGAGAATGGAATATATATATTTGTTAAGATTTGATGAAAATAGGAAAGGATATTTGCTTGTATGTACTGTTATCCACACAGTCCTTATGTTGAATGCAACAGCGAAGCTACTAGATACCCGCTCCCGTCGCTAGAGAAGCCATATAATTTTTTTTAAATATGTCGAAAGGCATCGCGTGTTCTAAATTTTGCTCTCTGCACAACAGACCACCGCAGCCGGTGTGTAGAACTTCTTTAAATGATTAAGATAAGCAACGATAGTAATCCCAAAGGCTAAAAAAAAATTAATTAAAATATCAGTTAGATTAGATAAATCTCAGATTAAAATAAAAATTATAAGTTAAGATAATAATTTTAATGCATGAAATGGTAATCATAACTGTTTTTCAAAAGTGTTTATTTAGTCCGTCATCTTTGGTGGCGACTTGGCACTCTTGGCACAGCAAGGAGCACACACTTCAATTTTTCTCTGCGTTTTTTTTTTTCGCCCCAAAAATATGACACTTTTAAGAAATTTACTTCCCCGATAAAAAATGGCAAATACTGATTTTTGAACACTTGTATATTTTCATTTTTCTCTGAAAAACCTAATAATATAATTTTTTTTGATCCCAAGATCAATAATATATTGTTTATTCTCGGATTTAGAAACTATCTGTACTTTTGCGCATGAGTCAGAAGACATTTTATTTCCTCAAAAGAAGTGAAAGGAAAGATGAAAAAAGATTTATACACTTACCAATAAGATGAAATTCTATTCTATAAAGATATGCAATAAACGCATATCTTGAGACGAACGGTTGTCATTTTGATATCAAATCAAATAAATGAGATTTTTAAAAACTTGAGCATGGCTGTTTTTAAGTGGAAATCATCATAAAGGACTTGGATTAATATAGTTTTCTTAGTTTGATATCATCGATCTTTCAGAGTGAAAGAAGTAAACAAAATTCCTCCAGTCATATTTTTAATGCAGCTATGTGATTTTACTTTGGAGTAAACTGATTTTCATCTTAAGCATTTCCGATTATATATTTATCTACGCAGTCTGAAAACATATATAAAACTATTCGGATACTACTTATAAATAACAAAAATACTAATCTAAAAAAACACAATTAAAATAATGCAGTAAATTTTTAAAATTAAGGATTATTTTCCAAATCAAAATACTATTCTCAACAATTCTTTAGTTAGATTTTTTTTTGTGCCAAGTATTAATGCACTTGACAGATTGGATCGATTCTCTCAGTAGGCTTTTGCAGTTTTTTTCCCCCCCTTTGTGCTACAATGAGCACATCTTCTAGTGGATTTTTCTGACATTTCTTTTAACAGATATAAAAATAAACATACGATTTTTTTCCCTCCCGTAGATATATTGTAGAAAAATTATCTACTTTAAAAAAAAATAAAAAATAAACTAATAACTTTTTAGAATTTTTGATTTATTAAGTATTATTTTGCATATGCTGTCATTACTTAATATTACGCATTTATAAATTAATGCAGTTCTGATCAACAAATTCCTTTTTCTTGTACTTGAAATATAAGTATTAAAAAAAAAAAAGATACATCGAGGATAATTTTTAAAATTCGAACCAAATTCAACGTAGTTAAAAAAGTATTCCTCTTCAAAGTTCGTTTAAACATTTCCATGATCACGTTACAACAAATTAAGGTGATTCAATGATATAACCTGTGTTTCTATCGATATACTTTTATCCAGAATGAAATATAGCCATATTTTTTTTATAGAATTAGATATCAGTGCAAATAAATCTGAACAACCTCAAATAAAAGACAAATATTAGCAATATTTTAATGACCAGTAAAAGAAACTGAGAATTTTTTTAAAGTACATATCCTAGTAAATTGTTAAAATTGAGAGAAAAATTATGGCAACCTTCTATATAAATAAAAATGAATGTTTGTCTGTATGTCTCTTATGCCTTCCTAAACCGTTCACTTGATTGTGATGAAACTTACGTCAGTTTATTGTTTACACTACGGGATGGTTATAAAGATGGTGCAATAATCTAAAAAAAAAAAAAATAAAATAAAAATCTCAACCGCATTTACTTACCAAGGATTAATCTCCAAATAAACCACCGAGGAGATGATAGATTCTGTTAAAATGCTAAATCCAAGTTAAAAGTTAATATTTTGTAGCTATAATATACAAATGCCATGCAAGTCATTCTTAGATAACTTTATTACAGATTATGCGAGAAATTTTTGGGGAGACCAACCCTGGAGGTTTGAAATTTTAATTAAATTTTAGCGTTTTTCGTAATAACCAACAAAAATATTGCAATGCAAATAATTCTGCACCATCTTATTATTATCGTTCCAACTACATTAACGATATTATGGTATGTTTTCTATGTTTAATCAATTTTTTAAAAAAATATTTCAATCAAATTTTAAAAAATTAAATTTGAGAATTCTGAGCGATTAAACGAGTCACGAGATACAATAAATAGTTTCTTTCATTACCATTCTGAAAAAGCACCAAGTTTTATAATTCTAAAAGAATACACAAAGCTAATATATAAAAATGAATATTTGTTTTTTCGTATTTTATATGCTGTCTCACCGTTTATCTTATTTCGATAAAACCTTGCCAAATTATTGATTCCACTTAATATTTTTTTCGGCGGCAGCAACGCACCGGGTACCTGCTAGTATTTGAATAAAAAAGAAAACTAAGAGTGAAGAATTTTACAGAGGAAATTAATACTTAATTGGATTTAATTAAATATAAAATTAATAATGAGTCATTCTGAAGCAAATTAGACAAATTTGCTCCCCAGCCGGATTTGTCTTGCTCCCCCCCCCGTTGGTTAATCTGTCGCTGCCTTTGAATACACATGAGCTTTCTTTAAAAATAGAGATAAATTCAATAATAACATACAGAAGGAAGTAAATGCCTTTAGAGCAAAATACGTTTTTCTTTCTTTGGCAAATGACAGTAATATAGCACAGCCACTGCAGCTATACAACAGAAATTTGCCGATTTTAAAAAAAGGTTTCTCTTGGAATAAAAATGCAATACTTTTGATTTTTTTTTCTTCTTCCTTTCATTCAAATTTCTATGCTTTTTTTCGTCAAATAAAAGAGTACCATAAATCAACTAAAATTTTTAATTACAAAAATAAATAAATAAAAACATTTAAAATATACCTTTAAAAAATATGTAGTCACTAAATTAAATACTACTGCGTTTTAACTTCAAAGTTAAAGTAAACTTAAAAATCAGTTTCTTATCAGTTTAGCATCTGTGAAATAAACAGAAAACATATTTGATATTTTACTTTGAATTTTGTAAGATATTTCAAAAGGTATTTTCTAGGGCAATTTTTATTTATTTTTAATTCAGGTTTAACCCAGTATTATTTCTATACATAAACCAATCATGCTTTTGATGTATGAACATAATGAAATAATTTACAAAAGCTTTTTCAATATCAAAAAGAAAAATTCTTGTAAGTTAGTTTTCTTACTGACAGCTAATAGATGACTCATCTGAAAATCTTTACACCTCGGTATATAATAACTAGTTGCTAATCTTGCATTGGATTCTCAGTGGCCGTCTGCGAGACTGAAACGATATATCGACTTACTTATCTGTATGAAAATGCAGATTCACACAGGTAGGTAGAGTAGCAGAATGATGTTAAATGATGTGCAACTTTTTTTTAAAAACTAGGGTCCTTTACTCCATCCATAAAGATTCCAAAAGTTAATTCTTAGATCTGAACTACATGCTTTGAAAGAGAAAATCTTCGTTTTCCTTGAGAGAGAAGGATAATATATAATTTATATTTTCAATTATTTCTTCCACATCAACATTGTCAAATGGGTAACATTTGAATGTAAATTTTTGAAAATATATCTCAAATTCGAAACGCAGTTTTATTACTTCATCATAGTACTTCTTTGTTTAATTATGCCTCCATTTTTAAATAACTGATGTCGAAGCATAGCAAGACCAAACATTTTGTATCTCATTATACAAGCAACAACAAATAAGATTCGACATGGTTGGAATAGAAAGTTTATATTTCTTCCTGTGTCAACTTACCATATGCAGCAATTTAGAACAATTTATTTGCAAGTACGTCCAGTTATCAATGGGAGATAGATAATACTGGGCCAAGGAAAAGATTTCTCATATTTTACATGTAGACAAAAAAAAAAAAAAAGTCATACTTCTATGTTGATTCTTGTTATATTGGTTTGAAAAACAGAAAATAAAAATTTAAATGCCTTTAAAAAAAAAAACAAAAACTTAATGTTCCTTCAATATACTTGAAAATTATTTCACTGCACTAACATTCTCCAGGTTAAATTTTTTTAAAAAGTGTTCTTTTAGTTTTATTTTTTCAAAGAATGTTAAGAAATAAGTCTATTTATTTATATATAATAAAAACTGAAATTAATTATATGAACATCATTTCTTTATTAATAAATAATAAAAAATACATCTTGCATTTTTTCTGCAGTTTCTAAAAAACCACTTCATGATAATTGATGAACTTAAATACATGAGTTATACATGATACTCTATGATCTGACAAAGAATTTAAAGATTAATATCTATGATGTGCAATTTATTTTCTTCACATGCAATTAGTTCTTCCCTGATCAGGCTGACACTGAATAAAGATCCCTCCTCCCTCCTCAAAACACACATGGATATATTTATATAGAATGAACTAATATCAAACCAAGCCAAGTTTTAAAAAGCTATCTACTAAAAAATATAATAAACATTATCTAAATCTAATAAACACCAGTTTCTAAAATGTTGATACAATAAAGATTAGATAAAATAATTACATAAGAAATTTAATAGCTGCTGAGGAAGTAATTATAAATGCATTAGAAAATGAGTCATAAAGTTGCCTTTCATGACCACAGAAAAAAAAAAAAATTCTAACCGTTATGAACAAATATTCAAGATGTGAAGAACTGTCATAATTTTGATTAACACTGGTCATTTAGAAGTAGTCAAATATTAGTTATTCACTGAATATTATACTCGTTAAAAGTTACCAAATTTAGAAATAGAATTTTATACATTGATTTCAAAACCCAAAGTTTGTTTTCAAAAGTCTGCTTTCAAAATATGTTTTCAGAATAAATATACAGCTTAACCTTAAAAAAAAAATATATGGTTTAAATTCATTATATATATAATAAACTAAAATGACTTCAGTAATATATCACATATGTTCCAGTTGATCATGAATAATTTTTTTTCTGAACTATAATATTACTAGAACTGATCAACTTTTTTATTAAGTATCTTTTTTTTATTTATTTAAGTTGGAATTATTAAATAAGAAATACCATGGGGCAAAATTTACAATTACAAACAAAATTATTAAAAAAAATTAACAATAATAAAAAATATTAATAAAATGCACAGATAGTATACATTCTAAACCACAGTACTTTATTTTAATTTTAAGAAGGAATCAAAATCGCAGAGACCCATGAGAAAGCAGTCCCCAAATTAGGAGAAAGAAATGGTGAAGAATGAGAGAAACAATAAGATCTCACAAACATCTATTACTCAAGGGTCTTCCAAGTCTTTAGTCCTAGCTATATTAAGCTACAATTTTTTAATCTTTCACAAATTAAAATGTGAATATTTTGGGATCAAGTTGAAACCCAAGAGAAATTTACATTTAGATAAGGAATAAGAAAACTGAAACATGCTTCTAATAAACTATGCATTGAAAAGAAGAAAAGATCGAAGAGAAAAAAATCTAGAAATTTAATAGCAACTATGTAGGTGCAGAAACAAACATGCAATGGCTTTTCATTTCAATGAGTCAATAGAAAAAGGTATATCTAGCTCTTTTCAAATAATGCAATGTTGAAAAATACAAATTTATATATACATCAAAGCAATTTTAATTTTAAACAGGAAATTTCCTTACACAAGTGAAGTGTCAATTTAAATTTATAAACTTAATACAGTGGTGAAAAGAATAAAAATTGCTTGATAAAATAAAAAAAAATTGCTACTAAAATTTCAGGAGTCATATATTAACATTTTGCATAGTTTTATTTTAAATGAGCCTATCCTTTAAACCACTGAATAAAAAATTTGTAATTGTCTATTTAACAAAAATTAGCAAATTTTTTTATATATTATGTAGAAATATTCTTTGGTGAGGTATCTTCTTTTATATTTAAAAATAGGAAGGTTTTTGCATATCATGAATGTAAATTTGGATAAATTACAACAATTTTTATTTAAATAGACCATGAGTTTACAAAAACATTTAAATGAAGTAGCTCTCATTTATTTATTACAATATAAATGAAACAGGGATGATTGCAACTACATTTCAAAAATTCTGAAAATTAGCATGATTTCAAATGATCCAGAATGTAAATGCGAATCATATACTTATTAAAACATCATCAGTGAGACAGATAAAACAATTTTGAAATATATATATATAAATAAATACTTCACTGATGAGTAAAATTTTTAATAATTTTATGATGCTCAAATAATTTCATTTAGCTAAGAAGTGCAATTTTGCAAATAATTATTCACAACATCATATCAAAATATTACTCAATATTTTATTTTCCCATTGTCTTCGAAATAATTCTAATTTTTTTTTTTTTTTTTGAGAATGCAAGCAGTTCTGCAAATTCTTGTGTTTACATTGTTCCTAACTAATAAATGAAAATTTAGATTGATCAAGATAATGGTAGGCATAAGTTTCGAGATGAATGCTTGGTACAGGAAGATTTTATCAGTAAGAGTAACCCACATTTTTAATCAAAATAAAACACGGCAGAATATCGCGATATTAAATAAATATCTAATGACTCACAAAACAATATAAGAGCCATGGTTTTTGATGTAGGATTAATAGCTAATTCAAAAGGTAACTTTAAACTTATGAATAAAATGGTCATTTCATACAGAATCAAAATATAAGAACCATGTAATTAAACTAACATCAAAATAAGTACTAACTTAATTACTCCTCAAGCAATACCCCCACCCAAATCTTTGAAATTAGGCATAGCAGCAAATACGTGACAACGCTATTTTCAGGCAAGATTCCATTTACACTATTCCAATAATGAATACATGCAAAAAAGAAATGCGATTATAAAATAGGTTTAAGTTAAATGACAATATAAAAAGATAATATCATAGAATAGAATAATTCTGCACGTGGTTATGACATCTGTGGTATATAAAAATTAATAATAAAACTGTAGCAACATTCTACTAAAACATAAACAAATAATAATATTAATTTTTTTCCATTAGACTTATATGTTTTTAGTTAAAATACCTCACAGTATTCCTACGAATAAATTTCATAACATAAATTGTTTGGGTTCCAGACAATAACTTTGGCGATATTTGGCACAGGAAAGAAATGGTATGTACGGTTAAGGAGCATTCCAAGAGACCAACTATTGCGCGCAATAAAGACCGCGCCTAAATCTAGCAGATCACGTGGTTACGATGGGACATTGGTAAGTAGTTCTCCCATTTGAAAAACTATTTGCAATTATCCCTACAACATCGTCTTAGCTCGGTAAGACAACAATAGATATATAATCATTTTGTATAATAGTTGTCCTCGAATAAACGCCCCTTAAAGGAACATGAAACTACAATATTCCCAAATTTGGCGAACTTCAGCGAAAGATACAGCAACCTTTGTGTTGCCACCTGAAAAACGAACCCTTATTTCCGCGCGTCGCCGCCAACTCCGTACTTAAAATTTGCACAGTTCCATTGAGATCACATTTGCCCTGTGCCAGAGGAGGAGCGCTATTCGTGAAGAGAAGACCTAGGTAGATGTACGCGTTCCCAGACCAATCGGATTCACGTAGTAGGTTTTTCTCTTTATTTTTGCGCATTTATTCCAATTACTTAATTATTGCGTTTATCAAAACTGCTAATGCATTAATGAGCTTACTGTAGTTAGAATTGCTCCGAACTTTTAATTTAATAACCATCCTTGCAGTTGCGTTGCCACGGCAGCCATTGTTGCTATGTACTCCTGAACGTAACACGTCACATCTACGTAAGCAAGTAAATAGAAGCACGTGAGGTGTGCCAGTTTTGAATTTTCTCCATCAGTTCTAATCCTTTAGAGAAATTTTTAATTATTTTTATTTTCGTCATTTATATGGTAATTATTTAAAAGAGCATTTATTTACTAGCTGTTAAGTTTCTGTGTGTTTTGAAATTTTCTAAATAATCTTTGAGAATTCACGTACTGTTAATTGTCAACTATTGATCTAGAAATGAGTTCTCTGAAGATGATTTTAACTAGTACTTTTTTCTTCTTAGCTTTTGCTGGAATTTTTTGTATAAATGAAGTAAGCTTCAATTTATCATCTACAAAGAAGCAGGAGAGTGTTTTGAAAATACTTTAAAATGCCATATTTTCTGATTCATTATTATCTTGATCTTTTCTTGTACATCTGAATGAATTATTACTAATCAATGAAAGTTAAATTTTGTTCTTGTATGCATCTAAAATACTGTAGTTCTAAGCTACGATGCCTTCAAGTCCAATTCATAAATTTCCATTGTCTGATGATTCTGCAAATAATAGTTTAGAGTGTACCTCAAATATTCCTGATAATTGTGAGGAAAAAGGAAGTGTAAATGACATGAAGAGATTCACAAAATGTAGGCTTAGTCCAGGCCATGCTTTACTTCGGAAGCAAGTTCAGAGACCAATAATTCTACATGCTACAAAAGGTTTTGGAGGAAGGAGAAGATATACATTTTCTGGTCAACAAGATAACAAACTTTTGTATAAAAAACGACGTCGATTCACCAGTATTGCTCTACCGACTAAATTTCTCCTGGGAGGGAACAGAAACGATCCATTAAATTTGAGTAGTCTGCAAGATGAAAAAATAAATCAACAGTTAAATGCATTTTCACCTGCATCATCACCAATGCCTTTGCCAGATTGGCGGACTCAAGTGCAAGTTGTTATTCCTCAAAATATTTATGACCCTTTAAATTTAAATACTGGTGAGGATATCGAGTTTAATTTGTTGTCCTCTAAACCTCGAAGGCGACGAAGGCATCGGAAAGGTAAAAAAGACGACGAAAATGGAGAAGATGTAAATCAAATATCGCCTTCTGAAGAAGTGCCTCCATCTGATGTATTGTCCTTCTGCCATGTTTCTGTGGATGATCCCAACGGCAAAGATAAAAGTTCTTCAAAAGTCGAACTTTCTGATGATCAAAACAAAATAGTTTCACCTGTTGTACCTCAAGGGTCTCCAGTTAAGACATTTAAAAAATCTGTATCTCGTAGTATTTCGAGAGAAGCAGAAGAAAAATTGTCTAAGGTGAACCAACTTGTGAAATATAGAAGTCCAAGATCAAGGGATCGTCAAAATGATACTATAAAGTTTAGAGTTAATGCTGCTAAATTTTGTTATGGCAATCATGTTGCAAATATTGCTAACTGGAATTTTGGAGATGATTTTGGTACTGATCCAAGATTACGGTTTTTTAACCAGGACATGTTTAGAGATGCAGATGTTTTGGATATTGGTTGTAACACTGGCCAAATCACATTACACATTGCAAAGCATTGGCATCCAAGGAAAGTTGTTGGCATTGATATTGATAAAAAATTAATAAATAAGGCTCAACGTAAAGTGCGTTTATATTTGAGTGAACATATTGCACAAGGACAGGACTTTCCCACCTCCATGGCTGTGATGTATGGGCCTTTATCTAAGCTAGTTATATCCAAATCTAAAGCAGAGATGGACTTTCCAAATAATGTTACCTTTTTTGAGGTAAGTTAATTTGATGTTTTAATTGTGCAATGATTTAACATGTATTAATTTCTTTGTCTTATTTTGTGAAATTCATAAAATTGAAATGTAACCCCTTATCTTTTTAAGAAAGAACGTAGATTATTATTGATAATTTTAATATACTGCTAATCTTAATTTTGAAAGAAAAAATGAATTACATACTTAAGATCAAGGAATAAATTGTTGACAGTGATTAAGGTTTGATGTGAATATTTTTAGATATTAAATGCACCTCTTATTCTGTATTGTAAGATGTATGTCTTAAATATTAATCATTCAAACATAGAAAATGAATTCATAAAAGAAAGTGATGAAATAAGAACTTGTTAATAGTATTTTAAAAACTTTTATTATGTAAAAGATTGAACTTGGAAATAAATGTATACTGGATTATATTATGAAATGATTTTTTAAGTATTTAAATTAACAGCCTATCTGTTGGACAAATTATTAATGAAAGGAACAATAATACTTGGTTGAATGAAGTGCATGATACTTTGATTTTGAAGTACAAGAATGTGTCATTTTTCAAATAAAAAAAATGTATGTTCATGAAATATTTTTAAAAAAAATCCTAATGATTAGTTATAACTTATTATTTTTTGGAACAGTTCAGTCTTTTACTATTCTATATAGTTTTTTATTTATTAGAATATAATTTGGCATAGTAAAATATGTATATTAAATGATGTTTAAATAAAAGCAAGTCTGATGTAAAAAAAAAAAATGTATTATCAATAACAGTTAACTTTATGTTTAAAAATATAATTGATCTCGTGAACAATGAAAGAACTAGATTACATTTTGGGTTTGAGTTTGTGTTGTTTTTATTCTTTTTTTTTATTTATTTGGTTCTGGCTAAAAAGATATATTCAATTTTGAATATATTGATAATTCTTTAAACATTACTATAAATCAATTTTTTAGCAATGATTAATGCATAATTCCAAGTTAACAACTTGTAATATTGTTTTGCATTGAACCATGTTGCAATTTAGGCTCTGATTCTACTGAAATCATTTGATCTATAATGGTAAACATGATCAAATGCTTAAACTAATTGTGTGAAAACTTATAGATTGTGTTGTATAATACTATTTAAAAGTAACTATTCAATAGAGTGAAAAATAGTATGCATTGTCAAAATATATAAGGAAGGCATTGTAAAATTTGAAACATTATTAAAAACTTATTCTGTAATTAAATCAAAATTGCCTGATTAAATAAATGAATTTGTACCAATAAAACTTATTGATTGAGGATAAAGCTGTATTGGGGATAAATCTTATCTTGGTAAGTCTGATCTAATATAGATTTCATACAGCTATCATTTACATTTTTTGTCTTTCTGCAAAAATCCCCTCTCTATGTCTGTGTATAATACAAAAATTAGTACAATTTCATTTTTAAGCTTTATAGTTGGTGCACAGATTACTGTACAATTGTTGTTTATGCTTGGCGTGTGTGCAGGAGAAACAGTAATTGCCTTTCTTTCTCCCTCCCTTTTCTAATTTATTTGACTTGTGGTGGACTGAATTTGAAGATAGTGTTAACCAAGTGTGGGGGGGGGGAGACATTCTCACGTAAATTGCAAAATTAATATAATTTGTCGTCAATCTAAAAAAAATGTTATAATATTAATTATCATATAAAAATATTGTAAATATAAATGTAAATTTTGGGATTGAATTAATTTTTTAGTAAGTGAAAGTATTGATTTTTTTTTTCGATATTGTTATTTTAGTATGCATTTTAAGCTTAAAAAATATCTACTAACGTCAATATTTCTAAAAAACGCTTCGTATTGTCAAAAATTAACAGCTGAAAGTGCAGAAACATAGCTGATTGCTTTAAAACTTCACTTTTAATATTAATTTTTTTAAAAAAAAATTCTTATTTTAGAAAAGCGTTTTGTTTCTAAATGGCTGTGCAGATATGTTAGTTATTTCTTCATCGAAATCATTTAATCGCTTTTCGGTCGAAAAGCGATAAATAATATAATTTCTCCGTGTTCTTTCTGACTTCTCTTCTGCAATTGGGCATTTTCAATTCTGTAAATGACCTGTTGCAGTGCATTTGAGTAACTGATACGGTGTAGACGACTTCATAAAATTAATAAAGGTTTTCATATACTTTATCATGAAGCCTGTTTGATATTAACTCCGTTCATAGACATGCTGTGTCAATGCTATGACTTCTACAGTTATTGCCAATAGAATCCATTATCGTCAGTATTACAGTGGTGCCAGTTTAACTTAACACCGTTTTGTTCTTTATCGTGGCCATTCTATAAAATATTTTCTGACTTTTATGAAATATTATAAGATCCATATTTTTATTTTCCAAAGTATATTTGTGCCAAATTTGGTAGCTCCTGAACCACTTTCCTCTTTGCAAAGAAAAAAATATACATATTCGTACTCCTCCTCTCATAATTGTTTTTTATACCAATTACTGCTGTCTCTTGACTCACTGTTGTCTCCTAGGTGAACCTCAGAGCCCAATGCGAAAAATTCCGCCTCATTTTTTAATCTATTGTCTAACGATATGTCCTGAAGAGCGACCAAACACACATACACAAACCTCTTTTAGTAGTAATAGAGATGTTTAGTTTTTTATAAGTTAATATTAAGCATATAGTATAAATTATGTATGGTTATATTAAATACTAAATCCAGTATTAAAAGGTTATAGTGATCAATAGAAAATTGCTAAATAAGTTGTATAATTGCAATTTTAAATTCGCTTGATATATATCCGAACAAAAAATAATCGCCATTAAATATTATGATTTTTTAAAAATTTAATTCAAATTCAAATACCAATACATTTTCTGTTTATCTATTTGGTGTATGTAACCGATTCGTTTCTTGTTTGTCTTTTGTTGCAATTAAATCTTTGAACTTTAAATACATCAGCTTAATTTTTCTTAAGTTTATTAACTCAATTAATGCTAATAAGGTGTACGAATTGAATGGTTGCGAAAGTTTCAAGTGTTTAATACAGCAAAAGAAAAGTGAAAAAAAAAGGGGGGGGGGTTAAAATTTCAGCTCACCTCTTTTAAAAAAACAACCCTGCAAGATACACATTTTATTCTGATCATTAAAAAAAAAAAAGAATATATTTTCCTCCAAAAGAATCTCCAGAAATCTGTCTTAAGATTGATGCATCTTTGTCTTTTCGACAACACTGGGGACATTTATTTAATCATTTTTACAAACTGCTAAATGTAAAAAAAGGGATATTGGTTCCTTTTCTGAAATGTGACTTTGGTTATCAAATTAATGTCGTTCGGATTTTAGGGATCCAAAAACGACTTTTCTTTAGAACGGTTAAGTTAACCTACCCTTCGTGTTTGACTGTAAAATAAGCAGTTGTGGGATGGGGAAGAGAGAGAATTAATGTGCATCGTGTAGTCATCACACGAAAGGACCTCACATTTCAAAGAGGGGTTGCATCCCTTCTGTTTCACCCAAGGCATTGGCAGTTGTGAAAATATCCAAGAGATCAAAGTGGCCAAGTCTCATTCAGAACAGGTTGTGTGTTTGTACCAAAAAATTCTTGCTGTTTGGAATTTCCTTTCCCTTTATAAACCAAGTGTTCTTTTACTAGAGCTGATGTTCTCTGCTTCACATCTTGGGAGACTATATTTTCTTGCGTGTAAAGGACGGTTTGCTTTTGAGCCAGGTGACAATCAAGCCGTCACTAAATTTGACTAACAAGAGGAGGGTCGAGTCTTCCTTCTCTCCCTTGCCGATTCGTTTTCAAGATTTATACGAACAAGGTCTAGGATTTCAGTGGAGAGGATTTTAAAGTGTATTTACAGGCAATTCTGAGAATTGTATCATTTACAGGCAATTCTGAG
>JAPMOQ010024920.1:3362650-3373725 GCA_026543055.1 Argiope trifasciata | reverse complement strand
GTTTTGCGCTTTCAATTAAAATGACTTAAAATTATGGGGGGGGGGGGAGACTGTTCGTACATTATGTCGCAGAGCTCTTCACTTTCTTCAAATTCTGTAATGTATCTTTTTTTTAAAACTTTGGTTGCTTAGCTAAATTCATGTATATCTCTAATTTCTGTTTATGTATTTGTATACTCATTGAAGTTCAACTAAATGTTTTGGGGGAGAAGAGCTTGAATCTCTTCCCCCCCGTTACGGGGGACCTGGCACTAACCCAGTGCACTCGGCCTTGAATCTACCCTTGCTTAAAAATAGTTTTCATCGATTAAAATGGGATGCCATTTGAATTAAGACGCCAGATTAACAAGTTTTATTTAAAACTCCTCACACTTTTGAAACAGAGTCGAAGTTTTGCAGTTTTGTTCGCTTACCAATTTTATTGTGCTCAATTTTTTTTAAAACTGGACTTTCAGAATAAAATTAATGTTTTTGAAAAGTTAAAATGCACTTTCAATCAAATTAAATATTCATGTAATAGAAAGTTTTTTTTTATTTGATTGATTAGTAGATTTTAAATTCTTGTTTCATATCTCGGGTTTTCTTTAAATCGGCTTATGTTCCAGTTATAAAATTACATTTGCAATATAAAATTACAATTTTCAATTTGCCGTTTTATTATATCTGATAGGAAAGATAATTCGAAGTTCCAATTAGAAATCTGATGACTCGTATCAAGATTCAAGACATATCGTTTTGAATCTCATATTGGAGTGTACCAAAACATTGTCTTTTACTTGTTCATTACTTTATGTTCGTGTTTAAAATTTCTAATTTTTCTTGTTTTTGTATTGGCGCAGCACTACTAATTGTGTTAAATTTGGATTTTTTTTCTTCTCATTCTTGGCACTGGACTTTCTACATAAAGTGTATTTTACATTGTACATACAAATTTATATTTGTGTTTTTGGAATATTGTTTTACTGCATCATTCTGAATTTTTGCTGTGTTAGGGAATTGGGATCGATCGATAAATCGTGTAATTGGAATTTATAGTAATATTTCTATCTTTGAAATAGGATTTCTTATTGACATTTCAAATGCAAGTCTATATCACTTCGTGATATTAGGAATTGTAAAACATCGTTTAATGTAATAATTCCATGTAAAGAAAAGTCTGCATGTGAAATACAAATTCTGTAATATCAATATTGATGTCTTTTCCAAATTTATTTGCATCTTTCATTTGTATTCACAAATTGATTACAAAATATACTTGTTTCCATTCTGTAGAAGTTACTATTTTTTTTAAAAATCGATTATTAGGTTTTGTCTTTCAAAGGAAGGTATTCTGGTTTTGAGTTTGGCAGTCACTGAATACAAAACCTATTGCTGGAAACCTCTCAATGATATGCATTTTTCTGCTATATCAAGCTGAAATTTTCTCAGTGGTATAACATTGAGGAATAGACATTATTATTTTTCTAATTATCGTAAATAAATTCTAAATGTCAGTAATTCTATTTTGCCCTTGGGAGTATATAAAAAATGCTACTGAATTGTAATTGTCAGAATTTCATAACATTAAAGAACATGTCGTTTTTTGAGGGTGAGGTGAAAGGTTTTAATCTGTTCAAAATGTAACAGTTCAAGCATCCGTGTCTCCTATTAATTAGATTATGGACGGATATTATAATTTTTTTGAATATTTGATTAAAAAATAAAATATTAGTTTTTTAATTTTGGAGCTTTTGCGAACATTCTACATTTTTTTTGTAAGTTTACATCGATAAAAAATCCGATTTTAATAAGATGATTAAATTTTATTTTGAATATCGTACGAATTTAAATTGTTTGTTCCCTATATTTCCTATTTTAATTTCAAACACAAATTTTAAAACTTGTATTAGTTTGTATATCTATTTCTTTTACTTAAGAGAAAAGTTGGCAAAAACATTACTTGCATTTTTAATGACTTTTGCCGCTTTACAAAAACTAAAACCGTTTTTAGTATGGTTCTTTAAAGTTAATTTTCGATAGTATCAAGCATTTAAAATTGGATTCGAAATTTTCATTCAGTTTGTGTACTTTCCACATTCACATTTGAATTTTATTCTTTGAAAATTATATGAGTGATAAAACTTATGAGATAATTTTGAGAATGTATTTTTTGGTTCCCCTTTTTTCTTTTCTTTGTGTATTATCTATATTTCTTATTTTTATCCCAAGAGATATATCTTGTCATAGTTTTTTTTCTTCTCTCCCCTTGATAAGTGGAGTTAGATATGGTTATTTGTCCAGATTATCTGTACAAGAGATTTGTGATGTATCAAGTGCTATCTATATAAGTAAATTTATTGGCTTATTACGTAGATCTTCTTTGGTTATTTGCTGGTTAAGGTTGTTTAGCATTCTGAAGAAACATACCATTTCAATATGTTTAGAGCATACAACAATTATTTCCTTATACATTTCTAAAATTTTTGTTTAATAATTTGTAAAATTTAATTGTGTTGAATCACTTTCCAGTTACTACCCGTTATATTGAACAATCTATCAATGTCAACAAGGTATAATTTAATAATTTTTAGTTTGAAAATTTTAAGATTTTGACTTAAAAACTACACGCCACTCTTGTCAAAGGAAGGGGGGGGGGGGAATGACCCAATAGACATTAACAAAATGCCTGAACAAATATAATCGTTGAAAGTGAAATCGATTGGTGATCGTGAAAGTAATTGTGGAAACAATCAATGTTAATATTAAAAAGTGGTTTTTAAATTCAAAAGTAGATTATTGTTATATTAAATTTGCATACAATTTGTCTTGCTTAGTCTAGCTAACCTTCGCATCAAACAAATATTTGCCCCCTTTTTTTTTGTTTCTGTTCATTAGATAAATCTGCATTGGATATTTACTTTGAGTCTTGGAAAAAAAATACGTGTAATTTTGAAAATTTTCATTTGAATAAAAATATAATGAGCATCAATAAAATCGATCTAAACATATACTCCCCCTTCTTCCCACCGAAATAGTCTGAGTTAAAGAATTCATAATGTTATTTCATGTGATCCAAGTGTTTAAATAATGGTGAAATAACTTCATTAATTTGTTTTGTTAAGTTATGATTTCGCTGTTCATTTCAAAAAAATTAAAAATGTATTTGCAATGTTTAATTTAGGAAAACCATTTTCGTGTTTTGTAAATTTAAATATGTAGTAATTATTTACTTTACGAACGCAGTTACGATTTGTACTGAAATAACTTTTTTCTTTTGTTAATATCTAATTTTGTGAAAAAATGGTTATAAGATGGCAATTGTTTTAAATAAAATCTCCATTCTTCTTCTTCTTTTTTTTTTTTTTTTGTCTATTTGAAATTCGAATGAAATGCTGCGTCTATTAGAATGGTTTAGAAAGTCTCAGTAGAATGGTTTCGCCATTTACATTCGTAGCTCATTTTGCGATGCATATCTTTTACACACAAATTTCTTGTAATCTGTTTTGTGAATTTTCAGTCCCTATGGTTAGAAAAAGAAAAATAACGCCACCACCAAAAACAATCTCTAAGCTGACTAGGTCGCCATTTTATGCGAAAGAGCTACGCATATTTAACAAGAAATGGGCAGAAACGGTCTTTTCGTTTCTGCTCAAGCATTTTAATAATAATCTGCTATTTCCTTTCACCTATTGTAAATTAATACCCAGTCTGAAATTAATACCAAATTAATACCAATAATGAAATACGCATCCTTCATTTATTTAATTACGTATTGTGTACATTAGATGCGCTGTGCATGCAATGCCGGTTGCTGTTTGATGATTATTTATTTCAAAGAGGAGGAAAAAGTAATTCCTTCCCCACTTCATATTATGTTCGACGATTAACTTTACCACTTAAATTTAATTTTCGGCATTGCATTTTTTTAGCACGTTTGCTATATGTAGAACAAATTAATGAGGCTTTACGTTGAATTAGTTTTTTTGTTGTTTGGGTTTTTCGGAATAAGGAAATAATTCTTAGCATTGCTATAAAAATTCTTGTCCAAAAGGCCAAAACTTAATTTTAGAAGAAACGCGCAATATTTTCATTTCTGGGTACTTAAATAAAATGTAAAATAACTTTTGAAATTTATCATGTAATAAATGTTTGGACATTGTAATGCGGGTCACTCTTAATTTTTTTAATTATTCACTTTTATTTAAGCATAATTAATTAGAAATTGTGTACAGTTTAACAAAACTAAAAAATCCTTAATTCCATTTTTGAGTTGCCAAGTTACTAATGGTTTACTTTCCTAATATGCAACCAGCATGATGGTTAATATTTGCATCAATAAAACATTAAACGATCAACATTAAAAACAATAAATTGAAAAAATTCATCAAGGGCGTTTTACTTATATTTTCAATAACAAAACACGAGAAAGCTTTTAGTGTGTTTGAAAAGCTCATCGATCAAAAAAAAAAAAAAAAATAGTTACCGAATTAGAATTTGATTTCCTTTTTATTTCTTCTTAAAATAGATTGTACCTTTCGAATATTCATTTACCAATAACAAAGTGAATGTATAGTCGTAGTTTAAAATCGCTGAGAATTCTAAGCTGAAATGCGACATTTATTTAAAAATCCTTTAAGGAATAATTATGGCTGTAGTGCGTTGTTTTTGGAACATACTTTAGGAAAAGGAAAGAACATAAATAATCTTTCTAAGCCAAAGTATCAGAAAATGAGGTTTTAATCTATTTTTTTTACATGGAAATTTTTGGTGATTATTTCTCATATAAAGTTGCATTTTGTTTCAGAAACAGTATATTCCTGTTCTGTGGAAGGCTTCGCCAAGTTTTGGTTCTGTGGTATATGCGGTTAGTTGTATTTGGACACTTCAGTTTTATTAGTATATGCTCTCGCATTGTAAGTTAATAGAAACTTGATTGCATTGTCAAGAAAACTTGAACAACATCTAGAGGGACTACAGATAATGCCTTTTTTTTTTCTTTCTCATTTTTATTAGTGATTGATGGACGAGGATCCTTTTTTAATGGGATATTTATATTTGGATTCATTTTTTGCCAAGCGTAAATTGATCATTACAATTTAACACTTGATTTAGTGTTGTGCAATTTTAGTGGCTTACGGTGCCATTTCATTCTAAATTAATATTCTTAAAAATAGATTATAAAAATAATTATGAGTAGAGTATTTGTAAATAAACTTTGTTAAATAACATATCAACTTATTTGACATCCGTGCTGGTTTATTGCCTTTTCTGTCTTTTTAAAAAATAAAATAAAAAAAAGTATTTCTTGTAAGTGAAATTTATTGAACTGAATCTGTTTATTCCTTTTAGAATAAATGTATTATAAATAGGATGAAGAGTATTTTAAAATTTAAATATGATGAATACGAAATTATAACGTTTCAACTTTTTTTAGTACATTCATTTTTTATATTTTTTTTAGTTATTATAAAGAAATTTCGGACTTCCGTTTGAAGTAAATATCTTTTTTTCACTTCAAGATTTTTTTTTTATCAGTACGTTTTGGACAACGTTTGAGCTCACTGAGAAACTTTTAATTAATATTTTCATAACAAAAAGGGATTATTTATTTCGGGACAACTATATCATATGAATTCTTTCGTCAAATCAATATTTGGTTGTACAGTTTTGATATTATTTCATGTACAGCTGCGATTTATATGTGATGTTAGTGAAAGAGGTAATTTGCTTCTTTCCTCATCTAAATTGCAATAAAAGGAAATATGAAAATTAAAAGGTAAGTGCTAAAAAATGCTGGCATTTCAAATGGCAAACAATAAACATAATAATTATAACATATATTTAAAGTGTGTAAAAGTCATCGCAATAGCTTCCATTATATCATTTTGACAGGCTTAAAATTATCTTTAGGTTTAATCAATCTTGTTAGAAAATGGATTAGAAATTTACTAAAAACCAAATATTTTAAAATTATTAAAAATTGTTTTAACTACTGAGAACAAGACACTATATTGCGAGTCATGCATTATAATTTATTTTGTCCATTACTACAAGTTTTACTCAAAATATGTTTGAAGAATTTTTCTTTTCCTTGAATTATGAAAAATTCTTTAATGTTTTAGTTGTTGTATAGAGCAGATTTCCGAGTATTGTTTTTTACTTTTTATGTATTATACAAATAGTAATAATAATAATAAAATTGCTTAGTATTTCAGCATGCCTTCACAGGAAATATTTTTCAAAGCAAATTTTCAAATCTAAAGAACTATTTACATGATTAGTATCGCAGTTAAATTGAAAACTATTCTATTATTTCCGGTATATTTGCATATTTTATTAAAAATAATTCTCAAACAACTAACGAAACATACATCTATCATAACATGTTTTCGCTAACAAGTTGTAGAATATGCTTCTAATTGGAAACTAAAATTTTCGCTGTGAATGGACATATGTATTGGATTTAACATCTTGTTTTCTGTAGTATAAATATATAAATTAACTAAATAGTTAATTTGATTCTTTTATAAATAGAATATGTAGCGTCGATAGAGAACTGGAAACATTTACTTTTCGTTAAGACTTGATTTCCTTGACTTTTCTATAATTTAATTTTTGATGCTATGAATACTCGATTTCGAATGTGTTTTAAAAATAAATTCCGCTATTAAACGTTTAAAAAAGTCGCACACGTGACGAGTAATCAGAATCAAGCGATGGCTTATATAACTTGTCGAACGCAATACAAAAATATTTCCTTAATAATATTGCTGAAAAATCAGTTAAGTGAATACGATTTTATTTTTATTGGATAAGAAAATTCATTTTTGAAAAAGTTATTGTTATTGAAAACTTAAAAATTGATAAATATTGCCAAAGAAACAAATGTAAATATTGATAGCGTAACTGATATAAAGTTGGAAAGGATTTCAGGAGAGACATAGAGGTTCTGCAGCTGGCTTTATAATTTTATAGATTTAATTAAAATTAAAAATATATAATTTTATATAAAATTTATAATTTTGATCTGTAAAATTTCTGTATTTCATTTCTTTTTGTTAAATGAATAGTTTATTAGATTGCATTAGTATTATGAATTCGAGTTTAAATGAATATGGTTAACATATATTTCTTTCACTTGTTTAAAAAAATATTTAACGATACAATTAATTCCAATATGTGTTTCATACCTACTAAATGGCATGTTCTGAAGAAATATATGTCAGTTGTTAAGGTGATTGTTTGTGTCAGAAAAAGTTTAATTTCATTGTCAAATAGAATATTAAATCAATGACTAAATAAAATGATAGTTCTATATGAATGATTATTACATTCTCAAAACGATTGATATTCCACATGCTTTTGAAAATTGTAGCTGCGATATAAATCAAATGCCTTTTAACTTCTTAGTTATCTTTGTCATTTTAATCAATCGAAGTTTAAAGTAGGTACTATTGTTGCATTTTATTAATTAAACTTTTGCTGTGCTAAGAAATTCACAGCTGCGTGCTTCTAAACAGTCCACTGTAACTCGCAGCGAGGTCATACAAATTATCCAATTTCCTATAGAAACCAGAAAAATTTAGGTCGAAAATAAACTTATTTAGAAGATATGAATATTCTCCTGGAAGCTGTGTTCGGGCAAATAATTAAATTGGCCACTACTTTCTTGCCAACACAGATTCCTCTTTTTGATTATAAATATATGTGTCACATTCCAAATGGGAAACTGAATGGGATGCGCAGATTAGTAATAAGCTCCATGCAATTAAGCCCAGAATAGATTTCTGGTCCACATTACATGGCAGAAATCTGGACACAATTTTAAATTACCTGAGGACTGGGCACACTCGATTCACCCACCGACATTTGTTGATGGGGGGGGGGGCAACACCATTTTGTTCTATGTGTAAAAGTCTTGTGTCTGTTTTGCACATTATTATGGAATGTCTGTTTTCTATCCAGCATTTCGGATGTTTTCAGAAGTCTCGCCCTGAATTGGGCGAGTTGCTTTTTGAAACCCCCCTTGTTGGACTTTTTAGTTTTTAAAAGAATAGGTTTACTTTACTTTTTAGGTTAACTTTAGGTTTTTATAATTATATATAAACATTAATCGCGTTTTTAGCGCAGTTCCATACCTTACTTCATTGTTACGCTTTTCATAACTCGCAGATTAATGCTTTTAGACATTTGAATTTTGTAAACATTCCATATTTAAATTTTATTATCAATAGATATAAATATTTTGATCTCAAGAATGTGGCGCAGCTGAGCCAAAAATGGATTTTGTGCCATAAAACACCAACTCAACTCCGGCAAATAATCTCGGTCGACGAATCGCGAACGAAATTTTTATATCTGTGACAGTTGCCTGCTGACATCCGCAGCACATTGTGATAAGAGATTTCGACTCGCATGGTATCTAAGTTTTTTTTCCATCGCAAGCGTTTAGATGCTGATAAACGACAGTTCAGTTAAACTGCAACGAAACTAAATACATTGATTTTACAGTTGTATTGTTTAAAGATTTCTTAAGAATCGATTAAAAAAACTCATTAATTTACAGTTAATAAACTATGACAGCATAATAGCCAATTCCACTCAAGGACATTGAAAGTCGTCACTCATTTTATACTTCATAGGATCATAGGCTAAGTGTTTTCGTGGTTCCCCTCCTTAATATTTTCAATAATCCTCTTTTAAATTGTAGCATATAATCCTAGACATTTTTTAAAATATGCGTGCCTTTTAAATAATTAAAAATGAATATGCAAGGAAACAAATACTAAGGTGTAGAATCGTTTAAAACTAAATTCAAAACCCTTTTAGATTTCTGGAAACAAAATCCCAGATTAAATCTTCTTGATTTATAATCTTCGTTCTTATTTGACTGACATATTCTTGAGAAGTATCTCTTGGTAGTATCGATTCATTCTGAAGTCACTCGTTGCGATGTTTGTATTCACTATATTTCATTGAGATTCTTTTTTAGGTGCTTCATCAATACTCAGGTTGAAAAATATTAAATGTTTCATTGCTTAAAATTTGGCAAATATATAGCAATAAACACACTTTCAGCGAACTAATCAATCTGGCTTAAATTAGTACGAGGGGACTCAAAATATTTTTAAAAACAAATGCTGGTCAATTCTCGGAAAATGCATGTCCTTTCAGGATGATTATGTTAAAGATCTTAAATTTCATAAAACTTCATTGTCTCGTTTTTTTTTTTTTTTTTTTTTTTTTTCTTCCAATGAAACGAAAAATTCTTTCGTATCAGCATGCATTTTATTCGTTTATTCGTTTCTGTTTCGGTTGATGTCATATTTAAGATAACACAATCTCATATACGTACAATACGATGTGTATGTATTAATACAATATGTACGCGCAATGCTTTGTCTAGTAGATAACGTCTTATTTGCATTTATGAAGTAGCAAGTATCTACTTTATTAAAAGTATTATGAATGGTTTGTAGTTAATGTTGTAATTCAGTGTAAATGTAATTTAGAAAATCGCATAATTATTTTCACAAATTCTTGTTTCTTTGATTTTTTTTTTTTCTTCTGTAAATAGTGGCGAATTGTCATATTTGGACCGTTACCTAAATTGAAGGTTCCGATGAAGGCTCATTTTATAAAATATTTAGACCATAAAATATATAAATTATGTTGCGGCAAAATTAATAGAGGAGATAGAATCTGTAGTAGAAACTCTACTTTGCTGCTGCTTTTGAACCATAATTTACGTTTAGATATAAGCAATTAAATATTTTGATAAGACTAACGGTCCTTACGCTGTATTAAAAAGTAACGGAATATTTTATCTTCAGGACAGGAAATAGTTTGGCTACAACTTAATATAATATTTTTATTAATATACTTTACCGATAAAGTTGTTTTTTATAGTGGTTTTTGACCAAGAGTTGTCGACCGTTTTTGAAGATGGCGCAGCGAATCGACCAGAAAGGCAGAAAGCAAGAAAAAGCGGTAACCTGAAGTGGTTCATGAGAAAGCATTCTGAACTTGTATAGTTTTAGAAAAGAATTTGCAACACAAAAATTTGATTTCGTGGAGGTGGGGGAATAGCTCATACAGTTTAGAAATTATATTTAAGCCTGAGTTTAAGTGAATAAAAAAATTATTTTGAGCTTAAATTAATTTGGAATCCCCCCCCCCCCATTGGAAGCCTCGTATGACAGTTGGGCCCGTGCCATTTTAAGATTCTGCGAAGATGGAAATATTTTTAAATTTTTAAGAGCTATTGGTTTCTTCAATTGTCTTTAACAGTTTTTGATTATTTTTCATTTACATTATTCATTGTCTTGCATCAAATTAGCTTTTTAATATTTGTATCAACACATTATATGTGGTTTTAATTACTTATACTTGCGTTTAAAATGTTTTTAAATGTCTGTTCTGATTTTCTCGCTAATTATAGCTCTTGCGCCAATAAACCACACACAACAGCAACAGCGAAGATGGAACAATTTAATAAATGTGTTTAAACATTTAAAAGCCTAATTGGTCACTGGTCATGTTTTGAAACAATTATTTAATATACAAAAATGACAAATGTTCAGAAATTTAAATACGGTTTTGTTAATAACGTAAAGAAAGAGCTAAAACTGATTTCCATAAAATATTTCGATTTCAATTGCATTTGTAGGACCTTTTAATAATTTGACAACTTAATTTAATATGGGAAAAGATGTTTACTAATAGCTGTTTGATAAATGACTTTATTATTTTTTAAAATTCATGACTTGCGTTTTTCTGGAGAGTGAAAACACACTGATTAGGTTGTTGTTTTGCCTAAAATTTATTAAAATTTTATAAGCATTTTTAAACTTCACGTAATTTTATTTATTTCTTTTTCCGCATTTATTCTCTGAGTGTAAACATTCATGCATCAGATAATAACTAAGATTTGAGAATAGTGAGTCAACATTTATTTTTTACTTTCAAAATTGCGTAAAAGGAAAGGTTTGATCAGAGCACTGCATAAAAAGTGAAGAAAGAATGCTAGAAATTTTGTTCAGTTGTTACAAATATAATGACGCCCAATTTTTCATAACGTAAAAAAAAAAAAAAAA
>JAPMOQ010024920.1:3327882-3360534 GCA_026543055.1 Argiope trifasciata | reverse complement strand
CACACACACACACACACACACACACACACACACACACACACACACACGGAGAGGGAGAGAAATTAAAATTCGTATGCCTTTTGTTTGAGAGCAGCTGCTTTTCCTGTATGTGTAAATCGCTTTATTTTCTGCTTTTTTTAAAGAGGAGTGGAGCCAAGTATTATTCTGAATAGAGCTGGAAATCTCATGGAAAATAGTTTGTTCAAATAAAGAATAACAACAGATGTTCAAATAAAGAATAATAATTTTCTCTGTAAAAGGTGTCGATTTATCATTTTATGATCTTGCATTGGAAATGTGTAGGTAATGGCGCTTTTATTAAACATGATTTGCTTTGGGTTTGCGAAAATAGAATTTTATAATCAACTAGTCGTCTTTGGTGAGCAGTTGTTCAAATTTTTTACTTTTTAGGTTGTCGAATAATTTATAGAATGCATTAAAAAATTGCTATTTGATACGACTGAACGGATTTAATTAAATCGGTTTAATTCACGTTAAATAGTGCGTATGTTGTGAAATAAAAGTTCAAGTGAAAATCTTATTATGGAATTAATAATAGCAAAAATAAGCGATTGAATGTTTTGAATGACGAGTTTGTTTTTAAACGTAATGATAGAATTTATTGTTGCATGTGTCATATTGTCATCATGTCGAATTTAAATTATTATTAAAATTAAGGGGGTAAATTTTGAGGATATAAAAATTATTATAAGTTTTGCCTGTCAATAAAAACAATTTTTGTAAAATAATTATTTTAGAAAACAAGAATATCATATTTTGCAGGCAAGTCATTACTATTGCCCGTCTGGCGACAATTCTTTATGCTCGATTAAATTTTGTTTGATGCCTGTACCCCCCTCCTCCTCTTTTATGTATATCTTTCCTTCAATTGATTTCGCTCTTCGGTGACTGTGTACTTTTTTGTGACTACCTACGTAAAAAGACGCGATATGAATATGCTCTTGGTGACCAATTATTTCTGTGTATTGGAGGGGGAGGGATTTCTACCACAACTCTTAAGAATTTTCAGCAAAGCTTGCAGCTTGACATAAGTGCACCTCTTATTGTGCTTTCACAACAACAAAAATGGGTTTTCGAAGTATATGTAATGTTTTGTATAATTTTATAGGCTTATTACAAATTTCGACATTGGGATGGTTTAAAAGCTCTTATTTAATCTGAAAAGCTTTAACATTGATCCATACATTAAGGTTGGTTTTAGTTAAATGTGTTATTGATCTTAAGGCTTATGACCTAATTTTTGATGAAATATTCAACCAGTCTTTGCTAACAAAACAAATGGATTTTCTCATTCAGCTTTGGATTGGGGGGGGGAAGTTTTAACAAAGGAAAATTCAATATAGCATCAATTTTCAAAAGTCATTCCATAGCTAAATGTATTTTGCGAGAATTTTGGGAATTCTAGAGAGGGCAAAAGTGGTTTTGAGAAAAGTTTAATCGTCCTTGGTGAATGATCCATCTGTAAACTCAGATTTCTGATTTATTACCCGCTGAAATATGTTTTCAATGTAACTAATAATTGAGTAGCCTGTATTCTGTATGTTGCGGACAATTCATCAGCATATGAAGGACAATTCATCACTGCATAGGATATTAAACTCTAGTGCATATTTATTTGAAGGGATGAGATGACTATCTAAATATTTTTGGCAATGGGAAACTTCCTTTTTTTTTTCCTTCTAAAAAAAAAAAAATTCAATATTTTTTCCATATTTAGATAAACATTTTTTTTTTCGATCTCCATCAATTATCCGAAAATGTCGGTTGGTTTTTAGGCCTTGGTGGCTTGGTGGTAAGGTCTCGCCACCGGAATCGGGTTTCAGGTTCGAGACCCGATTCCACCGAAAAATAGTCATGCAAGCGGATCTGTTGCACGTTAAATCCGTCGGGGTGAAATGTCTTCCCTTTAGTGTGGTACGGAAGTTTGGTAAAAGGGTGCCAGCTCAGCTGTCGTAATCGTCATCTGACCCAAAATAGTCTTAGTCTTGCTAAAAAATGGGATGATAAATAACTAAATTAATGCTAAATGAGATCCGTTTTGAGAACTTCTTGAGAATACAAAATCTTCAATGTTTGCACGTCAGGGAAAGCAAATAATTTTATTCTTGTGTTATGCATAGAAGTAACAATGCATTGTGCGGGGGAATAGTGTGGGCAAGAAGAGTATTTCTTTTATGCTAATATTACAGTAGTTATAAATGTACTTCTTGCAATAAAATGTAATTGTTGTTTATCTGTAAATATATCCGTAACATATCTTTCCGTATTAGGTGAATGCATTACTTTCACTACGGCAGGAGTTTCTTCAGTGACCGGAAAACTTTCTTTGGCAATTCGTTTAGATTCTGACTTTTTTTTCCTGTGTATTTCTTGCATATCATCAATTTAGTTTGCTCATTTAGATTTGAGTGCATGATTTTCATGATCAACAATCACCATGTAAAATAGTGGAACTTTTATGTTATATATATAAGCATTTATTTGTTACTTTAACTGCAATATAATCATTCTAGAGCAGACCAGTTTTTGCATTCTGGCTCTCTACTAGCTGTTCCTTCTTTAAGTAGCCAATCTGATTATTCGAATTTTGGTTCATGTACCATGTACATTTCTTTCAGTTTGCCATTCATGCTAACTTTCAGCGTATATCAGTGTATTGTTTGGGTTGAAGCTGTAGTATGGTCTTTTTTAAGTAATTGCATTTGTGCTCGTTGAAGCTGTCTCGGTTGTAATTGCTGTGCAGAGGTCGTTGTAGAAATGTTTCGTTTTTCATTTCACTTGGCAACATAGCGGAAATGTAATTTATTCTTGTCAGTAATTGCATTACAGCAGGGGGTTTTCTGTATTTAATTCAATTTTTCCGATAATTGTTTACGGAAAATAGATTCAGTTTAATTTTAGCTGTTGAGATTAGATTTGATATGGATTGTTCTTCTTATGTGGGATATATAAATTCCTTCTAAATGATCAGAAGAGAATAAATCACTTTAACCATTAAAAAAATTACATAATGCTTATAAATTTATTAAATGTATATTTAAAAACAATTTTACAAGAAGTTGAAACAAATATATAATGCTCATGCGTCTGTAATTTTAATATAGGAAGCAAACTACTAAATATATCACGTTTCTTCCACAAGTGTTCTAATATGCGCGATCCTTTAAATAAATATTCGAACTAATCTTGCTGCTTATCTATAAATGTCCTATCTTGCATTAAATATTTTGTGTATATCTGATACTGTTGTAAACAGGCTCTGCGATTCAATAAGTTAAGGGAATAAAATGACACAAATTGTGCATATTTTATATGTAGAGATAGCGACTCTCTGAGTATAATGGAGCATTTTTGTGTTGATTTTTGAGGCTGATTAACCGCACTGCCTTTATTGCTTATAGTTGGAAACCGGTCGATGTAAGACTTTAATAATAATGTTAGAGTAACGCATTTTTAATTGAGCATCGTAATTCTTAAAATCCTTCAAATAATTCTTTTATTGAAGTCTAAAAAAATTATAAGTGTTAAATTAGAAATGTAAAGGTGTTAATGCGATTGAAAGAATTTTATCTGCCTTTAACAACTTGTTTTGGGCATCTGTTTATACAAACTCCTCCATGTTTTAAAAATTTTCTGTCTTTCGTAATATCTTTAAATATAAGCATAACAACGGGGAATGTATTGCAAATAACGATATTAGATGGTTTTTTAGTTAGGCGTCAAAATTGTTTGTTAAACGCATATGATTTGCTGGCAAACTAACCATCTTGATTGTCTGTAAATTTTATTACTGCGTAGTAATTATCGGTAAATTATATTAATAGGATCGTCCCGATTATCTGTATTATTAATGGTAGTACCCGATTGGTATCTGCTATTCACTCACTTTAAATAAGTTTGTTACAGGCTGGTCTTCTTTTCAGGATCGCTAGGCTTATACATCAAATATCTTTAAGCATAATATCGTCTAATGAATTATTTTGCTAACCGAGATTTAAAAACTTGATATCGGTGGCTGGCTGCCAGCATCTTTTGTTCACATTATTATTTTATGAAATAAAATGTGGAAACGTGTAATGTAGTATGGTATGTTACGCATTCGCTCTGCAACAAAATTTGTGTTTATATCGATTCTTTATTTTTACGTCTTGTAAAAAATAAGGTTGTTTAATCCTATTGTAAAGATGAAACGAATATTATTAACTTATTGTAACGATAAAGAATCTTATTAAAATAGCGATTTCTATAGTCATGATGAGGCAAATTTTTTCTGATGAATAAAAGAGGCAAAAGACGAGTATCTGCTTTATACAACATTTTTTGTATTTTGTTCCTTTGATTACATAGCATTGTCCCTTTATGAACCAGCCTTATCTTTTCTGGAGTATTCATTGAATTCCAGGCTTGAAAAAGGAATTTTTTTTTGGATAAATGATATTACATTTATATACTCCTTTCTTCTCTTTCCAGTTTTATCTGAAGGCTCCTTAAAAATTGCTTCTTTACATTTATATGGGGAAATGTTTTTGAGAGCAATTTTTTTCTCTCCCGATAATTAATACACGAGAAAAAGTACAACTGCGTTCAATTCTTGAGTCAAGTACATAAGTGGATAGGTTGGTGGTTATGAGATTTCATTTTGAGAAAAGTTTTCGAATTTTCTTCTTTTATAATAAACTATCTTTTTTCCTCTCCTTTTTGAGCTAGCGGAACTGGGTTCAGGTAATAAAAAGTGGTAACTAAGCAATAGAAATAATTCGAGGTATGAGAATTACATTGGTATCTGGTTACAAAAATGTTTTTAAAGTTTTTTATGACAGCTGAGTTTATTATTATCGCTGCTGTAGTTTATTGTGAATTTATTCTTAGTGAGATCATTTGTTCATTGACGTGTGTCTCATTTGAAAGACACACTAAGGCCTTATCACACGGTGAAATATCGTCAGCAATTTTCCGTTTCTACCCTCAAGAACCGGTCAAGCAAACTTTTCATAATCCACAACTTTTTTTAACCAGCTAGAAAATGCCGACGATAATAATGAAAATATTGTCCGCAAACGAAATTCAACCAGTCATGTGAAACTTTGAAGTGGCGTCATACAAGTGACGTCACGATGGCGTCGTTTCCATTACCGTTTGCTGACGGAAAAAGCCGACGATATTTCGCCGTGTGGTAAGGCCTTAAAGTAAACAGTAGAAAATCGGGAAGATTTTCACACTATTTCTCCTTAGCCCTTATTGGGAATATAATTATGAACACTAAAAATGTAAATGACTCATATTTTATGTTATATTTATAAAAAATAGTTTTGCAAATATTCTGTTTGGCCTGAAATAAAACTGGAAAGGCAAAGGAGTTGCTTTCATTCAGGACCAAATACGTTGTTTCGACGCGAGTCTATAAAATAGTTTCTTGCCTCTCTGTGTCTGTGTGCGTCCTTGGTCACTAAAAAGATACAGCAATGCAACAAGATATATAAAGCCTAGAAAGTTGAGTAATAATACGAGTTTCAAAAAAAAAAGCTTAATAGGTGGCATAAAAGGAATCTTTTGCAATGACTGATTATTTTATCTGACAAAAAATATCCGGACATTTTCTAATTAACATATATTTCAGTATTTCCATAGAAAAGTTAAATGAATCGTTTTGAACTACATGTAAAAAAAAAAAAAAATGTTGTTTAATTTATGTTTATCACGAAAGACCGATTTCTAAGGTGATTAGAAGGTTATAAAGATAAAAGAAAATTGGGTGAAAAAAAAAAACCTTCCTCCAATTGACAAACAGTGGACGCTGATGTGAAAATTCAACATCAGTTTTATATTGCTGTGGGCAGTATTTATACATAAACATAAAAAGCATATTCGGGAAGATAAAGTTTTATTTAAAAAAAAAAATCCCAAATTTTACCGTAAGTTATTTGCTTTAAAAATGCAGTTTTAAACCAAATCATACAAAACTTGCAGACTGTGTAGCTAAATATTAAAATAAATCAACAACATTAAATTAAAAAAGAATTCTATGAATATTCGAGGACATATCAATGTTTACTAAACTGAATGCGCTTACGCGAAATGTCATATATTTGTTTTCAAAATTTCTAAGTCAGATATGTAAGGCAATTTTTATTTAAAAAAAAAATCCCTGTTGAATGCTATTGTAATTCAGAAAGACAGTGACACTGCGAGAATTGAATTCCATTTATTATTCAAAAGAAGTGAAATGATCTGGGGTTTCCCACAAATTGATGTTTTTAAGCTTCGAATAGTAGTCTTTCAGGCTTTGAATAGTAGTTTTATAAAAGGATAGATATATCGATAAGCATAGCGCCATTAAAAACAATTAAAAATTGCTTTCTTTTATAATGGCCTTATTTAAGGGCCTTAAAAGTGTTTTTAACCAGATGCTTTTTTATTTTCAAAGACCCCCCCCCCCCCTCAAACACAATCTTCTCTACGCTAGATCTTCCTAACCATGTAAATGAATTTTCTTTGAGGTGTCTGATTTTTCATCTCTGGCGAAATGCCAGTTAATCCGGAGGTCGGTGTAAAAGGTTTCCCTTCAGTTTCAGGAAATACTGATGGTGAAGAGAAAATATGTCCCTTTTTTATTTACTTGACTCTTCTTTCACCTACTCTTGGTTTTAGAAGAAACTTGCCTATATTCAGGAGAAACTTCTTAAAGAAGAATTCTTAAGAATTTCTACAGTCTGCCTTCGAAACATTTCGATGTCTTTTGCCAGGAAAGTGTTCCTCGGTATTATTTTAAAGTGTAATATAGCCGATTTGTTTTAGCTGTCTATCTCTTTTTATCAGTTATTCCACTGACCGTTAAAAAATCTTTACTTTGATGATTTATAAAGTTTATTCTATGCTCCCAATACGAAATTCAGTTAACGACAGTCATCAACGATATTTTTGTGATCAAATAGGAACGAGTTTATTATTTCTATACACTAAAAAATTTGTTTTGTAGATTGTCCCTTCATCCTGATACTTGATTGTATGTTGAATTGTAATCTTTGTATGTTGTCGGAATTCATCTTGAAGGTAACCATACATTTTTGGTTATATTTGATAAACGACCATAAATAAAAATTCTTTCTAGTACTTGATTTGTAGACCGCTCATGTTTGTTTCGTGTCTATTGAAATACCATTGTGTCT
The DNA here is from genome assembly GCA_026543055.1 of Argiope trifasciata. Lineage (NCBI taxonomy): Eukaryota > Metazoa > Arthropoda > Arachnida > Araneae > Araneidae > Argiope > Argiope trifasciata. The sequence goes on along the minus strand of JAPMOQ010024920.1, from coordinate 3,353,347 downwards.
AAGATGGATAAAGAAAGTGTCGTAAATGGCTTTGTTCGAGCTTCTTATTTGAAACTCCACAATTATGTTCATCATGAGGCTCCAAAACAATGTTTTGGTCTAATACTTGGTTCGGACAATCTTCATATAAACTATCTTTGTTGTTATATGGAAGCGAAGCTTTCTCTTTTGCTTTTTCCTGTTTTAGTAAATGGACTTCATCCATTTCGCAGGAAAGTGTTAAAAGTCTAACAATCGTCTATAATCTCGCCCATCATGTATTCCCTATTTTAGAATGCACATGTGCAATATACTTCCATATGATTTCCATAACGTAGAGATTCACGTAAATTTTATTTCTGCCATATCTTAATCCTTTCGTGAGTTTTACTGAGTCAAACTTTGATGACTCAATTTTTATCTCGTTTTTTAATCAACATCGACAATTTTGTAAGGCATATGAGCTATTCTTCACGGATGGACCCAAATCCTTAAAATATGTTGCCTGTTCTTTTGTTATCAGAGGACATATTATAAGTTACCAACTCCACTCTTATTTCTATGTTCACCTCTGAAATCATAGCTGTTTCTTTTACACTCAGATGAGTCGATTTACACCAAATTTGTAAATCTGTTTTATGCATCGATTCCACGAGTTTTTAGAAACCTTTAAATAACTCCAGTGATGGCAATCTTTTTATCAAAGAAGTTTGGTGTTCATCTATATTTACTTTTACGGGATTTCCGTCTATATTACCGGCTACATGAGAAAGTACTCATTACTGAAAATAAAATGGCAAAATCAGATATCGAATTCTTACCTCGATCCATTATTTATACTGACATTGCCATTAATTAGATGGGCTTATCTCACTGGTAAGGGAAATAGAATATGGAAATGAATAACAAACTTTGGACATCATACTAAATATATCTTGCGAGTTTTAAAACTTATTAGACGTGTAATGTCGTTTTAACTTGACCTCGTATTGGGTGCACACAATGTATGCATAAATATAAGCTTTCCACCGAGTCTTCATCAACTTCTAATAACTGTCAATAGGCTGGATGGCCTTCAAGAGATATCTGTTAAAGTAGTTTCACTGTTTTCGCTTACCTATTTTATCAAGAGGAAGAACATTACCATATATTTATAAAAAAATAAAACCCACTGCATTTCATCTTCTTGTACTTGAGGGGCATTGGTATTCGACATTATGTTTAGTTGTGTTGTTGTTCGTCTTTTTAAATTTGTGCCTTAGCAACAATGCTGTCGATGTATATTTTTTTACTGCTTTTACTTGTGTTTAAATATTATTACATTTTGGCTTTAGTGCACATTTTTAGTTTTCAACGCACCATATCTTGTTTGAGGATTTTAAGAAAGAAAAAAAAATCCTTTTCATATCCTTTTGCTTGTCTAGGCAGAGTAAAAAATAGTTTCTCTTTCAGTATAATTTTATTTATTCTTGGAAATGAATAAAGTCTTTTTCTTAAGTTAGTTCAGCTCTTTGTTGCTTTTCTTCATCTGGTTATTTCTTTATAGTGCATTTGTTTAGTATATTTCAACGTTATTAGTTAAGAACTATTGAAATACTTTTATTACCAGCAATTTTTGTGCAGAGGTTTATTACAGTATGCGGGGAAAATGGGTATTCACTTTTATTTTAATGTGGTCTTTTAAAAGTGAATACGCTAAAAAGTTGCGTATTACGAAACATTGATGTAAAGTAGTAAACATTACTAACGAATTGATGATATCGACAACGTCAGCTTATTCAAAATACCGCCTATTTTCGAAGGACTAGAACTAAAGAAATAAAATCCGGAATCTGTCCTTTTTTAGAACCAATCTTTCGCAGAAAAGAAAATTGCTAAATTGAATCCAAAGCTAGCGTGCTTGCTGAATAAACCAGATACATTTTACGAACAAAATCTAATTTATAGCGAAAAGCAATAATTGTTCAATTTTCTCAATGAAAAGAGTTTGATGGCAAAATTTCTAGAAGGAATCGGGAAAACTTTGTTTACATAATTAAATTTGTGGAGTTTTATTTCGTAGATTTAACCTTCTCTTTTCTTTTAAGAAATAGATATATTATCAAAAAATATTTCTAGTAACTTCGCATCAGTGTTTATGGAAAAAAATCATTTACCGACAACATTCTTTGTTTATAATTATGTAAAATTGATTACTTTCTTGCACAACTTAATGAATTTTCTCGTAGCACTTAATGGTACAATCAAACTACATTAATTATGGTTCGTATTTTTTGTGCATTTAAGATAAAATTTGATTAATGAATTAGTATACAAGAGCAGTTAGTATAAGTTAAATTGCAGTAAATTAGGTATAATCGAAAACAAGAATTTTTTTTCATTGTTATTATATACGAAAATTAGCTTCTGCTGTCATCTAACGATTCACAATAATTGGAATCACCCAGACATCTTTATTTTGTCTTTCCTGCTAGCGTGTTGGTTACTAATATACCATTTTTTGCTCCAAAGATGGTTACTACTTTAAGAAGACAAGTTTTTGTTGGAGGATGTTTTTTTTTAAAAAAACTTTTTATTAGCTTCTGCAGGAATTACACGCATGAGGGCTATGTTTCTGCCAGAATATTCAAAAATCGTGAGCTGTACAGTGCTAGTTTGTTGATACGACTCTTGAGAAATTAGACTGGGTCGCTTAAAGTCTAGATCCCGATGCCTTAAAACACTTATAAAATGAATTGGAACCGAGATAGATAATAAAGTCGCACCTCATTATCGGAGCTTAGCAGCTTTTTTACAAGAATGGTCTGCAACTCCTGTGGGAAAACTTACCAGAAATTTATGTATATTCTTCCTCATAGCTTAACAACCACCTTTATAACAAAAGCTTATATCACATATTGCTACGAAACTGATACATCTGGAAGATAAACAAAGTATAGAGATGCTCGCAGGCTTTGAAATATAATTAAATCAGGTTACATTATATTGTTCAACTAATTATAAATGATAGAATTTCTTGCTAATGATTCCCGATCCACTACAATATATGTATGTACGTGATTTATAAATATATCAGCAATACCCGTATTGCATTATAGCATCCAAGAAGAAAAATTAGCGTTAAACTTAAGTCTAGCCTCCACCCGATATGACATGGGTATGTTACGCAACATCAAACAAACATAAAATATATTTAGAAATGATCGAATAGCCACAAAGCAATTTTTTAATGCCAAAAAGCTTCGTTCCTTAAATGTGTTCCGGCCAAGGTTGGATTTCCTTATTTCGGCCATAAGGAGATTTGAATCGCTGTTTAAAATCGGACGTAAACAAAGAAACGTATCGCTTATGCATACCACAGGTTTTATTTGCACATGCGCAGTTTGAGGTTTTCGCGCATGCGCGGAGTAATTAAAATCACAATTATGAAGCTCATTTTTTTAACTTTTGATACGACTTTAATGTACTATAACCTTGCCCAGTGAATACTCTACAAAACGGTATAAATATCTCCAATATCCGTTAACTATTTCACGAGTTTTTGAGGTTCAAATAAATAGCCGCTTTCAGAAAACTTGCCTTATCTATACATGATATAAAATGATTAAATATATTTCTAACCTTTTCTGGAATTCAATATAACTATATATAGAGATTAAATCAATTTGTAGAAAACCCCTTGTGTCTTAACCTATATTAGAAATTCAACTTCCCACAATGTCGATACTTGTATGCATTTTAGTGGTATTCTACTGGACATTTTATTAAAGTTACCATATATATCTAGCTTTAAAATTTGTAGAAGTCAAGTATTTCGCAGCATATTTTGTAAGTTTTGCCGTATAGGTTACTTTTTTAAAGCAAAAGGTGAGATTTTCGAAATAAATCTTCATGTCTTTCCGAATATGTTTGCTGTTTTTTCGAAAATGTATGTAACTATAGACCTCTATATAAATAGTATGTAAATATAGATTATTACCTACCGGCTGTCCAATATTGGGCGAAACTGTTGTTTACTAAATTATGAGATGCAAGAAATAATAAAGCGATGACAATTTATTTCAGCGAATCAGTTTTTTCATGACGTAAACATTTACGACTAGTTCTTTATTTAGATTTTATCACTGTCACTCTAACACAATAACTCATATTGAATAGATTACATAATCTCAAGTGAACTGTAAACTTTAGTTAAAACTATTAAGTATAGCCTTGGTTTCACCTTCTACTCCAGTTTCCATCGAACACACTCGAACTCTATTTTAAATTGAACTTACAAAAAAAAAAGTCACTGAAGAAATGGGTTCTTACTTTTTGTTTGTTTAGTTAGGGAATCGTTTCTTTTTTTTGGGGGGGGGGGATATTTTTTAAAAGTAAATTCATAATGTTATACTTTTTTGCATTTATTATTTTTTGTTGAACGTTTGTTATTTGTATTTCAATATCTAGTAAATTACCAACAGTAATTTATTTAAATAATTTTACTGCAAGAAATTTATCGCCAAAAATTTTTAGAGCTTATTAACCATATGTTGGGATGATGTACTAAATTTACTGTGAGCTTTGAAAAGAGCATACATTAGTGGTCCAAGGCTCCCAAAAATAAAAGTAAAGCGAAATGTTCAAGTTGCTTCCAAGTTGTTACTTTTAGGCCATTTGTTATTCTTAGTCAAAGTATGAATAACAATTACTGCCAGTAAAACTGCTTTTTTACTTTCCCTTGTAGAAAATATCTAAAGGGGGGGGGCATCGTCAAAAAATTCGATGTCGATATTTTGTACTGTCTCTACGATGTGAATTAGAAGAATGAAATTTGGTATGTTATCTTATCGAATGAACAGATTTCTGTTTTTTTCAGAATTTTTTGAAATTTTGTATTAAATCAAATCTATTAAAGGATTTTTTTCTCTCCTATCTGCCTAAATGCAAATTAACTCGATAATTTTAAATCGCAAAGAGCTTTATCTAAAATGTAGCGTACAGTGTTAGTACCTGAAGTACAGATCAATATGAACGAAACTTTTGAACGAAATCTGCCAAAGATTTGCCCATTTGTTGGTCTGTTCATTCGCATGCATTTAAACACGATGATTTTAAAATCCAACTGTTGGAATATATGAATTGTTATGAGTAATCTTTTTGCGAAATTATAGCTCTGTGTCTAATCTTGATTTCATTTGATCGACCAAAAAAAAAAAAGCCTCATCTCAATGCTAACTTGATTTTCTTTCCTATGAACCGCGATGCACAAAACGTTCATGTACGGATAAGTCAGATTCATGATCCGAAGATAAAAATCGGATACACGTGGCTTTCATGGCCTTGCCTATTTTCCCAAATTGTTTTGCGGAAGGAAAAGATAACACTTTTATAGGGGAATGTATGAGAAAGTCTCTGTGTTACTACTTCCGTTGCTTTCACATTCGTTGCGGAGCATATTAAGCCATTTCTTCAAATGTGTCGAAGCTTTGCCTTTATACGCAACTTTTTTATCATGCGAGAACATGTTTTCGCTCATGGTGCCTCAAAATGTGAAGGCAACAGTTTGTTGAAGCCTCAAAATGCGTAGGCAACAAATTGGCGATTTTTATTCCCTTTTTTATTTTTTAAAAAATAAACCAAACAAGTTAAAATATTGTTCGTTTAATCAATAAAAATTGTTGGTTCAGGGATAATTTCGACTAATAAAAGTAGGGTTATTAGAAAATATTGCAGAAGGTTATCGCATTTGGTGACTTATCGCCAACTAAAGTTGCAACCTGATTTCTAAACTATTCATTCTCTGAATTCTTACGAATTGTCTTAATTTAAGTCCTTAACCAGTTTAAACCTGTTTGAAACAATCACGAGACTATCAGATTTCTGCCAATATTTAGAAAAACGTTTTTTAATTTCAAAATCGGTTGCGCTCCAAAACTTTGTTTGCCAGCTAGAAAAATTGAAAATGAATGTTATATATTGAGAGGGATAGAGACCGTTAAATAAGTCTCGTGCTTCTTTCAAACCGTTTAATGACTGAAGTTGATTAAAATAAATAACTTGAAAAATAATAACGTTCTGACATAATATTTGCTATAGTAGGTTTCATTTTTTTTTTTTTTTTCGTCTTTGTCGTTTTGAAACATAACTTTGTTGCTGAAATTATTTCTTCCCTAAATAGCTATGCAAGCTAATTTTTCTAATAATGAATTATGTTCTTAATTGATAAAGTAAATGCAACTGCACATAAAGACAAATTGTTGACAGTTCTACATATTTACGAAAGAATTATTCGATAAAGTTCCATACATTTCAAGCATGATTGTCAACGGCTTGTTTTAAAAATGTTCGAATACATAATGAATAAATCTCCAGTAAATTGTCATAAAAAAGTGGCATATTATTTTTGGAGAAAATTCTAATAAATATGAATAAAAAACTAAACGTATTTTGTATTCTTGCGTATAAATAGATGAAGACCAGTGTGATGTTGTTCATATATTGATTTCGTGGAATATATTGATGAGTCTTCATATTCCCTCGATGTCAATTTTTGTCAAAAAATGTATTGGAATGCGTTTTTTTTTCTTTCAAATATGTAAAGACAATACATTTACAAAACTGAAGAAATTATTTGCATTATTTCTCTTGAACAAGCTTCTAATCAAAGAGTATTCAGTATTTATAAAAATATTGAATTGGTAAATTTGAATGAAAAATGTTTTTATAGTTTACCAGAATGAAAAATGTTTTTATAGTTTACCAAGTTTTTAGTTTGACCACTAGTGTGTACGACCAAACTTTTCATTATGTGCATCGTCTAATGCATTAAAGAAAGCTGTTAGTGGCAAAATTAAGCAAATTCAATGAGTTTGGAGATATTTCTTAAAAGAAAAAATGTATCATTAACTAAGATGATTTTTATATCCAAGTTTTGTTTGCTTATATTCTTAATTTTTTCTGTCAAGAAATTGAAATGGCGATTTAATATTTTTTTTCAATATTACTAAATTACTAACTGCAGTTTAACCCTTAAATGCTTATTTTTGCCTATTGTTTACACCCATTTCCACTTTTATTCAAAAACCCATTGATAACCGTAGATAATAAATGACGTATGAAAGAAAATGTTGGCATTATGTTTGGCAGGTAAGTTATCTCGGTGTCTTACATTTGAATATGGTTGGTGATGAAGTTCAATCTGTTACTTGAAGATATTGTTTCTATTGTAGAGTTGCTTATAAAGCAATGATTAATCTAATTGTTAAAAATTACGTCTCATCTGTTGTCAGGTAAGCTATCAATGTTTGATGTGGTGTTTGAAAATTATATTAAATATAGGTTCTTGGGAAATACTGTATGTTGCCAAATATCTACATACAGTATTTTTCGAAATAAATATACCATATTATTACCTGGATTTTATTTTTTATGTAACCTATGATTGTTTTTCCGTAATAAACAATTTTTTTTAAAATTCAAGACGAATAGTCATGTATTTAAGAGTCAATAAATAATTTTAAATATGCAATAAAGCTGTTTTAATAAGATTTTTTAAACGAAGCGCATTAAAAACATCTTAAATATTTATTTTTATTTCGGTGGAAAAGTATTCAGAAATATTGATAATTTATATTTTATAAAATTGGATACTTAGTTACTTATATTGCCAAATATGTACGTACATTTATCAAAATAAATATACCATATTATTAACGGGATTTTTTTTTATGAAATCTATAATTATTTTCCTATAATAAACGATTTTTAAAAAATTGAGACAAATAGTCATGTATTTAAGGGTTAATAAAGGATATTAAAGCGCCTTTCTTGCATATTTAAAGATTTTTCAAACGAAGCACATTAAAAGCATTTCAAATATTTATTTTTGTTATGGTGAAAAATATTCATAATTACTGTTTATAATTTATATTTTATAAAATTGGATTTTTACTTAGGCACTATCCAGCGTAGTTCATTTCATTGTAATGCTTAGTTTTATAATCAAAAATTAATGTTAATGTTGATTCACAATTTTTTCTGAAAGTGCTGATAAAGTGCTTGCTTTTTAAAATAAAATTTCACACACCAGTAGGCTCTTCATATATTTTGTTGCAAAATCCTATGCAGTTTATGATTTGGGGATTATATAATTTCGTCACTACCCCATTTCCTTGCGTCCTTATAACCCTTTCAGAATTTACAAACTATATATACAGTTTTTGAGTTACAACCACTTGCGATTTTTTCTCCCAAAAACACACTAGGAAAACCAATATTTGATAGGATTTTCGAAAGTTGATATGTCAAAAAATGAACGCCAAATGATAAAAATTACTAGTCATGACAGTAAAGTCTGTTAACATGTGTCATTAAGTATTTCAAATAAAATAAAAAAAAAGTATTAACTACATGTAATTAATGTTTCTTTATTGCGATGAAATTGATTCTCTTGACCTACAAAAACCTTATCGCTTTATCTGTTAGCTTTGTCTTCCAGATAGTAAAATTAGAGGAAAACATATTTCATCGAAGTGCTTTTATAGTCACGGTGTTTTAAAACGTCTTCTTGGTTGGATATTTTGCATCCTGTAATATCTTATACTGACCTTGAATTGTTCTTCCTTCCTCATTAATTATTTTAAGTTCATTCGCAATATTGTTTACATATCCTTCGCTCGCTCTCCTGGTAAATCCATCATTGAATCGTTTTCGAATTGTTGTATCTGCTGCCGAGTAGAATTTCAGCCCCCCCTTTTTTTCTTTTTTCTTTTTCTTTTTTTTTTTATAGCTCAGTTGAGAAGATTCAGCTTTAACGCGATTTTTTTCTTTTATTTTAATCTAGTATCCGTTTTAGAGTTATAACTTCTTTTAGAAATAATTCTTTGTACGTTTAAAGTGACCAGTTGCAAGGTTTTTTTTAACAAACATTTTTTTCTTTTATTTACTAGTATGACTCAATTTTATTACGCCTCCGTGCAAAGCAGTCAATGGTTTTTCTTCAGGAATAAAAATAATCTTTATAAAACTACAATATATTGGAAGCTGTTTATTTGCATGTCGTTTAATTTACTAATTTTTCATTAGTTATATGCTAGTTAGCTTAAAGAAATGTTTATGGTTATTCTTAGTAGTATTTAATGTTTTTAAAAATCATTCATAAGTTCGTTATTTTCATTTCAATTTTAAAAAAGTCTCGCTATTTCTACAACGATATCACAAAGAAGAAATTTAAGCGGAGACTGAAATCACGCGATTTTTAAAAGTAACGTGTGCTAGACAGACACAAAGTAGATTTCATCGTAATCGGCGGATATTTTTATTTTATGTACTAACTGGTACATAAAATGCCGCAGAAAAAAATATTAAGTGCAATCAATCAATAATTTGACAATGTTTTATCGAAATAGGATAAACGGTACGACAGCATATAAAATACTAACGAATATTCATTTTTATATATTAGATTTGTGTATTCTTTTAGAATTGTAAAGCTTGTTCTTTCAGAATAGCAATGAAAGAAACTATTTATTGTGATTCGTTTAACATTCGTTCAGAATTCTAAAATTTAATTTTATAAAATGTGATTAAAATATTTTCTTTTAAAATTGATCAAACACAGAAAATATTAACGATTTTATGGTATAAATATATAGTTGAAAAGAATTTTGCACTGTCTTAATTTTCAAAAATTATTTGTACTACAATATTTTCGTTGGTTACTGTGAAAAACGCTAAAATTTAAAAACAAGGTTGGTTTTCCCAAAGCTTTCTCGCTTGATCTGTAATAAAGTTGTTGCCGCTGAGAATGACTTGCGTTCTATAACCACGAAATATTAACCTTTAACTTGGAATTAACATTTCTACCGAATCTATTGTCTCCTCGGCGAGTTATTTTGAGATTAATTCTTGCTAAATATATGCTTTTAAGATTCGAATATATATATATATATTAATTTTAGATAATTGTACTATCCCTATAACCATCCCGTAGGTGTAAACAACAAGATGACCAAGTTTCCTCACAATCGGTTGAACGGTTTAGGAAGGCATAAGAGACATGCATTCATTTTTATTTATATAGAATCGGGAACTTATCTATTCTTTAGAAACCTGCTCACGTATGAGCCTTTCCACCATCCAAAACAGCATTATTCCGAGTCAGCGTAAACAAGAACAGGGGCAATAAATAAAATATTTAAAAAAAAAGATGGGGGAAAATTGGCACACTGAGAGAAGAAAAAGCGAGCGATTTGATGTATCGTTTTCGTTCCAAAGGAAATGGAAGACCAGCAACTTCTTTGTGGGGAAGACGGCACCGTCTGCTCGAAAGATGACAGGACACGAGTTGGAGGAGATTGCATTTTTGGCGCTTCAGAAGTATACTTACGCAAAAACGGTTCACTAGTCACGAACTGCTTAGCTTGAAGATATCCCTTCCCCCTCTCTATTATAATCGTACTTATTTTTCTCTCTGCCCAACCCTATTGTTTGCGACTAGTTCACTTGTAAAATGCGAGTTTGCAATAATTGAAGAATACATTTGCGACAGTTTTAGTTTTTTCCTTTTTCAAAATAAAAAGAAATCTTGTGGATTCATTTCGCTAATTTCATCTTACGCCAAACTTAATACTTCCCAATGTCTCATTTATTTGGGGAATGTCAAAGTTTCTCTTATGAGTTCTGGTTTAAGCAGCATAATGCTGAGTTATAAAAGAATGTTTTGCTAAAAAAATTTGTATTAAAAAGAATCAAGTGATTTCTCTGGTTGAAATGATTGCATTTCCATCGAATAAGTGTAAAATTACATCTAAAGATTTAAGTAATGTTATTTTTCAGTCTTTATACGTATAGTGCGAAAAATACAACAATTTGTGTGAGACTATTTGCTTAAATCATTTCATTTTCGTTCTTTCAGTGGAATCTTTTAGCCCTAATTTTTTTCTAAATGCATTTTTCTATTCGAAAATTATTGAAAGAAAAGTTGTTAATATGAAGTCAAAATTTTATGAATCTAAATGATTTTCTGTTTAGAAAGCGGTTATAAAAAGTTCATTATGCCTTTGTAATATTTTATTATTTTTTGGTTTTGAAATGTTTAAATAAATCTTTTAATGTCATTTCATTACTTAATTTGTAAATTTAAAAAAACATAAATGTTGCACGTAATTTTTTAAAAAAGTAAATAGCTATGAAGAGTAGATAAAGCATTTTGTCTTACTAATTTTTAAAGAGATAATAAATTTGTAATTAAGTAATTATGTGTTGAATTTCCATTATACTTAACTTGAGGGTGTACTTAAAAATAATTTTTTTTAAAAAGTGCATGCTTATTTAATGTTTGTGTTTGAAAAACGTGAATTTGTTTAAGATCTTAATTTTTAGTTTTTCTTAACTATGTTTAGAATTTCATTTTCATATTTGGCATCAGATGGGAAAAGAACAACAACAACAAAAAATTATGAAAATAAATTGTCTTCGAGTATAAACTCTTTCTCAGTGTTATAGAAAATTCTTTAGCGAATAATGTTTAACATGGCTTACTGTTATATTTATGTGTCCAATTATATAATTTTTTTACATTTTTTGAAAAATCCTTTGGGCTCCACTGGGACACATGTCCCGCTGATATTTTTAAATCGCCCAAAGGGATAAGTAATTAGGGGAATTTATTAAAGTGCATGTCCCAATGGCTTTCTGTGATTACATTCATATGTTGTGCAGCTTTTAAATAAATCTTGGTAATAAAGAAACTGGAACGAAAACTTTATGTTCCATGAGTAAGGCTGCACTCTGCAACAACTTTTGCCATGTATCATACATAGACATTTCATGAATAATGTTGGAAGTGCAATTGGTAAGAGTTTTCTTTGAGCAATCAAATTGTTTTCAAATATCATAGAAACCGGAGACTCAACTTTTTATTTTTTATATGGTCCCCTTGGTCACCCAATTGGACACATGTGCCCAATTAAAAAGACCATTGGGACACACATGACCCGTCTCTAAAATTGCACTTATAATAAATTTGTGAGTTTATTTTAGCAGAATGTTTATACTTTATTAGCCAAATTAGAGACCTGAAGTTTCTTAATTTTGAAAAAGAAGAAACTGGTATTGAAAAGGTTAATATATTTTTCACATGTGACTCGTTGAATGCGTTTCGATTGAAAATTTTGAAGGTTTCATGTGGTGTGGACTTTCAGAGTTACTGAGGATTCGCTGTGGTCTCATGATTTTCGGTTAAATTTACTGTGTCTTTTTACGAGCTCTTTTTTCATTATTTAGGCGAATTATGTTCCGGCCAGTGAAGACTATCTCGAAACACAAAAGCCCGAGTTCGATACAATTCTTTGTTTAAGAGTGACCAAATGGATACACTTGAATTTTGGAGACGAAGGTTTAAAAATGGCTTTTAAAAGGATGTTTGCACAACTGCGCAATGGTGGTCGCTTGATTTTAGAATACCAACCCTGGTTTACGTATTCTGCTAGCAAGAGAATTACAGTGAGTATTTTGCATCCGCATAAATTGTAGTGTTAGATTTGAAGTAATTAAAAAGAAACCCTTTAGCTTTTTTTTCTTCATTTCTTTTTAAAAATGAAGTTTCCAAAGAGATAGGTGTTCCTTTAAAAAACTGACGAGTGACTTTTTCGTACTTTATAGTAATAATTAGTCACTTTTGTGCTATGAATTGATAAATATGTATAATGCATGTATTTTTGAACATGTATATACATTTGATGTGCGTATCAATTTGTATTAAATGCATGTTCATACAATACATTCATTTCTGTTATGTGAACGCAGTCATAAATATATGTATGTAATATATATATATATTATGAATGCGTCTTAAAAATATTTAAGCATAATATTTTAAGTTTGTGCTTGCTTGTTTATAATTGAAGTGCGAAAAATTTAACTGCTATGGATCATTGCCTGCATTTTTGTTGTTGTTGTTGATTTAAAAATTTTTTTGACGTAGAATTAGAAAAAAAAAAGTTGTCTTTAAATGTATTTTGTTTTATATTTATTTTACTCAAATAGCATAATTTAATTAAAAACAAATTTATTTTCCTTTTCATTTTTTTAAATTTTAAAGTGATTTTGAATAAAAATTGATATTTAACAAAATCAATTATATTTGTTTTATGTAAATTGTGTGGCAATATATTTGCCATTATTGGAACTTTCTTTATTTCTTGGACCAAAATATTTGTGGAGGAAATAATTAACTATCTTTTTAATTCCTGTTTATGAGCTAATTCATATTATATAAGACAAAATGTATTTCCAACATTGATAACTTTACTGTAATATTTTGGCCATATTTCTTTTTCTTTTTGAATTTGATTTTGTGTTTTATTTGAAGTAGTTTCTGCAGAAGTTTCCGCTTAAGCTTTTGATTTGGAGCTGTAGGTTAGTATAGTACTAATTTGGATTTCCCTTTTTTTTTTCTTCTAATCTTGACATACTCAGTACTAAAATAATATATAATTTTTCTTGTTCCTCTTTTTCGAAGCAAATTAATCCAATTAATCGAGTTTGTTCTGAAAGTTTTAAAAGTAAAGAGTTAATGAATGTATTTTTTTAAAGGCAGGCTTCTTGTATTTCATAGTTTTTTTTTTTTTTTTTTTTGTCACTCGAGACATAAACAAAAATTTGCAGAACTGAATTAAAAATGAGCGACTTCACATTTTTCAAAATTTTCCATTTAGGATTTTTTTCTTTTTTCTTTCTTTCTTTTTCTTTTCTTTTCTTTTTTTCTTTTCTTTTTTTTTACAAAAATCAGTTAATGTGTTTTGTTGAAAACAGGTTTTGAATTTTTTTTTTTTTTTGAAAATGTCCACAGAAAAAATTCAGATTATATATAAATGTCTGTGCTAGAAGGAAGGAGAGGATATTGTTTTGATGACATCTTTCTTTTATTGAATAATTTAGGAATATTCTGAACTGACTTGGAGATTTTAATCTCATCGCTATAAATAAATCGCAACTTTATTGTACACTGGTGGACAATTGCTAAAAAACGGATGACCATAGCACTACTAAGAAAGCAAAATGGAGAGCAGGCAAATACTAATGGGATACAGTAAGTCGTGTAGTGCGTATGCAAATTTTGAATTGCCGAATTCGTTCTTCATATGACAGCGCTGATAAGAGATATAAAGGAATCGAGAAAGAATCAATTGATGAACTTGCATTTTCCGGTATGTCTTCTCAAAAACACTTTTATGATTTTCCGCCAATTATTGACAAAATTGAAGAGAAGCAAAAAATGATGTTGCCAAAAGGTCTGACATCAGTTGCAGAGTTGTTTCAAGGCTTTGGAAATCATTTCACACAAATGGAATATGTAACTAATACCATGGGTGAGATGATGTTCGCAGTACGATGTCTGCAGATGATAGGTACATAGTGTTACCGACAAAAAGAAACTGCTCCAGCATAGTTGGTCATTTAGCAAATCGATTTCTTGTTGCCACTGGAAAATGGATTTATCTAAAAACTGTGTTTAGAATTTTGTAACGTAGATTATTCACTTGCTGTCCTGTTATGTCAATTCCATTAACCAGACCACCCATTTACATTGGTGTGGTCAATATTGCAATTGGGATAATGGGGACTGGGCTTCCCTACTCTTCTCAGATTTTAAAAAAAAAAAGGCTGTTTTTCGTCTGACTGTCGCTGACAATACATCCAACGTAAGAATGGTACTGCATATTATACGGCAAACATACAGGAAAGAAATAGATATTCTACATGTAATGTCATGGTAAGGGGCATCATGCTCGGTGACCATACATTCCCTCTAGGTGCTTTCAACTGGGACTATGATTGACGAATGATACATTAATGATGTTCTGCCTCATGTTGGCATGCTCTGTACTGCTGTTCCAATAAATGTTTCATAAATGACAACGCAGTATGTCATCGAACAGTCGTTGTCTAGGAGTGTCCATATTCAACGCCTCAAATGTTCAGAACTGTTCACCAGAAGTGAATACGATTAAAAATATTTGTGATGCTTAGGTAGAAGTTTTGCTGGTTGATAGTGCTCTCCAATGAATGAAAGATACCGTGCACTGACAAAAGAATGGGATAAATTACCACAATAACTACTGGATAATGTGCCGTATATACCAAGACACGTGGAATCTTGCATCACTCACCATAGTTTCTATATTTCGTATTGAGTAACATATTTCGTTTATATATTTCGTAATCTTCACCAGAATACCTGCAGACGTTAATAGCATGTTTTTCACTTTTACGTATTTAACTCAAATGATCATTTTTCTCTCGAACATTCTTCAAACCCTTTTTACATTTCAGAGCAAAATAATTTATCATTATTGCAATGTCCGAGAGTTCAGGTAATATTTAATTTTTGCTTCCAACCACACTTTTTTTTAATACTCATTATAACCGTTTGTGATCCGTACTTAGCAATTGTCCTTTCTATGTATTAATATGCATTCAGTTTGAAGCCTTTTCTATTCTGCATTGGTTATTGCAATATTTTCATTGGTTTTGGGCTATCAGCTGTCGCATTTCTTTGCACTCTGAATTTTCAGATCTATTTTTTTTTAAATTAATAGTAAATTTTCTTAAAAAAATAATTTCTTTGGAAAATTGTACCAACATTCTTCATTATCAGTACAACTTAATGTTGGATGTTGTTCTGGAATATGCAACTGCCTTTTTTCATATTGTAACAAATTTGGAAGAAGTTTTCGTAGATTTAACCTGAAATGAGTGTAACATATTTATCTTGTTCATTGAAAAAACGTTTATATTCTGAATATTTTTCAGTGTCATTCAAGTGTTGCCAAAAAGTTAAATTTAAAAGCATGAAAAGGAAATAACTCAAACAATAGTTTACTTAAGACATATTTTAAGTTGCGTCATGCCTCCTATGGCGTGGGAAATGTGCGTTTCTGTTTTAACAGGTAAGAATGATGCTTTGACTGACATACTGCAGGATACATATGCAAGAGGGTATGTGTTGCTGGGAAAATGCATGGGTTTGAAATTTTTGGCAGTGATTGCTATATGGCTGCAGATTTGTACTAAAGAAATTAATTTATGCTCTTGTACGATTTTGTTGATTATTTTAAAAGAAACCAGTGTTGAAGAATTGCCAAAACTAGTACACTACCTTGCAATCAAGAATGTACGTTTTCAACTTTTAGATTTATTAATAAACAGTTATGGGATAAATAGAAATTTTAAATCGTGGTCGATTAACCAGGCATATGTAATTTTCTGTAA
This sequence comes from Argiope trifasciata, assembly GCA_026543055.1. NCBI lineage: Eukaryota > Metazoa > Arthropoda > Arachnida > Araneae > Araneidae > Argiope > Argiope trifasciata. Next base: position 3,337,111 of record JAPMOQ010024920.1, on the reverse strand, counting down.
CGTATCTGTTTTTCCCATTTTTCAGAGTTTTGACTGCTGAAATGTTTATCCTTTTTTACAGTTTGAAGTATGAACAAGATTTTTCTTTTTTTTTGTGTCCTGATTGAGTAATCAGTTTTATGCATTTTAAAATTTCAGGTATTCCTTGTGTTATTTGATTTGAAAGAATATTTTATCATCTATGTAATAATCTGAAGTTATTTTATAAATACTTAAATTACTGAACCTTTCTTCATACCTTCACTTCTTTAAAATTCTTTCAAAGGAAGTATGATGCATCTTTTGTATTTTTTCTGACAATCTTTTAAAATATTGCCCGTTGGGATTAAAACTTATTTGCGATAAGTAGTATTCCCTGTTTCCAATTCAAATGTCTTAAGATTTAGACTTATTTAAATTTATTTGTTGAGCACATTAGGAATAGAACAGTCATTAATGTGAATTTTATGGAAGTAGATTTTTTGATTGAAATCCAAACTTGCTTTATCGAGGGTAAAAGTTTTCCCTGAAATTATTCACTTTCTTTAAACTTATTTTCAAATGTTGTGCGATTTTGTGTGTGTGCGCGTTTTAAACTTGTATAAATCTATATTGTATTTAATACATCATTTTTGCAAACAAGTATACTTCCATATTAAGATTTTTTATTAGTTAAATTTGTATGTCTATTTTCCTGTTTTCCATTTTTAAACTATGTTAAAAACTCAATCTTCTGATTGTTCGAGTATAATTTTTATTATTGAATTTTTTGTATTTTTGTGTATGCAATTTGCCATCCATTATTTCTGGATACTAGTATGAAATATGCATTCGAATTTTGAAGCAACGTGTGATTTTGTGCTAGTTCAATTATTTAAATCTAATCTAAATCGAAATGCTCCTATTAACATTTATGTTCAGATTTCCAACGCTTGTTTTGATCATATGCAAATTTTTTTTAATATTTTATGTGTGTGCAGCATGACTTAGATTTGCTATATTTAGCTTTTTATCTTTATATTAATAATCTAGAGAATTTTTTTGCATGTAATTTTTAAATTGCAAAAATATAATAAAAATTTGAGTGTAGCTAACTTAAATGCTTATAAAATAGATTTCTGCCCTGGTAGGATTCAAAATTGATTCTTTTACCTAGCATTGATTTTCAAATATTGTTCAGGATTTTTAAAACTAGAGTTGTAAATGTTTGTTTCTAGTTTGTGTAAATTAGAAAATTTCTGATTTAAGCTATTGCATCAAAACTTAACCCTTCTGCTGTCTGTTTGCATCAAAATTTAACCCTCTTGCTGTCTGTCTGCAGTCACCACAGCAAAGAAACATACTAAACTTGTATTGTATTCGTCGTATCTTACAAGGTAAGGGCACTGGATTGAAATCCGAGATTTTGTACGATGGTATACATTTAGAACGTTCATTCTTGAAAATATTAAAACGCAATGGCCAGCAAATGGCTTTAAAACGCAATGGCTTTATTCTAGATGATTCCAATGGCATGGTTATCTAGGTGATCGTCTTCTTTGCCTGGGTCAGGGTTCGAACCTGTTTGGAATTTTTTTATATACATTTCCTTTTTAATAATTCTTATTCAATTAAAAGTTTTCAAATACTTTTAATTATTGTTTTTATTTATATTTTTTGAAATGCAAAAATAATTATTGACTTTCGAAAAGCATAATAATTAAATTAAAATTATAAATATAGATGCCTTTTTTAAAAAAAGTATTTAAATTTAACGATTACAGAAAATTTTTATTAACATGCTACGCATTTTTATGCAAGGATAATTACTTATTATTTTAATATTTAAATTATAATTTAATGTTTAAAATAAAAATTATGTGTAATCATTAATGTTACTTTTTAATAACTTACTTGCACCATTTTCAAACAATTTTAAAATTTTGGGATTTTAATAATTAGAAATTATCAATTCTAACTCAACAAAGCTGTATTTATATTTAAAAAATTGAAGGGAGCAGCTGATATTTGTTTAATATGTAAACGTATGTCCCCAACTGTAATAATCAAAAGAAATTGTAGAGAGCACATGTTAATTTGTTGAATGCGTCGGTAGATGGTTGAATGCGTATGCAAAAACTTTATTTGATCCAACACGATGAAGAAATTAATTCTCGCAAAGATAGTATAAAAATTCAATCAATTCTACACCATTAATTTTCATCATCACTTTTCAATAAGGTATACATGGTAAGCTGCCTAACTTTTTGATAAGAGAATTTTAAATGTAAATGAAGTTTTCCCCATAGATTTCTTAAAGAAACCTTGTTCTTGTGGAGAGTCATCATTTATCAGCTGTACAAGATGCCGAAACTATCTTGTTTCCGATGCTACCATTCTGGTTCTTGTATATAATCGAAAATAAATGTATATAGGATAATTTTTTTTACAGTGTGAGTGTTTATATTTATTAATTATAACCATTTGTTGTATTTATTACTATTTCTTAAATATTAAATTGCAGTTTAAGTATTAAAAGAATAAACATTTATCTTTGCATAAAAACAAGTAGCATATTAATTAAAACTATCTGTAAATCGTTTATTAAATTTTAATTTTTTTAAAAGGCATATGTATTTATAATTTTTTCCTTTTATTATTTAATTGTATTATTATGCATTTCGATAGTAAATATTTTCGGATTAAAAAACATTAATTAAAAGTATTTGTAAATTTTTAATTGACTAAGAATTATTTAAAAAGAAATAGAAAAATATTCCCAGCCAGGTTCGAATCCTCACTATCCGTATACAAGACTGTTACCTAGACAACCATGCCGTTGGAATCATCTAGACGGGAGTCAAGTTATCAGTATATAAGCTTTACCAAAAGTTTGAGTCATTTTCTCGAAATTGACTGGCCATTCAATTTTTGGCGACATTGTTATCAAAAACCGGGGCGTCACACTGGAGACTGTTTTGAAAGATGCCACACGATGGCGAAATTATAAACTATAATTTTTACTATAAAATGTGTCATTAAAACATATTGTGTTTTTCCCTTCTCAATCTTGCATCATTCACTTCTCGCTCTGCGGAATTAATTCCTGCCAGTACGGCACCTACATCCAAATTTAATACGACCGCAAAGATTTAAGGAATAGATACTAAATTTTTTTTCTCATTAAGTGTATTTTGCTGCCATACTTATTAGACTCATGTCGAAAATTAAGGTCGCAAACTTAAAATCTACGAAAAATGAAAAACTATTCACTGTATTGCCACGAAATTTGGCACAAAGGCGCACTTCAATGGAAGAACATAAACACATAACACGGAAAAGATTTTAATTAGGAATTAAGAAACAGGGTATATCAAAAAGTGTTGCGTTATGAATTAGAGATAAAACATTTGTCTCGGGAAAAGCCTGTCTATTATGTAGTGTGACCACCGTGAATTGCTATACATGCTTCACAACGAGCTTTCGTATTGTTTATGAGGCTATCAATTACTGCGTGGGGCAACAAAGTCCATTCTTTCAAAAACGCGGCATTTAACTTTTGGAGGGTATTTTAAGGAGCATTATTTGTGCAATGGCTCTTCCGAGACCATCCCAAACATGTTCAATAGGATGGGATCCGGAGACCTCGATGGCCAGTCCATACATCGAATATTCCGTTCCTCAAGAAAATCATCAACGATCTGGGCTCTATGTGAACGAGCGTTATCGTGCATTAACTTGAAGTTTGGACCAAAAGCACCCCTGAACAACCTCACATAGGCTTCAAGGATCTCATCCCTATAGCGATGTGCATTGACAGTACCCGCATCGAAGACGTGATGTGGTGTACGACTGCCCAACAGTATGCCACCCTTGACAAGGATTCCTCTGCCACCAAATCTGTCGATTTCTTTTACGTAGGTGGGATGAAGGAGGATTACGTAGGAGGGCTCTCTCCATATGAAGACTCGACGAGTGTCTCTCTGTGGTAAGTATCGTCTCACCATTGAAAAGAACACGCCCCATCCTTGGTTTGATAAGATTGATGCGTTCAGCACCACAACAACCGGGCTTTTCTGTTGGATGCAGTCAAAGGGACGTACACAACTGGCCGCCGGGCATAAAGGGCCCTCTCTGCTAGACTTCCGTATACTGTTTGTCTGGAAATTCTAATTCTAGATGCAGGAGCAAGGTCATGAGCAAGTTCAGGAGTCGTTGTCAGCCTATACCGTTGTGTGCTTAATGCTAAATAGCGATCCTGTGCAGATGCCGTTGCTCTGTGACGGCCGCGGCCGGCCTTCCGGGTTACCGTACCACTTTCTGGATACCTGTTACCTGGTTACTACCTGGATACCACTTTCTGTGCCAATTGTAACTATCGAGCCACCTCCGCTCGCGAATGCACAGTTTCAAGCCTGTTAACGACTTTTCATCTCAAGGAATCGTCCAAACGATTATGAGAATTCATTCTCTCTGGAATATAGTTACATTTTTTGGTTTTAATGCAATAATTACAAAACTGCAGGCAAAAATCCCAGATGCCTAAATGGTCAAATTTTAGTAGTTCCTCAAAAACTAATACTAAACATTTTTTTCCACAACAGTGGTTAATATCGTGTTACCTGTCCTTCTTAATATATAAAATATAATTTGTTTAAATTTTACTGGTAGCCATTTAGAATTATTTTGAAAAACACTTTTGTGACCTTAATTTTGGACATCAGTGTATTTTACGATAAATTTTTTTTTCTTAAGTATGTGCCCTCTTTCATATCCCTCAGGATAAAAGAAAAGGGGGAAAAAATTTGAAAGCCTTAGTGTTATACATGCCGGATTCAAATAAAGATTGTTAATACTTTTATTTAAAAAACCTCTCTTTTAATATAAAGACAGGCAAATTATTTTAATGTTATTATGAAAAATAGTGAAGGATATTCAATTGCGATTTCATTGATTCTCAAGCTTTTTTTCGTTCCACATTAAAATTTAGGTTTTTATTCTATAAATTTCGGTAACTACATAGACATCGTACAAGTCGTATATTTTTTGGCCTTTTGATTGATTTTGTAATGATCGAAGTATATATTACTCTGCAAGTAATGGCTCGGTTGTATGTCATGGATGTAATGGCGATTTTTTATCTAGCTTCTCAACGAGTTCTGATTACATGTCTCTTGCATTGTTCTGGTTTCGAAATGAGCAGGTTTCTTCTGCTGTACATTTTGTTTAAACTACAAATTGTTCTTTGTTGATGTTTATTGTTGTCATTTGATTGGATGGTATTAACTTTTTAACGGGTATAACTGCTTCGAAGCACTGTTGCAAAGTGGGGAATTATAGCCATTGTCCTTGTGGTTTATTATTCCAGTAACTTTAGGCAAAGCATAGGTGTTTCCTTTCAAAAATTTTAAACCAGGATTGTTTTTTTTTTCTATTTATGTCATTATAGGACACATTTATGTCATTATTTATTGCATAATGGCATAATACTAAATAAGTACTAAACGCTACATTAATGGCAAAATGTAGCCATTATGCCATTAATGTAGCGTTTAGTGACTCTTAGTACTTATATTCTATATTCAATCAGCATCTGAATTTTACATAATAAAATTTATCATTTTCTATGCACCAATTAGAGTCACGACGACTTAGGCTGGACGATAACCGAATTTTAGCATCGCAACATATCGTCCTAAGTAAACTGATATTTCTCAGTATATCTCAATTTTATTATTTATATATTGAAATAATTAATTTTAAATGATCTTCTAGATTATTGATTTATTAGAATCAAATAAGAGTACTTTTCTGCGACTTTGCTAATTTTCATTTGTGTGATAAAAATACTAGCCCTTTTCCTTTCATTAAAATAATTAAAATACGATATTAAAATTATTTTAGTGCCAGGTATTGCATTAGCATTTTGTTTCAGCTATACCCATATTTTTCAATTATCATTAACTACTAAGATTGCAAGTTGCTAAAAATTTAATTAAATATTTTTGTAACTGGGTCTCATGACTTTCTCGGGAAAAGTATTTTTTAACTTCAAACAATGACTCCTAATATTTGAGAGGTTTCTTATTTCTCTTTTCATTGAGTTACACGTTTCTCAAACTTCCTTTCTATCGCTTCATATTTTAATTATATCACAGGACATTTGTTAAGTGCATCGACTTTTAAGCACTACAATTTTTCCATCATTGCTTGATTTTTGTTATATTCCAATTTCAATTGTTAATACAACACTTTTACAAAAATTTCTTTAAATACGCTCTTATTCTAATATCTACATAACTGGGGAAGATAAGCCGAATATTTAATCTTGATCATCTTGAGAAAGAGAGACAGAGAGAGGGGGGAAAAAAAAGAAGAAAAAAAAAGCCTGGGTGAAATATTAGTTTCAACAATGAAAACAATTTGAGTTTTACTTCAGCAGTGAAATATATTGTAGTTAAATACGCTCTTAAAATGTTTACAAAAATTGAAAAATGAGTCCGTCAAAAATGGTGTTACTGAAAAGATAGCTTTTTAAATTTTAGAATCGTGATAAAATCGTTTTTGTGCGATCATGTTTAGAAACCTTTTTCAGGAAAAACCCACAAAAACCTGTTTAATTTTTAATGAATAATTAAAATTTCTAAAAAAATTGCTCACAGGTACTCAAAGTGTATATATGCCGGGTTTTGTCGCTGTGGGTCAAAAGGTAAATTTTTTCTTTCACCTCTGTTTTTTGCATAATTTATTACATTGCAATCCGATGGTGTTATAATTTAATTCATCGTTTTTAGATCGACTTGCTGGATTGACTTTCGTGTTCTTGGTTAAATGATGTAAAGTTGGCAATGTTAACATTTGGAACTGCAATGAAGAATTAATCGTATCCAATTTATTGCTTACAAAGGGAGCCTAGAGAATAATAGAGAACTCTAGGTAGTTCCAGGGTCTTTAGGTGATCATAAAGTGGCTTTCCCTCATAGATCCTCATAAAGAGGACAATTACGGTTATGTCTCATAATCTGGATTTATTTCCTTCACATACGCCTCTTCGTATATAACTTTTAGTACAAGAGGCGGGAATATCGATATACAATCTGATTACAGCAAAACGAAAGACTGACTATGGTAATTTTTTCTTCGTTGCATATTAGACAATCTTTCAAATAGGCATTCATTTTTTATTAGATTGTATTTTTTTTTCAGATTCTTTTTATTTCCATTTGAGTTGGTTTGTATATTTTTCTATTGCACTGGAATTAGTTCTTTCTTCCATCAGTAATTTTTAATGCATGCAGCAGTTTATACAATCTGGACTGAAATTCATTTTGTACTTAGAAAAACTATTAATTTAATCAATAATTTAGTTTCTAGAATATAAATTCAAAATGTGTTTCTAAAGCGCAACCGAACAGCTGGTATTTTTTTAGCCATGCTGCATCATTATTTGCTTTTAAGAAAATGTATGTCAGACCTTATTACGTAGGTGAAGTAGTCAACTACCTAGAGGCCTTAACATCTTTTTGTGTGTAGAATTTTCAAAGTAACTTAATATATTTATGTTTAAATTACATAGGTCGCATGTTCGATTTTATTAAAATTAAAATCATGTATCCGTTAAATTTTGGAACGCTATTCGAATACTATTCATAATTAATTATCTTTACAAATTCTATAATGTCATTATAGAGCAGTATTTAAAAATATATTAAAATTAAATATAATTTAGATTTAAAAATGCTACTACTTCCAATTTTTTATTAAATTACTTCAAAATTTGTGTTTTAAATTATTCTGTAAGCAAGATATTGAAACCAGCTCTTCAAAAAAGTGGCTCATAATTTAAAAATTTTGTTTTAGTATGTCAGAGTTTGCCTTATGAAACTACACAAGTTGAAATTAAATTTAAATTAATACGATATCTAGTGTTGAAAATTAGAGGATAAAAAAAAGGATAACTAAGTCTTTCATTAATTAAAAGCCCCTAGAAAATTTAATTCAGTCCTGGTTAGTATTGCTTCAGGAGGCACTGATTTTCAAATTTCTTTTTTGATCAAGTAGTGCTCCAAAGATGGCATTTTCCACTTCTTTAACGATAATTATATTTTAAGACCTGAGAATTCTTTCTTTTCTTTGGATTCTTATATTTAAGCTTGCAAAAATATTTAAAGCTACTGGAATACTTCTGATATGCATTTTTCTTGTTAGTTTCATTGTTGGTGAATGACCCATTTTTTGCAAATTTTAAAATTGTTTTCATTTCTAAATACTTAGAAATTCATGCTACTAAAACTTTCATGTAAACTTTTTTTCGTTTTTGTTTTTTTCAAATCTCAAATTAAAAATGTTCCGGGAAAAAAAGTAATTTAAATTTAGTTATTAATTGTATGAATATTATTCATGAAAGTAGTGAATTTTTTCTCATAAACCATATAAGTAACTTTTTTATGTGCAATATTTTTTCATGTAGTAACCGAAAAAAAAAAAAGTATCTGAATTCGTATACTGTATTAATAGGTTGGTGTCCCATTTATAGATCTGAAATCGAAAGTTTAGTTATTTCTGATTTTCCGTGTCAGTGATGACATTGACAAGGTCGAAAATGATTGGCTCATTTAAGAGGAGTAAATATTTTCAACAAGCACTTTCTAACTTGCGTTCAAATTGCGTTCTTCCAATGGACAAAAACGTATTTTTATTTTTCGAAAGGCAAAACTCGAGCCTGCTCCTGTTAGCTTTTGATTGTGTGCTAGCGGCAGAAGTTTTTCTTAAATTTAAGTTCATACCTTTTAATTTTCTTAATATCATTGAAACTTCGACAAATAAGATATTACCAAAAATAAACTCTTACGCACTGATCCCATTACTAATCTTTTTTTTTTTTTAAATGCAAATATATCTTAGGTAACCACCTGATTCATTTGCAATTTGTTTTTAATAAAATATCATGCTTTTCTGCTTCATACTTGTTCTATTAGGTTGTTCGGAAAGTAATTTCGTTTTTTCCTGACAAAGGATTTAATTGCATTTTTCGCACCCAATTTCATACTTAAACCGCAAAATCATTTTATGTTTTAAGAGCTGATATAGCAAGGCTTGAGTGTGAAAAAGTGCAGCTGATTCTTCGCAGTAGTTTTTGGATGGTGCCCTTTTAAATATGGAGAGCAATAAACAGCATTTTCGTCATTTTTTTCTTTTTTGCTATAAAAGGTAAAAATGCTGTCCAAGCCAGAAATAAATTAGCCAATATGTGTGGAGAAGATGTGTTAAC
>JAPMOQ010024920.1:3290282-3317882 GCA_026543055.1 Argiope trifasciata | reverse complement strand
TTTGTGTTTATCTGAAGATAAGATTCTTACTAGCACCACCAATCATTTCTCTTGACGTTAAAATAGTTTTCTCATTTTATTCTCTTTATACTTTCTTATTCACTTCTATTTTATCTTCTGCTGGAATACGTCACTTCCTGGCATTGCGCCACAATTGCTAACCCATTTGTCTCATTAATACATATATTTTCCTGTATGTTATCGTCAGATGCATATATACACATTTTTCTGAGCATAATAAGCTGCTTGCTTATAAATTACGTTTATGAATTATGTATTAATAAAGTATAATGAATTTATGAATTAATTTCCTACAATTTAAAAAAGGGTTTATTCGTTTTAAAAACATGAAAAGGTGGGAGGTGAATTGTATTTCCCCCCCCCCCCCCCCACTTTCTAAGTTTGAACTAATTATTTCAAATTTATTTTTCGCAATAAGTAATTTCCTAAATTACTTTTCGGAAACTACTTATTGCGAAGTTTCCTGATGACACGCCTTTTTGAAATTTTTTTTCTCCAATCATAGTCCCTTAGAATGTAAATCCACTCCTCAATCAAAAATTTATTTATAAAATGTCATCGCTTATCGTGGTTCAGTAGCTTATTTCTAAAGTTATAAAGAAAGATGTAAACTTTTAACTAGGAAACTGCTCTAAATGACGTGAAAAATTATATTTGATTTAATTTGTTATAATGAAAAAATTATGAAATCTAAATTTTTATTCAATCCCCTTTTCCTTTAGTCGTTTTTAGGAAAATATTCATGACTCTTTACAAATTAAATGCAAATTTTTTTTTCTTTTTATAACTAACATAGATTGAATTAGGATTGATTAGTTAGCTTTAAGCCATTTAACGAGATCGTTAGCTGACTTGCGTGTTATTCCTGGATTTCCACAGCTGGCTTTTTCATAGTCTAAAATCTTCTAAATGTGGGGATACTCAAAGCTACACAATTTGGCCAGTTTTATTCGCAGAAGTATGGACTCTTTATTTAGAATATTAATGAGTGAAGAATATTTTATTAAATTTCTCTATCAAAACCGGGAGACTGCATAAAATTACGAAATCAATACAATGCATCAATATATTTGTTGATCCAAACATCATGAAATTCAATCCTTTAAGTTATTTAAATCATTTTCTAACTGTAAGTAAATGTCTCTCTTTAATGATTTAGAAATTAATGGTCCACGATTAGAATGGACGCACTTCATATAATGCATGTGTACCGTTTTGCACCTATTTCAGGATAACTAGAATAATTGTATTTGAATTGATGAGGGATATGCTATAGAGAGGATGAATACTTCCCTTTCTTTATAACGTCCTAAAAATTGAAAGTAGAAATATGATTGAAATTAGATGAATTCTAGCCTCATCATACCGAACAACTCTTGTATTAAATGCAATTTTTTCGATAATCGCGGTTGTTCAGAAATTAGACTGTAAAGTTATTTACAACTCTAATTTTTCTTTTTTTCTTTTCTTTTCTCTATCTCTCTCTCTCTCTCTTTTTACTGTAAACTTTTGACATCTTAGTTAATTGTATTCTCTTCCATTCTGGTATTTTTCCCCTTTATGATGTTAATAGATTTTTTTTTTGGGGGGGGGGGGGTGTATTTCTGGACTCGACGATTCTGCTTTCTTACTTTCTGAACTGATCTCAATTTTATTTCTGTTTATCAATCGCTGAATTATTGTCAACAAATTATTAAAAATGGTTTTTCAGAACTTAAAGTAGTTAAAAACAATTTTTGTAACAAACGTTTTAATTATGTTGCTAATTCAAAATTAATTGCGGACTTTTAATTTTAAATTTGTAGTTGAAAGAGTGATTTAAATCGAAGATCTTAGATTCTTTATATTGGGATTTCTTAGGAGATCGAAATTGGTTTTATAGATTTTAATTGTTTTCTCTCAATAACTGATGTAATGAAACTGTTTTCTCAATTAGCCACTATTTATTTTGATCGAAATAGAAGTCCAGAAAATTCAAATTCAGTATGCTTTTTAGAGTATATTAGTTGATAAAAAGTATTTAAGCATTTCCGAATATCTCCAGAAAGACATGATAAATTGCGTCCTAGCTTTTACCATTTAAAATATATAATTTAGCTGTTATTTACGGTGAAGATTGGTCAAGAGAACATATAAAGGACCAACTAAAAATTTACGAAAAGGATTTTGGCTCACCCAATTGCAAAAAAAGCAAATAGTAATTTGAAACTTTCAACAATTATTTTCCTTCCTTTGGGCAGCGCTATTACGCATTTCCGTAAACTCCATGTGCTCGTATGTTTGGCCATATTTAAAAGGTTTTTTTTCCCCCCAAGATATCACAAATTTCGTTGTTTTGTGGATTTGAGATCCAGACTCTAAGCAGTCAAATCCAATTTCTCCATATACATTTCAACAAACCAACTCTGTAGAATCACTTCTTTGCGAACTGGAATGCGATCGTTTTTTGAAACAAAAATGAAACGGTTGCCAAGAACTGGAACATTAAATTCGAGTTAAGCCATAAACGTTGCATCAGTAACAAAGACCAGCTTTCTTTCCCAAGAATGACTTAGAATTCCTCCTGAAAACAGTCCATAAATTACTGAATAGTCTTTCCCGTAGAGTAGCAGCTTTCTTATTTGTAACTGGTACATCTGAACGTTTTTAACCATAAATGAAATTACATAACATTAGGAATCTGTTTCAGTAAATAATAATGAATATTTATGACCTCTAATTTATCGCAATTTGTTATGTGTTTAGTTATAAACAGAGCTCTTTCGTATGTTTCGAACTTTGTATGGAATTCAGTACAACTATTCCGAGATTCGTGTTTAAAGAATAAAAGTTTGTGAAAAAAAATCTCTTGTAATTTAAGTTCTCTTCGATAACAAATGAAATTCAGCTTACTGCGGTGTCAATATTTTTCTGAATTTTCATATTTGTCTGGAATTTTTACGTGAATTGCCCTATACATCTGTCATTGAAATTAGGAAAAGTCAAATGTGGAATATTTTGCGCATCGTAGTTAAAATATATTTACTAAAAATACCGATATTTCCTCAAATAATTATATAACAGATTTTATTAAGAGATTAATATTTGATAATATTTTGTCGTATATTGTGTAAAATTTCGTATTATTTATTTGAAAACTGCATTTTATTTAAAAGAAATTTGGGAGAAAATATATGGGTCATTTTAAGGAAAACTTTTAATGTTTTATTGCAACATATCCCCAAGATCTGACATGCCAGATCAGCTCCAGTAGGTTGTTGACCGCCAAAAAATCAATAGGAGATCGGATGTTGTATCCCTTAGAAAGTTAATATGCAACCCAAAATGTCATCCGGTGAACTTGGATGGTCACAGCACTTTTTATAAATGGGATGGATTTTTCTACCTCTTTCAAAGGAAAGACACTTAAGTGTCCCCGTTTCTGTCTAGCCAGAGCAGTTTGGGAGTCATGGTCGCATTTGATTTCCAGCAGAGTGCCAGAAGATGTTCCCATGTACCATTAGTGCGCAGGTGGAATACACCATATTAAATTTAGTTTAGACTTTTTCGTTTAAGTATAGCTCTTGATAAGTAAGCTAAGAGGCAATAACATTTTCATTTTAAATACCCTCTTTGGCTAATCGGTCATTGACCTTATTACCAATAATGATTTTTATATGTTCTAGGACATACGAGCTATACTTACGAAATTGCAAAAAATAATCTAAAGCAAATAACTAAATTAAAAAAAAACATAGTTAAAAGTTTCAAATAAATGGGGGAGGGGGTTGTGTGTGTGTGTTATGGAATTTACCCAAATCTTCCCCAATCCACCTCCATCTTTTTCTGGTGGGTCTATTAAATCCCCTTGACTTCACAGTGTGTGAGTGAAAAGTCATAAACAATTCGCACGGCCTTTCTTGAGTTATTCGGAAGAAAAAAAAATGAAAATCTGGTAGCGTCCAGATTCTTTTTAATCACGCGCTGCATTATGAACCGACGACAGATTTACTGACAGATTATCACAAATTATTTATACTGATGTTTGGTTAAGTGTTAGAAAACATCGAGGTCATGACGCAAGGCTGTAGCTGATGAGAGATATATAAAAACCGATATTCTTGTTTAATAAATAAATACACGTGGATAGCCTCTTTAATAATCATTTAGCAAATGTTTTATCATAATAAACTTAATAACAAAAATACACATTCGGATGTTTATTTTCAACTCGAAATAACTTACAGAATTACTGTAGAAAGTGTTTTATATTCTTTAATTTGCAGCTGAAACGATATTTGATACGTATATACGAATATATATGTTACCGTGAATGTCCGAAATTGGGGAATGTCGACACTCACTATTTAAAGTCAACATTTGCCAAACACCTCGGTGAAAGATCGAATATTTTATTACATTCTTATACATTGGACTCTCACCGGTGTATGTTGACAATCGCAGACATGCTTTAGTGGAAGAACAAAAGAAATGTTTCACTGCTAAATGTAATTGAATTGCACAAGAATCCTTTGCTTTTAAAAAGTGCCATAACAGTTTAAATTGCAACAAATAAAATATTATAACGTTTAATCGCATAATTAAGTTTAATACTGCAGCTTTAAGTTTAATTACTGTAATTTTGCTATAATTTTGTTAGCTTTAAGTTTAAAAGCTATAATAATTAATTAAACTATTAAAGTTTAATTACTATAGCTTTCTTCTATTTTGGCATATATAATTCAGAATATGTTTTAATAATAAAGTTTGAATTTAAAAACGTAACAATTTTTTCCAACATTCACCATGGTAATTACATATTTGGCGATATTCTGAATATATAAGAATGTAATAAAATGTTCAATCTTTCACCGAAGTATTTGGTATATGTTGACATTCACCGGTGAATGTTAACATTTCCAGATAATTTAAATTCCAAATGAATAGAATTTTAATATATCTGGTTTCCATTTTATTTTATTTTTTATTTATTTTTTTCAATATAGTCTTCGATCAAAAGTGTTCAATTTCCATGATACCTTGTTCTCTCTTTCCCTCCTCTCAAGGATGTTGATCGAGAAACTGAAGAACTAGAGAAATCAAAAAATAAGCTTCTAACAGAAAGTTTTTAATCGAGCGCAAAGATAGGCTTAATTAGATGGTTATTCTTTTATTATTTGCCTAAGAACATCAATTTCATATCTTCCAAAATAATTTTCTTGCGAAAATTGTCATTTTATTTTCTTAAGACTCAAAACCTTTCTAATGTCAATTCCAATGCCTACAATCTCCACCCCACCTTAAGTTTATTATTTAATCCAGTTTTGACACACCATACCTAACAATGTTTTTAATTGTTATGATTGAATGCTTTGATGGATGAGTTTGAGTTCTATTATTTTCTCGTTTGCCAGTCATCAACTCTACTGTTGAACTTTCGTTAGCGTTTTTATTTCGTAGTATGTGCAAACTTTTTAAAAAAATTTGCAGTAAATAATTAAATTGTATTCAGATTTCTCAGTCGTATATAATTACAAGGTAAATTTTTAAAAAAGAAATAGATGCATTCTACACTAATAATATTATCATAATTCTATAATGTTAATCATTTAAGAGCCTGAACAGTCAGGCAAGAGGTCACCAAAGACAGCTGGTATAAACAGATTTTCTGATTTAAAAAAAATGATTTAAACAAATAGTTTTAACCTCTATTTCTGAAGGGGGGGCATCTCATTTAACTGAATAGTTAAAATAACGAATATGTTATAAAGAGGTCGTGTAGATGTGTTACACATATGTACTTTTAAGCAGTGGTTTATGTGTAAATGTGCAATATGTTTTTGAAAATTTCATTTTCAGAAAAACACTTTAATGAAAAAATATTTTCTTATTGCCTCGTACTCATACTGACATTTTTTTTAATGTCATCATTTTCTATTCATTTCATTATTTATTTCGTCATTTCATCATGCTCTGTTTGTCTCTCTCGCTTTTTCTGTGTGTGCGTATTTTAATTACTTGCTTTTAATATTCTATTTTTATATACATGTTTCATCCAGAATAATATCCAGACTTTCTGTGTAGTTTTGTAGACCTTTGTTAAATTTTGTCAGTATTATGTGTACTCTAATAACTTTTATTCGAACAAATGTTTTCTTTAGAATACGAGACCATATTTTCTCTGGTTTGAGATTTCGGTTTTTCGTATTGTCATTTCTTCAATAATTCTGGGTTTGATAATTCCTTGAAAATCGGTTGTGAAATTTTTACAATTCAACTGGTAAACAATTTTTATAAATTTGATAAAAGAATTCCACTTCTTTAAATTTGGATAATATAACCAATTTTAATAACATTTTTCGCCGATTTTCGATAATTATTTAAATCTAAATTTATCTAATTTTGTAAAATTATTTCCAAAAATTATATTTAATATAAATATAATGTTAGACAAATTGTATGGGAAAATTATGCATGCAGTGTGAAATTTTGAAACTATACATGTTGGAATAAAACATATATAATAGCACATTAGTACATTTTCCATTTTTCCACATGGAGTTTTGATTTATATTGATCTGAATAATTTCTATGCAAACCGATTTTAAAATAAGCTATTCGATTTTTAAAATTCGATTCCAGAGAAACTGAAGCCAGCTGTTAAAAGTTAATACGAAATTTGTATTGTAAAATAAAATAAAATCGAGAACATGTGCCTTGCTTAAAATGGTCGGTGAAAAGATTTCGGAACGAAAGTTTTTATAACTGATAAGATCTTTTTTTTTTTTTTTTTTTTTTTTTTGTACACTAAGCGATACGTTAAAGCTAATCATCATATCCGGTTGATTTTTGTTTCCCCCTAAACATATAAAGATTATATGGATTGGTTTTTAAATTCTCTTTCGGTTGAAGCATTTCGTAAAATTCTTACGTCGTTGTATGATTTATTTTTCATGTTAATTTTTTCGATAGTAGATGATTATTTTCTTTGGCTTTCTTTAAAAAAATGTTACATGAAACCTGTATTTTTTTTTTAAATATCGTATTGTATTCTGTGAAAACCAAATTGTGGATATCACCTTGAGGTTGAACATTAAATTAGAATATTTTAAGGAATATTTTTGAATCAATCCCATAAGCTATCAAGAATGAAAAAAAAGCTACCTTTTTTGCAATGATGTATTATTTTATCTACTGTCTGAGAAAGTTTATATTATTACTTTGCTGTCATATGTTCATATTAGAAATTTAAGACTACAGGCACTGTTTTTAACCCCTTCGCATACAATGACGAGTACCGGCATCCTGGCTTAGGAGTAGCGCATCATCCCCATGATCTGGGCTTCCCGATTCAGGCATGGTTGTTATTCTGTGTTCTGTCTGTGTGTAGTGTGAATGTGCTCCCCTGTAAAAAGGGGTTGAGCAAGCGAATGTGAAGCATGAAATAGCCAAGCCGTACTCTTGTCTCTAGTTGGTGCTACTGAAAAACAAGGGACGCTTATCTAATACTATAATACGAGGAATGGTTGCCAAGTCGAAAATCGCCCCAGAATTAATAAACTCCGGTAAACTTGGGGGTCTGGGGTTTTTTGTCCACGAGGAATCGATTGGCGCCGGTTTTGAAGCGCTACGGTGGAGCAGTTCGGAGTTACAGATAGGATATTTTCAAACTTTATTAGTTCGCCGTAATGGCTACTTAAATTTTCAAGCGGTAGCGTGCTGCCATCTATAGCCAATATGGCGAACTAATAAAGTTTTATGTTTATGCTGTTATAGGTTTATAATATGTTTCTTATGTATGTATATATGTTTGGTTTTTCTAAATAGATTTGTCAAAAATATTGAACTTCAACACACTTCAATCTTTACCTTTGTATAGAATAGTTCCCTTTCCAAACTCTAACTTTGTTTAGAATAGTTTACAATGGCGCACTTTAACCGGTTATCTTTTCACCAATGGTTTCACAAATTTTCTTATGCCATGTATTGTTTTGATAAATCACAATTGAAAATTTAAATCTTCGAGTTAGCTTCGATACCTGTTTTCTCCGAGCGGAGCTCGGCCACCCGCTGGTTAAGGTTTAAATCGCTGGCAATTATCGGTCAGCGGGCTTGTAAAGTGCCATGGGTAACAACAACAATGGCGAGTCTGGCTAGTGCATCAAATTACTTTTTTTAAATTTTTTTTAAATATATTCACTTAATTGTTGATATTAATTTAAAATGCAAGAAGCACAAACACTTCAATATCCCCGATTCCCTTATATTACTATAGGAATAAATAATCACATATCCTATTTGGGATATATTAGGAAGTTAAATAAATTCGTTGGTCAAGGGGGTTAAGCTCATCTATTACTGCTTTCCTCTGGTTGCAGAGTTGAGGAAATGAACTTAACTGTGAAATTCTTGTTGAATAGCTGCCAGTGTTGCTTAAAAGCTTGTATTTCTTTTAGCTGCTATAATTTTTCAGTATTTGTTATGCTCCAATGAGAAGGAAGCATAATTTGTTTCAATAAAGAGAGAGAAAATTTGAGCACTTGTGTTCTGGTTTATCTAACTTATTTTGTGTTTGTTTATTCACCTGTTTATGTGTGATTTTTCCTCTCATTACTGAAGTTTTTAGTCGCCTTTGCTTTCATGATCCAAAGTATAATCGAATCGCATGAATCAATAGAAACATCATTGTATTTCATTCGGATTTTCCGTGAATTTTGTGAATGCAAAAGATATTGCTTTTAAAAGCGCGTCTAGATGTAAACTCGTGTTTATATCTACTTTTGTAAAAGAAAAGAGGTTCATAAATTTAAGATATTTTTGCCAGATAAACGCCTTAATCAGCATCCTACCTAGAGTATTTATTATGGACTAATAGATAGTTGTCGATTATACTTACCTCGTTTTTGAAAAGCCGCTCTTTCCGAAGGTAATTTCTAGAGTATTTTTTTTCTTTGTGAAATGATTGACTTTGAATTTGCTGAAACTGTTGGGAATTTGTCATAATTCTTTGATATTATTTCATTCAGTAAGCAGAGATTATATTTTATTCAGAATACGTATGTCTTTTTGTACTTTGCTAAGCCAAGAATTACGGAAAGGATTGCAGCCTTTTCCATTATTTCATATTGAATGAAAACGTTTCTGCAACTGTTAGTAGTATGAAAATACAGTTTGAAGTCTGCGAAGAAAATTGCAGCGATTGTAAAAGTGTTAATTTATATTGATAACCGATAATGTATATTGATGATTATCGTACTATGTATATTGATGATTATTCTTTAATGACTGATAATGTATAATGATGAACGTGTTCTTATTGATCGGAGGCAGGGGATTTTCATAATTATTGTAGAAGATATAGCTATTGAGTTTTTTAAACAAACATAAGAAAATATTTTTCATTCTAAGGAAAAGTAGTAATTGGTGCTAAGTTTGCTTAATAAATGCAACTAAACTGGTATGACTACATAAATGTGCGATGTCATTTAAACAGTTCCTTTTTATATCAGTTACAGAACTATAAAAATTCTCATAGCTAACTTTGATGCAATGAAGTATAGCGAACATTTAAACTAATGAGATTTACCATGTCGATTCTGCAAGCTTTCCTAAAAACTGTTTCACCTCTGATATACATCTGTCTTCAATGAGCATGAAAGTGCATTCCATTCTTCTAATTTTCAACGATTAAAAATTGTCGTACAAAAGATTTTAACTAACCGATTAAGCGGAGCCATTTTCGAGTAATTATTTAACTTTATTCTGAGATTGGCTGGTTTGTTCAATGATACGAGTGGTAAAATTAATAATAAATTCGAAAAGGATAGCTTCGGAATCTTCAGTTTGAAGGCAAGATTCAGAATTGAATTCATTTATGTAATTTATTTTGTATATGACCATTAGCTTTTGAACGTATATTTTATACCAATATTTATACTTAATTATGCATATAAAGGTTTCCCAGTCAAGTAAAAATATTATTTATTTGAATATTTTTCTTCGTGCTTTCAAATATGAAGCACTGTCAAATATTTAGAAAAATACCCACCACTCTTCTCTTTTATTTATTTATTTATTATTATTGTTGAAATAAACCGAATTCCTTTAACATCTTAAGATTTTTAATGCTTTTCTACTATATTCTGAAACTATTTTCTGGCATTGACGCTGATCTTGAGCGTTTAGATCTTTCATCATACTTTAAATGTGTTGTATCTAGGAACTCTGAAAACAATTCGGTTTCTACAGTTTTTGAATCATCTTTCATAGAATTTATTATCTTATTATTATCTATACTTATATAAGGTTTTTATAAGGAATTTAAATGTGAAGTATTCGTTAAACTAATTTTTCCCTTCAACTTATTTTGAAAATTTACAGCTTTTGCGTTCCATATTCTAAAGAAAATAAGCTACTAATTTTAATTTAGTTTTTAAATAACTGGGAATATTTAAAAAAAATGTCTGTACTTTTATTGAACATGATTATTGCTTGTGTTTCTTTGATTTTGTTTTTTGTTGTATATGAACATGAAGTGCTGATTAGTTCTCAGCTTTTTTTTTTCTCTTTCATTTATAATGGTGTGCAAAATGTGAATAAAAAAATTAGTGAACCTTTTTATTACTTTTTTGTTGTTTGTGGTAATATTAATTGAAATACTTAATTTTTTTTTTCTTTTTAGCCGGCTATTTATAAGACATATCAAGGTTTAGAAATGAGGCCAGATTCATTTTGTGACTACCTTCTCTCAGAGGTGGGATTTTCTTCTTGTCGATTGATTGGAAGATCATACAATTGTACAAAAGGTTTGTTAATTTTCTCTTCAATGTTTATTAATTTTATATCTTAGCCTTTTTTTAGAATACTTTTTTACTCTGTTATGTATAATACGTCTTTATTATTATTATTATATTTAAATATTTTTTATTGATATTTATAATTTCTTTGAAAATCGTAAGAAATGTGATTCTTCATGCCGTGACTTTTTGTTCATAGTGGTAATTACCCATCTAATTAAGCTTAATGAAATTTATAGAAGAAATCGTAAATTTCTTTTTTTTTAAATCGAAAAAATTGTGTATTTATTTAGCATTTGAAAAACGAAAACATCTCTTTAAAAGTTCTCGGATTTAAAAAGAAACAAATGATTTTATTCTATTTATGCTGTTTTAGGTGAAGATATCTTTAAATTTAGTTTATTTCTGTACACAACTTTACTGCTCCCGCGCCTTCCCTCCTTTATTAATCTTGTTATTTCTGAAACTCCCACTAAGGAATAACTTTTTATGTAGTCTTTTGTCATTGTTATCATGAAACAAAAACAAAAATACTAAGCTGAGGTGTTCATTGAATAATCACTTTTCCCCCCACGTAGATGCTACATCAGATTTCATCAATTTCAAAATCTTCTAATCTTTTTTTTTTTTTAATGTTTCTTCTAATTTCGTTTACGGCATTTGCAAGATAAGCCAACAGGAAATATCTCTATTGAAGAATTTAAAATTCTTTTAAGATAACGCAAGACAATAGCATATCTAGACACTTCGTGTTTAGTGTATAAATTATTTTTTCACTCATGTCATTTGCATATTCATGCGTTTAATGAATATAATTTCTTAATCTCTGTATCACGCGCGGGGGGTGATGCAATACAAGCCAATGTGTCATTCTTGCATTCTTTCCTCGCAAGTTGTGGAAAGAGAAAGTGTTGGATGACTCGTATTAAATGAGGCAAAAATAAAGTATTCTTATGAGCGCAATAGCTAATACTGCATCAAATTTACCATGAGGCTATAATTATCCAAGATTCTACAGCTGTTCTATCTATGCGCTTCCGGTGACACTGCAAATATCTATGCGATATTTCAGTTTCTAACACATTCACGATAAAATATCTCCTGACACTTTTCCGTAACAGATGGTCCGTTGTTTGAGTCACATTCAGTTTTGCGCTTGTACGACTGGTTTATTTTTCGTAGATTTTTCACCAATATTTTTAGCCGCTTCTCTTTTGGTGTTGATTCATTCCAGACTTGCTGTTTTACATAAACATCATGTGACCCGAAACTGTTTTACTTATCATTTGATGCTTTGACAATACTGAGGTGCTTTACTAAATTCCTATCGAAAATCTGTGCAGAGGATTAACTTCGATGTCTTAAGCATATTCCAAAACACAGAATGCTTTCTCCTGCATTCTGACGCCATTTTAATGACATATGATAATGACAGCGAGAATGTTTTATCCTAGCGCTGTCTAACGGTGGTTACTGAAAGCATTTTTGTTGTCTTCAAATAAAACTCGTATGATTGTAGTTTCAAAACAAATCTGTTTTAGCTAATTGAATCAATTGCAGAATTCGCACTGTGCTATTCTTTTTATACCATTTAATGTGAATTGCCTTGTATTGCAATAATCGAATTCGACATATTTATGAATCTTTACGCTTTGACTTTTCTGACTCCGATAAATACATTTTTGAGATTATGTCAGCTTTCTGTCCATGGACAGGATGATTCAAAGCTTGCCGTGGAAATTTGATATGTGGTGTTTCCACCAAATTAGATTTCTATCAAATTTTGAAAGAAATCTCATCCTTTGAAGACCATCTGTCCGATTCAGATGAAACGATCACTACTAAACGTATGAGAAAAGAGATGTATAAATTTAGTAGTTTGTATAATTTTAGTATGGTAGAATTTAAAATGTAGATCCTTATCAAATTTTGAATTAGATCTATCAAAGAACTGCCTGGTGTGTACTGTCTCATGCATATATGAACGCAATGCAATGACTTCAATGAATGGAATTTGGTTTGTGATCTTGCTGAGAAAAATGTAGTTGTGTGAAATTTTGTTTTTGCTGGGATTAAGGGCTTCAAAAATAGCTTCTCATTTTTCTTTACTATATTTTGAAACATAAAAATTATGTGGTATTATAAAAATTAAAATAGTACCATTTGTGACGCTCTAGGCCTTGTCTAAGATCTCTAATTTTATGGATAACACTTATGTTTGAGAGTGAGTGTACGAATGGGTTTTGGGTTGACCACACTCATTTGTTTAAATTATATTTGTCACTAACAATTCCCTGTGTTGTTTGATATGTTAGCTCCCTCTCTCCCTCTCTGTGTCAAGTGTATGAATACCTTTTCAGAAAAGTGAGCGAAAAGTTAAAATGTAGTAGTTACTAGAACAGATTATTTGTTCATTTTTATTTCTCCTCTTGTAGAATACTAGTATCTCAAAGATTTTTTTATGGGATTTTGTCAATATCTTGATTCAGAACGGTCTTTTACAGATTAACTTTCTTTTACATATTACAAGGTGAATGGAATTAAAATCTGGATATTTAATTCTATTAAAATCTAGGAAGGAAGGAAGGTCTAGGTCTGTTTAAAAAAGAACTAGAGAGGGAGTGAAGGAAGGAGAAAGATTCATTAAAACTCATTTGAGTGGTTCTGTATAAAAATTGTTTTATAAGAAAAGCTTTTAATCCTAAGTAATAACAGAGGGAAAAAAAGTCCCCTTTTAATGCTTAAAATCTTCAAGCGTCTGCTCCTTTCGTCTCCTCCTTTGAACTTAAAATTATTCGAAGAAGTTAATTCTATATTATTTGTCTTCTTAATCATAAAAATTTTTAACAGACGGGGGAAATATCATTTTTTTTTTTTTTTATCCCTTTTTATTTCCCAAATTTTTTTTTTTTTTTTTTGTTTTTGTTACCAAAAATGATTCTTTCTGTTTCTGGAACTTATTGATTCAGTTAAAAATCCATACAGTACTCAAAAGTGTGGATTACGTATGGATGCTGTATCGAATTAGTCTTTGAAAGATTTATTTTTGCTTATAAGGTTGACTTATAAGGATAAGATTTGACACGCATATGATGCCGAAATCGAATGCTTAAAGGTAGAGCTAAAATTAGAGACTTTTGGGTTCAAGGGCTACAAATGATTCTTTTTTTTTTCCTTCCTAACTTTACTACTACCCTTCACTTAGGTCCCTTTGGTAGTTTTGACCCTATTGTGAATTAAAGATTTTCTTTTTGAATAAATCTGCATCCCAAGTTAAGTTTCTATTGTCATCGTATTGTTAAGTTCCACATGAATATATTCTTTGAAGCTGTTATTTTAAAGTTTTTTAATATTCTTTTCATTTATATTTTAGCTTATCGTCAAGAGATATTTCTTCTTACCAAAGGAAGTTACCAAGAAGATCCACACCCATTACTCGACCCATCACCCATTCCGTATGATTACCACATGTGGTATCCAAGGGAAGAGTTTGCAACTTACGACGAACATCCAGATGACGGTGGGTTTTCCGATTATGCGGAAGAAAATCATGAAGATAATGTATATTCGAATTATGACGACGAAAATGATTATGATTGTTATGACGAAGAAGAAATGGAGGCTGACTTTGAAGAATAACTTATTTATAAAACTTCATTCTTTTTTCATTGTATAATTAACATGTAAAATTAATAAGGTGTATTAACTCTAATAAAACAAGGTGTTTTTGGGTTTTTTCTTTTGTACTGTTTTGTTTGTTTGTTAAATTTTAGATCAATAATCGGTATGTATTGTTCGCAGTTAATCGTCATGTTATACCTCAAATGTTATCATTTTTCTTAAGATTTTGAAGCATTTTCACATCTTTATTAGAGCATTGTTGCAATTTCATTGACTCTCTAACTATAGAAGGAAAAAAAAGTTGGCATACATTGAACGGTTATCTTGCGTCTAGTAACGCTAATCCTTACAATACAACGTTATAGTGATAACGTACGTTGATTAATATATATCTATATGTATGACATTGCAAGATAAATAATTTCTGTTAAGAATCTTTGTATGCTTTTGTTTTAAGACTCGGTCAGTAGTTGCAAATTTATATATTTCTTTAGAATAATTAATTCCTAAGCTGATCTAAATATATCTTAAGCTTGTATCTTCGCTTTCGGCTTTCTCAATGAGACCTCCCATCTTGTCATAAGGTTGTGGATAATCTGTCGATGACATCTTTCACTTTGTCATTAGATGGCTGATAAGAATTGGTTTTTATGATTTATTTATTCAAATCCGAGCATCTGTGTATGCTGATACTTAAATGCTATTGTATGTACTAGTAAAAGAACCAGTTAAGACACAGCCAATCACAGCCACGGCTAGTGATGCGTCTCGTCTGGTATTCTACGATGGCGTGCCATCTCCGTGTTTCAGTTTCATCGTAGTACCAAGTGTACATGTATATCTTCTCTCACTGCAAACGTTATTGGACGATCTGTCGATGACACCTTTCACTTTGTCATTAGATGGCTGATAAGAGTCGTTTTTTATGATTTATTTCTTCAAATCAAGCATCTGCATATGCAGATACTTGAATGCTATTGTATATATTAGTTGTAAATCTGTAAAAGACCAGTTAAGACACAGACAATTACAGTTATGGCTAGTGATATCTCATTTGGTATTCTACTATAGCGTGCCATCTTGGTGAATCCATTTTTATTGCCCTGTACCGAGCGTATATATATTCTCTCCCTGAAGACATGTGTTAAGATGATTAAACTTTACACCCTGACGTGTGGCATGGCTCTTCAGTTTTGTGTAAAAATTTCAGGATGCCAGCTTGATAAGTTTCCTTGAACTGTGCCGTAATTACGATGTAAAGTGTTTTGTTATAAATAACGACATCAGCTGATGTGTGTGTTTAATTATGAGTTTTTTTAAATGGGATTAGAGTCCCCATGCATAATTCAGCTAAATAAATATTGTTTTAATTTTTATCTGCCTGGAGTATTCGCTTGCAGTCAAGAGTCAGAATTGTGAAATAGTATATAACATTAAATATCCAAGTTGGTGACCCGAATTGCAAGCGTTGTTTCAGGCTCAAGAAATCTGTTTATTGCCTTATTTTCATGTCGTGTTAATAGTGGTTTTATACATAGTTAGTCCTGTGTTCTCTTTATTTTCATGAAGTCTTTTATAAAATTGGCGAGGGAGACGAAGAAAAGGTTGAGGTAACTAAAGTGGCTAGTACACCAGTCTGGCAAGTGTTCAAGGGCATCAGGTATAACAAGTCATGGTAGCATTTCGAACCTTAACGGTGATATCATGATGACGAACGGCAGCAAGTCTACAGGTGCGGTCGAACAGGTCATGGTTTTCGGTCGGTTATGAAGATTTCTTGGCCAAGAATTCTGAGATAAACATTGTCTCCTCTGTAGCGAATGATATCAATGTTATGGATAAAGTAGGCATTATAGATATAGGTTTTGTTCTTTCATACCTCGAAGAAATCCTAGGCTGTCACAATACGAATTTGCAGGCGAGTCAGATTGTCAATATCAACAGCTTGCCCATCGCGACAATCGGTTTTCCCAATACATGCAGCCCCTCTGAATTTCTTTAAAAAGGATCGCTTAGTCTCCTTTTCATCACCTAGTGTCTCGTCATTTGATGACAATCTAGCTGATGATTTTTTACTAGGTTTTATTTATCTAAATTGAAGTAAGGTTTTCTCGATGTGGATGTTGATACACTTGCTGTTTTTCAAATCTGGGATGAATATAGGGTGAAGGAATTTTTATCTGTACTTTTTTAATTTTGTAATTCTGATTATTGTATATTTATCTTCGAATTCGCGAATGATTTTTTTTCTTTTTCATGAGCTGTGTTGCCAAAAAGGAAAGTTGCCTTGGCACCTAACTTACCGAGGATTGCGCCCTGCTTCAGACGGAGTTCTCACCTTTTTCGAAATTCTTCGAAATGTATTAGCGATTAAAGCGTTTCCAAAAAAAAAAAATGTGAAGACCAAATTGATATTTTTGTTTTTAAAATTAACTTTAAGATAGCAATTAAGGTTCAAAGTGGCTGTTTAAAAATATAAAACTGCGATCATATCTTAATTTTGAAGTGAATTTAAAGAAATTTTAAATCTAGAAACTAGATGTAATGATTCATGTCGTCTAATCTTAAACCGGAAATATTAATTAAAAAAATAGTAAAATTTCATGAGATATGTTAACATTCCACACTCTGTATGCAGATATTCTAAATAAAATAGTCGAATTTTTGGTGCGTAATAAAATCTTTGAAGAAATATAGAAAATTTAATTTTGCTTCAGATACTCATAATTTATATCTTTGCAAAATTTTAATTAATACGTTTCACGTAATTTTTGAACAATATTGCAATTAAATTAATAAAATATTTGGATTCAAATACTCGTACTCAATCCCTTTACACGATTTTAACTAACCCTTTGCACTCTGAAATGTAGTTAGATGCATTACTATATATTTAATACGAGGGTTTGTTTATTGCTCCCAAAAAAATTAATGTATGATTGTTTGAGTTTGAAGCTGAATTTCCGAGAAAAATTAATCTACTCCTTTTTACTATTCTATTGGCATTTTTAGCAATCAAAATTTGAAAAATAAATGAATAAAGCATCAGCTATCAGAGTGCTAAAGGTTAATGTATTCCGCACGATTTCTTAAGCATTAAAATTGTAATTAAATTAGAAAAATATGTGGGTTCAGATATTCATAATGCCTTTTCGCAATTTCAATTAATATATTTCACTTGATTTATTGAACAATAAAAAATATTAATTGGAAAAATATTTTGTTCATTTATTAATAATCAACACTCTATAAACAAATGTGTGATTTCAAATAATCTTATGTTACACTACGAGTTGTTGCCGGAAAATAAAATTGATAAAACAATAAATATCTATTAAAGAATAAAGTTCCATTTTTTTAAGCAATAATTTGCCATAGTATTACGATAGACGTCCTGCATATGTGATTTTTACATTCTTGTGTGCGAAAGGGCAGTGTTTTAATTTTTAAAATAAATATCTCGAGATTTTCGCCGCTTTAAACTCCATTTTATCATCGTGTTCGAAATGCACAATTTTGTGAACACGATTATTCAAAAGCACAACGAATTTGAAGAGATAAAGTTTAGTATGGGACTTTTACAACACAATTGTATATTTCTCTCAAATTTTAAACAAATCTCGTCAGCGGGAACAATGCTTTCATGCTTGCTCGAGAGCATTTGAGCATGAAAACTCGGAAAAGCTTCGAGCGATCATAATTGAAATATACTATTTACTTTTTATTATTATATCTGTGAAATTTTTGTAACTATGCTGGAGTTATGTGCTCTACAAGAGATATTTTCTGAAAGTTTCAAATTGACGTCCTCGTGGTTGTGTATTTTTTTTTTTTTCCAAAAGAAAAATAATTAATTCGGGGAGAGGGAAAAAGTGACCAAAAGAACTTTTTTGAATCAATGAAACGATTTTTTTTCTAAAAATGTTGCTTTTCAAATAATTTTTTCTTTACTGAAATATATATATATATAAACGCATTTTTCTGTTATCCCAAGCCACGGACCGTTACGCCCGCAAATACTGTTTTTCGAGAATAGTTTTCTTCTAACAAAGAAACTATTTGAAATTATAGAACTTTTTTAGAACAGGAATTTTTTTCCGAAAAAAAAAAAAAAAATAGAATACTTTACATTTTACAATGAGTTTTTGCATTTCTTTCCTCTTCCCCCCCCCAAAAAAAAAAAAAAATACACATCCAGACATTGAAAAACCATAAATGGTATTGGAAGGATACACGTATGACGAAAATTGCCGCAGCAAAATATTTTCAGACATTATATAG
The DNA here is from genome assembly GCA_026543055.1 of Argiope trifasciata. Lineage (NCBI taxonomy): Eukaryota > Metazoa > Arthropoda > Arachnida > Araneae > Araneidae > Argiope > Argiope trifasciata. The sequence continues at coordinate 3,299,184 of JAPMOQ010024920.1, read as the reverse complement.
CAGGGGCGATTTTCCGTACATGCGCTGAAGACAGTCTTCTCGAGCCTTCGTGTATATATATATATATATATATATATATATACACTAGACCAGCGTTGCCCGTCTATCATCTATCCGATACGATATGGGTATGCTATTGAACATAAAAATATGTTCAATTTCTGAACAAAATTGAATCAAAAATTGCAACAAAACAATTTTCATAGCACACATTTAGAAATATTTAGCCCGTTAAATAGGTAAAAATGTGATATGTCCGTTGACAAAAACAATTCACTAAAAATACCACTAATATACCAATCCATTAATATAAATGTATAAATATAGGTATCATTATTTTATTGCAGATAAGCTGAAACTGCGTGAAAATTTCTTAACACTTTTGGGTTTTGAAATCCGTGTATTTTTTGTGAATATACACGGAAATAACTAACAGTACCTAGCTAGCAGTATAACTAACACTAGCAAATAACTAGCACTATAATATGAAATAACTAGCAGAACCTGCATGGCGTTGCCCGTGGTATAGCATCCAGGAAGAAAAATTAGCTTTAAACTTAAGTCTAGCCTCCACCCAATATGACATGGGCAGGTTACGCAACATCAAACAAACATAAAATATATTTAGAAATTATCAAAAATAGCCACAAAACAGTTTTTTATTGAACATAATCAGAAATATTTAGACTGATAAAAAGGTAAAAATGTGATATGCCCGTTGACAAAAACAATCCCATAAAAATAAGCAATAGAGAAGCAGTTATAAAATTTATGTTGGTTTTTTTCTTTTTTTCTGCTATGTCTCAAATGTAACTGTCTTTCTCTGTCTGCAGAGAAGCGATGATTTCGCTTCTCAGGGCATTCATTCTGTCTCCACAATTCAGTTGCAGTGCGATTTAAAGAAAGATGGTTATTTCACTCATCAAAAGCCTCTCCTTCTGTAAGTGTGGACATTCTTTCACTGATATTTGCTAGCCGAACGTTTCTTTCCCCTTCATTCCCTTATCACGCAACAAACAAAGCATTATAGCTTTTAATCGATTTCCTTCTTTTGAGCATAATGAGATTTGAATCGTTGTTTGAAGTCGGATGTAAACAAAGAAATGCATCACATACGCATACCACTGTTCTTGTTATTTGCATATGCGCTGTTTGAGGTTTTCCTGCATGCTCAGAATAATTAAAATCGCAACTATAAAACTCCCTTTTTTATTTTGATATGACTTTTATGTTCTAAAACCTTCCCCAACATGTGCTCTACAAATTGATATGAATATCTCCGATATCCATTAACTATCTCTCGAGTTTTTACGGTTCAAATAAACAGACGCTTTCAGGAGACTTCATTTTATATTAGATATAGATTCTTATAGTTCTTTCTTTAGTATATAGTTATAGTATAGATATCTTAAAAGTACGTTCTTAGAAAATTTTTCTCTTACTTCTTTATGAAAAATAAAAAATGAAAATTAAGAACTAAATGAAATTTAGTGTGAAGGGGAGAGTACAAACATTATTTAAAACACATAGGAAAAAAATCAGATCAATAAATAAGTTGGAAAACAGTAATATTCGGGAATTTTCTAAGATATACAATAATAAAAAATGGCATTAATAAATCGATAGCTTTTTTAATCCAAAAGCATAAAAAATAATTGCAACCGGTCTCTTATTTATTCTATGAAAGGAACGAATTTTAAATAGAATCATTTATATCGATTCTCGGTATTCGTAATTTGAATCAGTATTGTGTTTTTTATTTAATCACCATAGAGCAAATCGGATACTTCCGTTTTTAATAAAGCACTTTAATTAGTAAGAATAATATCGAAATAAATTGCAATTAAATAGTTGAAATATTTTATTTTTATGGTAGTTTTTTTAAAATCTATTATTGTCTTTTATATAACATTTAATATTCTAATTTTCTGTTTTATAATTCATTTTGCTCAATATATTTAAATTATGATAAAATAGCCGGAAGTGCTATTAATACTAGAAACGCTTGCGTTTTGTTTTGATATTGCTTTCAGTAAGTACATAATAATGATGTTGTGAATGAAAATGTTTTTCTTTTGTTATGTACTTTAATTGCCTCTGAATTGAGAGAATTTTTAAAAACTTTTAATGTATTGCAGTATTTTGTCATAAATGCCTTTACTTTCCATATTACTTAATGAGTTCTATTTCTAATTTCATATTTAAACTTAATCAATCATTAATACTTTTTCAATAAAAATGTTAATTAATTTTTCATGACATTAGATTTTAGATTTCAAATTTGTAATTCGTCAAGTCTTCTAAGGTTAGCATGTACAATGACATAATGTCATAAAGTATGCCTTTGCGTGCGCATATGTATAAAAGATTTTAAAAAAAAAGACTTAAATGTTCTAAATTAGAATAAAAGAATGTACCATTTAAAAATTTAGCTTATTGTTGAAAAATAAAATGCTAGGATATACTTAGAAATACCGTCTCAATACTTTCTATTGAAATTATTTCCTTATCATTACGTATATTTTATTAGAAAGAAAAACATTAATATTTATATCTTATAAATGAAAATTAGAGAAAACTTTTCGTTTTTGGCTATGAGTTATGATATGTCAATATACTAAAAGAAGTTATTTATAATTTCCTATTGCGCTAAATAAATAATAAAATCGTGATATATTGAGACATATCGATTTATCTTGCACGATATATCGCGGTGATAAAGTGCGATAATCACTTTATTCTATCCATTTCTGCTGCTATAGATTGGCCAGTTGGTGCATAGAAAATGATAAATTTGGTTATATAAATCTAAGCTGAATAATTAAGCGATGTTGTTTGAAAATAAGTATTAAGTGTTGGAAAAAAGAATTAAATCAATACTGTGTGATTCCATGAATATGCTACTACTAGAGGTGTTTAAACATGTGATCAAATTTTAATTTCCAAATTCTGCGTCTTCGGTATTCAGAGTATCCAATGAACATTATAATTTTACAGTATTCTTTTTGGAAATTTCGAGGTATGGTTATAGAAAGTTTAATTCCCTCTCCTATGATTATTATTAGTTGCATCGATTCTCTAGGACCAATGCATTATTAGCATTGCATAAAAGTTATTACTAGGATTACTAAAGATTGCATAACGTTACATGCCAAATTACAGTTGTCAAAAGTGCATCAAAAATTGTAATTTCTCTCCAAAATGGCTTTACATGAATTTTTTTTATCTTTTATTACTATCGAAAATATTAGTCCATTCTAGTGCCAATTTGACCTCTTTCAGCACTGTTAGGATTCTCAGCATTGCAATCCAATCACCCTAATTATCAGTCTTTTCTTTAAAATACCAAATAGCGTTTTTATTTGTAAAAAATTGTTACAGCCATAAATTGTTATTTTTCATAAATTTCCATATAGAATTACTAGACTTACAAGTCTGCTAATTTTTCTTCATAAGCTAAAGGATAATCACAACAATGAAAGCAATTTCAAAGAGTACTAATGACTGAAACGATCTCACATGCATTTCATACAGATAAGCAATATATGGATGAATTTTAGAATTTTTACATGCATTTTTGATATCTTAATCGAAATAGTCCATTCTATTGCCAATTTTCCCTCTTTGAGCACTGTTAAGACCTTATCACACGGCGAAATATCGTCGCGCTTTCCGTCAGCAGAAAATGACGTCATCGTGTCGTCACTTCAAAGTTTCCCATGATTGATTGAATTTCGCTTGTGGACAATATTTTCATCACTATCGTTGGTATTTTCTAGATGGTTAGAAAAAGTTGTCGATTATGAAAAACTTGCTTGACCGGTTCTGAGGGTAGAAATGGAAAATAGCCGACGGAAAGGGCAGACGATATTTCGCCGTGTGATAAGGCCTTTAGGATTCTCAGCATTACAATCAAATCGCCCTATTTATCACTCCATTCTTTGAAATATCAAAGATGACACACACACACATTCGTTTGCACAACTCCTTTTTACAGGGGGGCTCATTTACGCATATTACTGATAGAACACAAGGGAAGAGCAACCACGCCCAAACCACGACTCGAACGCGGGATGCCCAGATCACGGGGAAGACACGCTACCACTAAGCCAGGACGTTGGCCCACTTGCAGGGTGTAGAAGATATATATGGAATACTCTGTATCAATTCTTTCAAAGAATGCAGTGACATTTTTTTGAAATAGGATTTTTAACTTTGCCCGAATGAAATTTTATTCTTTGAAAATCATTGAGTTAAGAAACAAATTTTTTCTTCTTCAAATATAGGGGGGGAGGGGTAAAACTTTCTCTTGATAGTACGTTGAATTGATTTTAATGCTCCACCCTATTTTTATTTTTAATTTTAAGTTATAGGAGAACACTATGACAATCATAAACCTCAGTAACAGGTAGTGAGCATGTCTTTTAGTTTTTTTAAATCTCAAATTTTGATTTATTATTTTAAACATTTTTGATACCGATGAATTTAAAGATACACAATTAATTTCTGAATCGGTGAACCTTTTCTTGCTACCAGCGATTTCATTTTAGAAGTATTTGAACAATGCATATCTTTTTCATATGCTCGTTTGGAGTCCTCTTTCCATGTAGAAGTAATGATTAAATGTTTTCCTTTTCAGATTAATGATGTGGTTTATTTCGCACTTAGAAATCTTAATATCACGATTTGATAATGTTTTGGAATCGTGGAGTACGAATATTTGTCTGCGAAAAGCTCAAAAACATATGATTCAATTCACAGATTGTTTATGTGCGACATTTTGATTGACGAATAAATTTAAAACTAGCAAACGATACTTGTTATTACAAATAATAAGTTGTTTCCAGGAAATCCAGAAGAATGAATATTTGTCTGCGGAAAGCTCAAAAACATAATATCCAATCCACTGCTTGTTTATGTGCGACATTTTGATTAACGAATAAATTTAAAACTAGCAAACGATATTTGTTATTTCAAATAATAAGCTGTTCCCAGGAAATTTTATTTCAAAACATTTGGTCTTTTATAATTTGTCAAAATAGTTATTCCTTTTTTTTCCTTCAGTTTTCCCCTTACCGATTAATAATGTAGTTTAATCTTTTTTCAAGTTTTTGCCTTAGTCGATTAATAATGTGGCTAAATTATAAAGTGGCTGAAAGATATTTCTCATTTCAAATAATAAGCTGTCTCCAAAAAATTATATCTCAAAACATTTGCTCTTTCATAATTCTTCGTCAAAATCGTTAGTCCTTTTTTATTGTTTTTCTTTTTTCCGATTAATAATTCGGTTTTATCTTTTTTTTTTTCTGATTTTTCCTTTTCTGAACATTTGAAAACGTCTTTTATTATTCTTCGTTAAAAACGCTATTAAAATCTGTAAATAACCTCTGTATTGAAACCATTCAACATTTGCGTCTCAAAACATTTCCGTAGATCAAACTAAGTTATTGTTTAAATAACAAGATTAAGAACAATAACAAGAAAAACAAAAGATTTTTAAAAGATTCGTCAGAAATGTAAGGAATTTTGAATATATCTTTCCCTTATATTTAATGACTAGGATAATTAATATTTGAATGAATGCTGTTTCTTTTTAAATGAATATTACTGAAATAAATAATTTTCTGAACTGTAAAAAGTTAATAAGAAACCATTCAACATTTGCGTCTCAAAACATTTCCGTAGATTAAACTATGTTATTGTTTAAATAACAATAGAAAAATATAAAATATCAAATATACGAAATAGTGTTTGTCAATTAAATTACACCCTATATGCACTAAGTCGTTTAAAGCTGCTATACATTTGAAGAAAAAAATGCCCTATTTTCCTGAGATCCCTATTTGGCCAATAGAAATTAGTCTTCTACTAAAGAATTATGTGAACCCCACATCATTAATAGAATGGTTAATCATGTTCACTCTGTTCTAATGTTCAGAGGCGGAAGATATCTTCGTCTAAATTTGTAGACCTCTATTTAGAAAGATTAATTATTAATCGTCACGATAAATTAGGATGTGAAAGTACGAGGCTTCCTCTTCAGAGGCTTAATCTTTCGACTTCCTATTCAGGGCCTTAAGGGACTCTATGGCCATTTATCTTGTTTGCCTTTGCCTTTCTTTGTATGAGTAGAATATATCTTTTAATTCTGAAGTGATTTCACTGCATCTCTAACAGAATTTTGTACTAACAGTATTTATTATGGCGTCAGTACAATACATTAATTTGAATTAAAATTCAAAATTATCTGTTATCAATGTAAATAAATTAAGATTCTAAAATAGAAATAAGTAAGGAAAATAAGTATTTTCTGTGTCTGAATAGAATATGTCTTTTAATTCTGAAGCGGTTTCACTGCATCTTTAACAGAATTTTGTACTAAAAGTATTTATTATAGCGTCAGTACAATACATTAATTCAAATTCGTACTTTTATATCTTTTTCCCATTATATCCGTCAAAAATTGGAATTTAAAATTATCTGTTATCAACGTAAATAAATAAATTAAGATTCTAAAATAGAAATAAGAAAGGAAAATAAGTATTTTCTTTGTATAAATAGAATGTATCTTTTAATTCTGAAGCGGTTTCACTGCATCTCTAACAGAATTTTGTACTAAAAGTATTTATTATAGCGTCAGTACTATACATTAATTTAAATTCGTACTTTTATATCATTTTCCTATTATATCCGTCAAAAATTGGAATTCAAAATTATTTATTATCAGTGTAAATAAATTTAGATTCTTAAATAGAAATAAGTAAGGAAAATAAGTAATTTTTATTAACGTTCTTTTGATTTTGGATCGATTAATTAAACTTTAATATGTTAGGCTTTCCTAAAATCATTGCTTACACTCTGAACTAGGTTGACTTTTGGATAAAATTTCACTGTATTATAAACTTCAGTCTTTGAGTTTTTCTGATTTTATATTAGAAATCAGAAAAACTGATTTCTAATATAAAACTTTATAATATTTAATTATGTATATCGTCAGGATACTACTGAAATCAACCATTTGGAAAGGAAAAGTAATTAGTTTGTTCTTGTTGTTTTAAAATGCCAACTCTTTAACAGAAGAATTATACATGTGTAATGTATAATTTTGTATATAATTATACATAAGTGTGTTTAATTGTGTACTATGTATAGAAATTATAATTATGCTTAGTATAAATTGTATACTGTCAATGTGATAGTATTCTTTTTTTTCTGTTCAGAGATAACATTTTAAAACTAGAGCACATTAATTCATTTTTTTCATCTTTGACTTCATGACTTGAAATATTAAAGAAAAAGAATGACTTTGACTAATGATATAATCTAATCTTTTTAATCAGCGAAAATATTATGTGCAGCAATTATATTAACCATTTGGCAAAGATTCGAAATTGTTTCTTTTTTGATTTCTCGTTTTCAAGACAGAAATATTTCATTTTTATTTTATTTAATTTCATTCATTTTTATTTTATTTAAGATTTTATGAGGTTTCACAAAAATTTACATTTATTTTATTAGTTATTGATTTTCAGATTTTATGAAAAATAATAGATGTTTAAAGTTTTATCTGAATTAAAATATGATTTTAAAATTATTGTTTTGTAAAAATGAATCAAAAATAATCTTACAATGCTAATAAACACCGCGTGTTTTAGATGGGGTAAATGTGAGTAAATCACATACAAATACTCGAAATTGAAACAAGTATCTGGTGATGACGATGAAAATTTTTTTGCTATGAACATACAGGGTGATCAGCAAATAAGCCCTGATTTCAAAATTAAATATCTCTACAACAAAGATCGATAGAATTATGCGGTAAACGGTACGTTTATAAGCAAAACTGTAAAAATGCTGTTCAAAAGTTTAGATAATTTAGTTACTAAAATCGTTAACAGATGGCGTTCTAATCACAATGCTCATAGACTTATTCAGTGTGACGTCAAAAATGAAAAATGATTCCCGATCTGACTCCTTGGGACTTCTTTCAGTGGGGAGCATTGAAAGACACTGTCTATAGAAACAATCCCGCCACTCTAGTTGAGCTTGAATCGTTGATTGGTGTTGCATGTGATTCCATTTCAGTTGAGACATTGCAAGATGAGATGTCAGATTTCATTGTTCGCTGACGCCACCTCATTGTTTCGAACGTTGAACATTTTGAAAAAATTGTATTTTGATTGCAAAGACCGCATCACTCTATTGTTTTTTTAAGACTCCTTTCAAAAAAAGAGTTTTCAGCGCAGAGCGTCATCTGTGAACGATTTTTGTTACTAAATTTTCTAACTTTTGTACACTATTTTTACAGTTTTGCTAGTAAACGTACAATTTACCTCATAATTCCATCGATCTTTTTTGTAGATATATTTAATTTTGAAATCAGGGCTTGTTCCCTGATCACACTGTATAATACTTAAAAATAACATAATTCATATAAAAAAATAATGGTTTATTATATCCCCAAGACAAAAAGATATTTTCATAACATGTAATGCCTTGTTTAGATATATGTTTCCAAGATCAATGTATAGGCGAAGATAAAAATAAAATATTTAATATCATATAAGCTTTAGAAAGCAAACCAAACTAAGTCAGTAATTCAATAAATGGTTTGAAAATTATTATTTCAATTTTTCAAGAATTGCAGAAGAGACTGAGTTAACAATTAACTATGTTTAATAAATTCTGTTTTGGGGTAATTTTTTTTATTTGCATATATTATTAGAATTGCTTTTTACATTATAGTACTTAGTTGGGTAGATTTTTATTTTAATGTAATCATATTATTTTGATGTTTTAAAAGGTAAATATAAAAGTGTCTTCTTATCCCAGTACCGGGCAGGGAAAATTTTGATCTCGGTACATGATAATACTTCGAATAAATTTGGAATAATTGTTAGTT
>JAPMOQ010024920.1:3244742-3260764 GCA_026543055.1 Argiope trifasciata | reverse complement strand
TGCATATTGCTATCCCATGACTTTTGTCACTTCAGTGTATACCGAATGCTGTGCATCGATATGTGCATAATGCATCATATGGATACCAATTATGAAGTTACGTTGAATTGTTTGCTCTATTCTTTTTTGAATGAGTTCTGAGCTGAATGTTCATAGACTAGTTTCTAGGCAAGTTGAAAAATAAGCTAAAATGTCAATTTTTGTATCTTTTGAATAGTTTCTTATCTTCCCTTGGAAAATAAAGGATTTAGAAATAATTTTCTTTTGTATTTTTCCCTTTCACATATTTAGTTAAACTTATAGTGTAAATGATTCTATGGATTACATTCCCTAAACCATTCTGTAAATATACTGCCTTAGAATGATTCTGAGAATTTGGAAAATGGCATTTTTCTTTTGCAGTTACATCAGCTTTACGACTACAAACAACATCGTGAGCCATCAGTATTTCAAGCCATACTTCATTATTAAAATTCTTCATGAAAGATTAATACTGCATACACAATTGCGAGCAAAGAATTTTATTTTAAAATCACTTATTGCATTATTTATTTCATATATTTTAGATGTTAAATTTCCTCATGTTTCGCTTAAAGTATCCGACTGCGTTAAAAACCCTGCATATCAACCATAGTTTAGAATGTTTTTTTATTTATTTATTGTAGTTTATACTTTTCTCTTTCCAAAATAGTTTATCTTTTCTATGAAAAGGAAGATCTGACCTATAGACCAGAGTAACATATTTTTTCGGCTAAAATTTGTCTTTAACTTCAGTTTTCCCAAACCTATAATTTTCGTAAAAATTCTGCACCGTTATCATGATACCTTAAAACTTAATTAAGATATTTACATAAAAATTTTAGCGTGTGTTTAAAATAACATAGGTAATGAGATGAACCAAAAGTTTTATTGTGGGTAAAATACTTTTTCATTGATAGGTGTTTTTAGACAAATCAAGCTGTGCATTTAGAGAAAAATTGTATATATACGTCTATATTTACCCATAACTTCTTTGCCTCTCAATATTGTTCATAGATTTTGGTTCATTTCATCCATTATTGTATTCTATAATTTGTGTACAAAGAAAGATAGGATTACTGCATTACAATTTTGTGTAGAGTATTAACCGTTTTGGTCAAATTTCATTAAACTGTTCTAAAAATTTTCCTATTTCTCAAAATAAATTATATTTTGAAATAATTTTGCTGTATTTATGGTATTTTGTATTATAATTGAGAATGCATCTAAACACCATAGTTTTAAATAGTGTTTAAAAATCAAATTTTTCAAAAACTTTCCTTCGAACGTAGTCCTTCCGTAGCCCTTATTAGTACCTTAAGTTCTTTACAAAGTTGAAGGGGCAACGTTTGATTCAATCCTAAAATTTATTCTTTCTTTACTTTTTTTCATCATTACCAACACTGCTTATTCTTGTGCAGTTTGTCGTACCAATCATTTGGATGACATTTGATATGACAAAGTTTGTCTTCCCTCCTCGAAATTGTAACTGTCAACCAATCAAAGTAAGCAACAATATTCGTGATTAGCAAATTTCTTTCAGGATATGTTAAATTAATGATGTACTATTGGGCAAATATTTGCATATGGCAGCTTTTCTGGTTTTAATAAATTTGAATTCCAAAAATAAATGCCCCAGATTTGCGATAAATTTCTTTAAGTATAGAAATAAAGATATTCCGCAAATTTTCCAAACAGAACTGTGCGGATTTATAAGTTCTTCAGTGGCTCGAGCTATGCTCTATCATGAATTCCTTTATATCATGGTTTCAACTTATAACTCTATAACAATGTCCAGAGATAAAATGTCGTCGATTAAATCACCGCAGACACTTGCTCAGACCACCAGAATCTCATCGGCAACTTTGACCAGCCCAAACTTCTTCCATGGAGATGAATATAAGGCCTCTTCAAACAAGGGTAAGTTCAAAAACGATTATTGTAATAGTTGTTGCTGTTATTTACGGCACTTGACAAGCCCGCTGATAGAAAGCTGTCAGCGAGCACGACTTTAGCTATTTCATGCTTCATATGCGCTTGCACAACTTTTGACAGGGGGGTCCATTCACACTACTCACAGAAAGAATAACAACCCCGTACGAACCAAGACTCTAACTCGGGACGCCCAGATCACGGGAAGACACGCTACCCCTATGCCAGGACACCGGCACGATCATTGTAGCAACTTAATTGCAGTTCAGTATCTTTGTCCAGTCTTCTATAATCAGATGTCTTATGGATTTATGTACCAAATGTTGTTGTTGATCATGGCACTTAGCAAACCCTCCAACCGAAAGTTGTCAGCAACTTAAGCCTAAATTAGCGTTCCTTGTTTTTTCAGTAACGCTAACTAGGGCCAAGAGTACCACTTACCCCCTTGCGTACCATGTAACCACTAGTGGGTACATGCTATGTATAGGGCAAAATCCCATTGTAACCTCATGTGGATATATGGCTTCTTTAAGTGTACAACATGAGTGTATTGTCATTATTTTTTTTCAACATTGTAACATACCCAACAGCGTCATAACGGCAAGGCCAGTATCCCCAGAAATCTGGGATTTTTGCGTGCGCTAGAGAATGCCGTCTGGTACGCAAGGGGTTAACTACTTCATGCTTCAATTCGCTCGTACAACCCCTTGCAAAAACAGGGGGGCACATTCATACAGCTCACAGATAGAACACAGAATAGCAACCATCCCCGAACTCGAAACGCCCAGATTACGGAGAAAACACTACCTCTATGGCAGGACGCCGGCATATACCAAATGTAAGGAAGCTCTCCGAATCCCAAGGTAGAGTGGAGCTTTTGACATGATAGGGAATGCAAGTTTAGTTCAGTTATATTAACGTCCCGTTGTAAAGCAACGCTAGGGTTATTTTGGGACGAGCCTCGTAATTTTGAACCACGGTCAGATGACGAATAGTGAATGCAAAGTGTTATGTGAATGGAAACTTCACACATCTGCTTTTTTCCTATTTAATTCCTGTTCAAGTTAATAGAGACTGTGAATTTGGTAAGTTCGCCTGTTCTTGGTTTAGGATAGTCAGACAAAAATCGTGTTTAGAGGACACACGCAATCCTTTGATACTTGTTGCGTCGCTTCTATTTGATACCCATTCGCACGCACGGGTCTAATGATCCATTGCGGATGCACCCGTTCATGCGGTACAGCACGCAACCTCTTTATATAAATTTATTACTAGAAACATGGAAAACATGGCTTATTTGATTTGTTGTAATGAATGTTCCTTTGTTTTTTACCAGTTCTAAAATCGCATATGAAGATTTTGTTCGCAATAAGAAATATAGATATATAATTAGTTAAAGTCAAATGGAAGAACAGCTGAAAAATGAATATGTCGTATAATTTATTTAATTTTCTTTATTGTTTAAGGAGGACTGGGTTCAGTTCAAGTTAGAATTACATGAAATCTACGAGTGAGCATGATTCATGATGAAGTGTCATCCGCATTAGAAGTGATAACATATAACATATAAGCTCTGCTATGAATGCATTGTGTTCAGAGCTTATTTATAGGTTTAGTAGCTTTTCGTAGTTATGTGGATAACAGCCTATGTTGTTAGGTATCCCAGAATCCAAACATTCAACTTCGAGATCTGTCATAGCAGGATTCTAAACTATTATACATTTTTAAAAATAATTTTGTAATATTTTTATGTATGTCGTTTTATTTGTCATCGAACTATTTTTAGAATATAATAGGATTCTAAACTATTATACATTTTTAAGAAGAATTTTGTGATATTTTTATGTATGTGTGTTTTATTTGCCATCGAAATTTTTTTAAAATATAACTGTTTCATATAATAACTATCACGGCCATGTTTTCAGATATAACTTGGTGAGAAGAATAGATGTCGTGGAAAGACATCTATTTTCGTAGTTATGTGGATAACAGCCTATGTTGTTAGGTATCCCAGTATTCTAAACTATTATACATTTTTAAGAAGAATTTTGTAATATTTTTATGTCTGTGCGTTTTATTTGCCATCGAACTTTTTTAGAATATAACTGTTTCATATAATAACTATCATGCCCATGTTTTCATATATAACTTGGTGAGAAGACATCACGTCACGGAAAGACATCTATTTTCGTAGTTATGTGGATAACAGTCTATCCCAGTATCCAAACATTCATTTTCGAGATCTTTCGCAGCTGGATTCTAAATGATGATACATATTTAAGAAGAATTTTGTAATATTTTTATGTATGTGTGTTTTATTTGTCATCAAACTTTTCTTAGAATATAGCTGTTTCATATAATAATTACCATGCACATGTTTTCATATATAACTTGGTGAGAAGACATCACTTCAAGGAAAGACATCTATACACCGGTGTATACCTGTACAAATACAAGTACACCTATGACAAATTTGATAGCTGGTAGCTTGATACCAGTCAAATACACCATTAGACAGACTTTCATCATAAATATCATATCTTTCATCTTAAATTCAACATAAATATCAGGTTCACGTTTCATGTTTGTAAGGATGGAATTTTGTAACCAAATTTTCACTAACTATTTCCCTTGCTAATGTTTTGAAATATCTCATATACTTATCACTCATCTCATGCATACTTGATGATAATAATACTGTTACGAATGTTACGAGTCTGTGATGCTGCTTCCCAGCAAAATTGGTTCCTTCACTGGAAAGAAAGATTTACTGTATTCTGTACTGGATGCTATAGATGCTCTTAGAAATGATCCCTGACCTTGGCGACAAACTTTGCGACCATTTGGCGAAGTACCCGAAACATCGAGAATTTTCCCGATTCGTCCATTTGGAGCCGAGATACGTCCAGATACGCCCTGATGGGTCGAGACATTTCTAGCCACGCCTGTTGGGACTATATAAGGTAAATAGTTTCAAACTGAGAAGCGAGTAGTCGGAATCGACATTAGATAACGAGTCCCCCAGAGGAGAAGATAAGAAGCGGCGGAGCCAAGCAACTGCAGAACTGATCTGTGTGCATTGTAGTCTTTTGAGGAATCAGCGTCAAGTACTATAACCAGTGCTGCAGATTTTGTTACTACTTGTGAGCTACTGTTGTTATTGTGTGCTGCTGTGTGTTCGCCTCAGCTGTAAATAACCGTCTGTGTTGTGTCTTCTACTAAAGGACTGATCATTGTGTGTTCATCTCTTCTCACACCGTACACACCCACTATACAGGTGAACGAACCCGGTGGATTAGTATAGGAAATCCGTAACAATGCACTATTATAATATTTTCAGAACTTAATTTTCAGTTAAGGAAATAATTTATTTAGATTTTAATTTTTTACAAAGAATTCTATTTCGACGTTAAGTTGTGAAATTTGATTATAATATTTATAACTAGCTGTTGCCAGATGTATTGCATAATTTAATAAAATAATTTTAGAAATAGGATTTGAAATTACTATCTTCTTTAATTGGGAATGATAGAAAGAATGATATCTATTTTCCAGTCGACAATGAATACATTCATTGAAATCGATGCATAAAGGAGAAGCAAAAATAATATTTATTCTATTTCTTGACTTTAATGAAATATAATAACTGCACTATGCCTAAAACCTTCATTTCCCCGCAGTGCAAGCAACAAGTTGACAAAGTTCCATCGCAATCGGATGAACGGTACGGCAGCGCGAAAAATACGAACAAACAAAAATTCGTTTTTGCATATTAGATTATTTACAGAACGAAACTATAAAATAAATATTAAAAAGTAGAAAATAATTGCCATATTTAAAATATTTAATATTTAAAAGTATTTCATATTTTTTTAATTACAAGAATATTGCGTAGCAATTCAATTTAAAGAGTTGAAAAGATTATTGTTATATTTTTAAGATGATTCAAAAATTTTAATAATAATATTTACAAAAATTCTCATAAAAAGCATTGAAATTATATTGTCTCTAAATTAATTAAAATTCTATCTAAAGTTCCTAAAAATCCCTTTGGGATAGATTTTTCGCATTCTCCCAAGTTTATATGGGCCACATATATTTCAGTAAATTTATGCCATACTGTTTTCTCAACAAACACAATATTGTCTCTTAATATTCGTTGAGATAATTGTACAATAAATCTTAAATAAGTCTGCCTCTATGATCTAAAACACATCTTAAAAAGGTCAAAACAATTAAAAAATCATTTTGAAGAATTTTTAAAGTAAATTTTCTAAACTTCTTCAGATAATTTGGTACATTATAACTTAATTACATTGAAAGAACTTAAAAATCCGAAAAGCTGTTTGAGGGAAAATTTTTAGACCTTAGAAAAATGTAAAACAGAATGCATTTCTTTGATATCGTACTTAAAAATACTTAATTAGAATGTATACAATGCCCTTGATCCAGTAAGGTAAACCTCACTGTACGAATAATAATGAAAATTTTCTGTACATTATCCGTTTATCCGCAGAAAAAATTACGAATGAATAATTTGGAACTGGCTTTCTATTCACTTTGCTAAACAAATAAAAGTATTTTGTTCTTCATAGTTTAAAAACAGGAATAACGCTTTGTTGTTTCCCAAATTTGTCGCGAATTTCAGAAGTGGATATGATGGGTTTGAATTTGGCGGCTATTACATTTCTTTCCCATGTCTATATATTTATATGTATTCAAGTCTATCTCCCCATCCTAATATCTTTGAAAAGGATCTTGACTCTCAAGAGATGTCCTAGTTTCAGTCATCAGATATTTATTCGTTCTGAGAAATCTAGTTTGATTTAAAAAGAATTTGGCGCCTATTACATTTCCCCCTATATCTACATATTTATGTGCTCAGGTATAGCTCCCCATCCTAATATCTTTGAAAAGGATCTTGACTCTCAAGAGATGTTCAATTTTCAGTCATCAAATATTTATTCGTTCTGAGAAATCTAGTTTGATTTAAAAAGAATTTGGCGGCTATTACATTTCCCCTCATATCTATATATTTATACGTATTCAAGTCTATCTCCCCATCCAAATATCTTTGAAAAAGATCTTGACTCTCAAGAGATATTCAAGTTTCAGTCATCATTCTTTTATTCGTTTTGAGAAATCTAGTTTGATTTAAAAGGATTTCTATCTGTATACTTTCCCTCACTTCACGTGAATCATTTTAATTTTTATGATTGAGTGGAATAAACCATACTTTTCTCCTAAGTGCAACTTATTCCTCCATTTTGGGGTCCCTCATAATTGGGCCATAGCACAAGCCCTTCCTGCCCCACCCTAGTCCCTCCACTACCAATCAGTCTGCGGCAATGGTTCGCACTCGATTTTTTCCACTCTACTTAATGATATGGAAGTATATGATAAAGTAAAGGCTAGACCATTCTTATAATGAGCAGCATGAAGGGGAGTTCATGTAAATCTATAATCGATTGGCCTATTAAAGAAATTCCAAAACTGTGAGTCGGGATCTCAAGTGGAATCACGCAGCAATTTCTCATCAAAGTAGGTAGGATCATAAGTTGATGGATTTCAACGAACATCAATGTTGATATTGCCCTTTTGCCCTCTAAATCTGCTCTCAATAGTCAAAGCTTCTTTGTATTGTTGTGGTTTGGAAATTTGGAGACTGGTGTTTTAGTTCTTTTAATAAAACCAGGACTAAAAATGCCCATGTAATGTGATATGATTAAATTTAACTTAATATAACCAAATTTAACTATCGGATACTTTAATCTGTTGTGCAAAGGTAATTAAAATCATTTTGATTTATGAAAAATCAAATTATATTTGAATCTATTCTTGTTTTTGATATGCATTGATGATTAATTTTTTGATCATTAATAATGACTGATTATTTAAAATTCGTTTCAAGACTTTGACTACCTTGAAAAATCTAACTATTATATGGTTCTAAAAGATAACTATAATATGGTCCCCTTCGCTATTTTAATAATACAGAAATTGTCATTAAAACTATCCTTTCTGAATTTACATCTCATTCTTCAACGTTATGTTAAGAAGGTAATAACATGAGTGTCGAATGAAGATATCTAAATGATCAATTTTAATACCATTCTTTTATTGTATCAATATGTAATGTTGCTCATAAGAACCTGAGTTATATTATTTATGCAGAACTGTTCGGTGTCCTAATATTTAATGAGCCAGCAAGGGTATTTAGTTATACTTTAATGTTGAGGGCGAGATATTCAAATAACCTTTCTTTTTTTCAAAAGGAATAATTTTAAGATTAGATGATAATCAAGTCGTTTCTGTTTCTTTTGCTGTTTTCAATGTTTGGGAAAATATTTAAATGTGATCGTGAAAACTAGATTAAAAAATAATAATAGTATTAGGAAATTTCAGAATCTCAAATTATACACTGAGTGGCTAAATTATTATGACCAACTAACAGTTTTATGCAAAATGAACTATTGCTTCAAAGTGTTGCATCAAGAGGACACGATAGTTATAAAAATGAAAATAAAGGCAAGTGAACCATCATTTGTTCTAAGTTACTCGTGAAGATATAAGCAAAAACTCTTATTGAGTTTGAAAGAGGGATGCTTGTAGGCGCTCGAAGCGTTGGAACCGGTATCAGCAAAATGATGTTTTTGTGAAGTTTTCGAGAGCAGCAGTTATTTATGTGTACAGAGAATAGATTACAAAGCAGTAAACCACGTCTCAACGTCAGGTTTGTGGTCATCGAATGCTAAAGCTGAAAGGAGACTTTTCAGAGTTACCCACTCTAACATAAGAGCAACAGTACGTCAAAAAGCGTGGAATCTCATTGAAGGAGCAACAACGAATGTCTCTGAACGAAGTATGCTGCGCATATTACACTGTGCAGGCTATGGGAGACGACCACTTGTTTGAGAGCCTCTACTGTCAGCCTTGAACAAGAGCAGATATCTTCAGTTTGTAAAGGCGCATAAGGATTGAACAGTAGTTGACTGGAAAAGGGTCATGTCTTATGAGCAGAGTTTTCAACTACATCATGCATATGGAAGATTTCGGATATGGCAAAAACAGAACGAAAACGTGCACCCAAACTGCATTGCTACAACCCTTCAAGCTGGTGGAGGCAATATTATGGTTGGGGGGGATATTTTCTTAGCATTGCATGGGTCCTTTGATTACTGTGGAACAATGTCTGAATGTCCAAGGACATTTAAGAGTTTTCGCAGACCAATGACATCCTGTTATGTTAATGGTGTACCCTGCCAAGGATGGATACTTTCAGCAAGACAATACTCCTTGTCATACAGCTGTTATTGACGTAAAAGGGTTCGAAGAACATTACACTTACTTTGCTTGACTTCACTGGCCCGAAAAAATCATCAGATCTCAATCCAATTGAGAATTTGTGAAACGAGATTGAATGGAGCACCAGACAGCTGGATGCAGGGCCATTTAATCTGAAGGAATGGAAAGTGTAGTTCACCAGATATGGAGTCAAATATCAATTATCACCTACCAACATCTCATAGAATCTAAGGTAAGAAGAATGCGAACAGTATTACGGGCTAAAGCTGGTCCAACACTGTATTGAGGAGGTAGTCATAATAATTTGGCCACTCAGTGTATATCGATTTATCTTCAACAGTCTTACTTATAGATAATTCATAGTTTAGTCATCATTAGATTACTAGAAAATTCTTAACTCCTAATTTTTAACTTCTAATTTTGAAATAAATCTTCAGTTGTAAATGCTGGGATATTATCAAACTATCTGTTTTCCTGATATATTTATATTCATATCATGACAATTCTAGCTGTTTATCTTATACACAAACGCAACACACATATAAAGTAAACATCTTTTAGTCGTAATTCCAAGCATTGAAGTGGATTCTATAAATATGGCCAAAAATAATCCATAACTCATATTTTAGTACCATACGAACATTTTTATGCATCGTGCTGTATATCTACTGAAAATTATAAATTGCGTGACTCCAGTCCAAATGAAATTGTATTGAACAATTTACTCCGAATTCAAAACTGTGCCTTAAACCGTAAATTGTGTTCTCTAAATTATTTAATTCATTTCTTCACTCTGCATTACAAATATGTTGTTCTAAAACTTTGTATTTTTGATGGGCTAACTTACAAGACTTAAATAGAGTTGTTAGCTTAAGTTTTAAAGGAAATGAAAAATATGATTGCAAATATTCTATCCTTTCATAAAAATCCAAATATAGAGAATTTCCAATAAAATGAAACATGACTTAATCCTAAATGTTGTTTTATATTAGAATTATGACAAAGTAAACAAATTTTATAACAGTAATATTTATGCCAAAAAAAGTAAATAAATTTCATGAACAGTAATATTTATGAGATACGCAAGAATTTATAATTAACTAATACATTTTCTACTTTAAAAATTAGAAGTTGCTACTGCTACCTCATTTACTTAAGATTCGTCTAAACAATTTTTAGTTAAAAGCAGCACATTAATAAATACAAAATAAACAAATAAAGTTATATACAACTGGTATTGATAATAATAAAATTGTGATTCAAATAAAGAAAATAAAGTGCAATAAACTTTCGTGGAAGGAAAGAAACTTATCAACTTTATCGCCATTCACAAAAAGAAAACTTTAGTTATTATTCCTTATGAAAAGACCGTTCTCTTTTTTGCGTGTTAGCTAAGATCAAATAGGCATTAAGGAGACGTTTTGTGATATTTTGTTGGCTGTTTGATAATAATATCTGAAATGGTCGATTACATCTGATCGAGCAGAATGAAAATAGGTAACTTAAGCCACGCCCGAATCAACTGTCAAGTGTCTGCCAGTGAGCCACGCCTAGCGGGGGTGGTAACCACCTATCCCCCAAATTTGGGGATAAGAAGCATTTCCGCCCTCATTTTCAACGCCCCAAATCAAAGTTTCGAATGTAGCAGCTTGTATCTTGGCATTCGTAAATATCCCCAATGATTAAGATCGATCCGATACCTTTAATGGTTTCCATGTCAACGGCCAAACAACACTCCTGGACAATATTTGACCGCAACCAATAAAAGAGCGATTTCCTTCGGTGACCAGTTCCATCTCGGATGGATTTCTAGGAGCAACTGATCGGTTTTTTTTAGTGGGAAGCGAAGTGGTGAGGTGCGCACGTGGTTAACGACGTCTCTTGGGATACCCGCTATGAAAATTAATGAGGGAAGGAAATGGCGTTCTTTTCCTATTTAGGGGGAGGGAGGAAAGTTGCTCTTTTATATTTTTACGTCATCTTCCGGTAAAAATTCATTGACCCCACTTATCGACAGCAATTGGTCAGTTTTTAGAAAGAAACACCTGTTCTCCGTATAGCAGTTTTCCGAACCATGTGTCGGACTTGTCACTTGATCTTTGAACATGCTGGCAAGAGAACTGCCAGATCACCTGAAGTTGGGCACAATCGAGGGGCATTTTCGTTGTCGGTGGAGAGTTAGCAAAAGTGGGAACACTATCTCTGTGGTAGCTAGACAGAAGTCTAGCCGAAGATTGAGACCAAGAATGGCTGCTGTAGGAAGAGTGCAACACCGGTGGGACACTACTCGTCCCATGATGCTGCCGAAGCCTATTGTGCCACCTAAAGCTCGTATGGTTACCTTCTTTAAAAACGGTGACCAATTTTATAGTGGAACTAAAGTTTCTATAATGCCTGGCAAAGACTTTGTCTCTTTAGACAGCTTATGTGATTATTTGACTCAACGTATGAGCATACCTCATGGAGTGAGGTATATTTTTTCTCTGACTGGCAGAAGAATTACAGACTTAGATGACTTGCAAGATGGCTATTCTTACGTGGTTTCGGGGACCAAAAACTTCCAAGAGCTTGCTTATGGACAGTCCAATAGAATACGGCCTTCTGTTGTGTCTAGGGCTCATTTGCCCTTAGCGATTCGGAAAGAAGATCTTAAACTGTACCGACCTGTGTCTCCTCTTCCCAGTCAAGTCTGGAGAGTGAGGACACCAAAAAATCTTCGCAGCCGTTCCCTACCAACTCAAAATGAGGGAAAGACGATCACTGTCGTCAACAGCCAGAATCCGACTGTTTTCAGCAGAGTTCTTCTTAACTTACGTACAACACAAACTTTTGAGGAAATTGTAGAAGATTTAGGACAGGCGATCAAACTTCCTCAGGCCAAAAGGATATATAATCAAATGGGTGATGAGGTAAGTGATGTCATAGCCATTATTTTGATATTGTCACCAGTTTACACTTCTGAAAGAGAAATTTTATTGATTTTAAATTTGGTATTTTAACTTTTATGTCAGAAAGTATAAAAATGATTTTTAATTCCGCATCTCACATTGAAGTATTAATCCTGTGTATTGAAAAAGCAATAAAATTTAATGAATAATTTACAAGATCATTCATGCTTTAAAGAATGGATATGACAACTGTTTTAAAACTGTTAATATGACAACTGTTTTAAAACTGTTTATATGACAACTGTTTTAAAACTGTTAATATGACAACTGTTTTAAAACTGTTAATATGACAACTGTTTTAAAACTGTTAATATAAGAACTGTTTTAAAACTGTTAATATAAGAACTGTTTTAAAACTGTTAATATGACAACTGTTTTAAAACTGTTAATATGACAACTGTTTTAAAACTGTTAATATGACAACTGTTTTAAAGTATGCATTTAAGTAATATAATTTTTTGTACATTACCTTTTTAACAATTTCTTAAATTCGAAATGTTTCCATTGAAGGATTTGTACTAAAGAAATTGTACTGAAAAAGATATTTTATGATAGAAAACATATGGCGAAGAAAACATCAGAATGCTATACTTTTATGTCAAAATGAAATTAAATAACATGTTTTATTTTAAATGGTTAAAATAATTCAAGGAATTGTTAAAAATTATTAAACTAATAAAAAATCACTTACTATGGATGAATTTTTTGCAGCTAAATTTTCTTTCTTTAAAATTCTATTCCTGTTGATAGATTATTCAGATATTCTTATAGTTGGAAAAAAAATAAATTTATATCAATTATTTCTATGGATTGACATTCTTTAAAGTCTACTTGGATGAATTTACTCAGAAAAAAAGGAAGCATAATCTGCTACATATTTATTCTATATGAATTCTTTATAAAGTAATATCTTATTATTCACTTTAATTCGGATGTCAACATCAGTTTATATTATTTTAGTTTAGGTTACTTTAGGCTTTTTTTTTGTGGAATTATGATGAGCAGATGAGCTTTGAAATTAGTCCGATGTAGATTTTCTCTTTTTAAAGTTATTTTTTTGCCCTTGATATTTGCAAATCAAGACAAATTACATTGAATGCAGTAAAATGACATCGGAATTTCTGTCTTAGTAAACGCTAAAATAAGATTTTTTTATATCACTAATTCATTTACACACACACACACACACACACACACACAATAAAAAAAATTAATGTAATTTTTCTTATTTTTTTTTTTTTTTTGAAAATCAAGTTAGAAAAGCCAGAAACGTTGCCCTGAATGCAGCAAAATGATTTCGGAATTTGTGTCTTAGTACATAATGAATTACAATTTTCTGTTTACAAAACCGATTCCTTTATATATAAGTGTGAGTGTTTCTAAAATTATTTTCTAGAAATTTTAAAAATGTAATTTTCCTGAAAAAAAAAAAAAAAACGAAAGAAAATTCAGGCTGCCTCGTTAACTTAACAGGTAGCATCTCCAAACACGCAATGTGATACTTGCGATGATCAAGTAAAATTTATTTTCATACTTTTTCTTTACCTAGAAAAATTTCAGTTTTTCGGTTTCATTCCATTAGCGCAACCTAACGATTTAAGTGCGAATGCATCATTTTAGCAACACCAAAATAATTATTTTGAAGAAGAATAAATATTATTTTTAATTCTGTTTCTTACAAAGATGACAAACATTGTTATGTTTCATAAGCATAATTTAGCTATATTTTTCTGATAATTAACACTGATATATCAATATATGTTACTAAGTTTAATGTATTAAATTAACCAATATAACTAGTAATAATGTATTATTTACTAATTAAACCAATATTAATTAGAGTTTTTAAATAAGTGGATTAAATTTTATCATTGCATCACACCCCACTTGTGACTTATACAAATCAATAATAGAGGCAGATTTTTGATCGACAATTTAAATTTCAGAATTTAAAATACTTTTTCATGAAATAAGTTTATAATAAAAAAAAGAGGGGGAGGGGTCATACATTGTCATACATGCCGTTAGACATTGAACTCTTAATGTATAACGGCATGTGAGAATGCCAACCCCCAAGATGTAGTAATTTGCAGTATGAAATGATATTCAATAATATATGAAAGTATATGATATAATGTATGAATGATGTATTTAGATACAAGAAAATTTACGAAATTATGCGCAATACCTTAGTGGTAAAAAAAAAGATTTCATATTATAAAACAATGGAAAAAGAAAAGGGTACTCAGTGTCATACATGTACTCAGGGGTATACTCAGTGTCATACATGAACTCAGGGGTATATCCTGAGTGTCATACCTGAACTCAGGGGTATACTCAGGGATACTCATTGTCATGCATGTACACAGGGGTATACTCAGGGATACTCATTGTCATACATGTATACAGGGGTATACTGAGGGATACTCAGTGTCATCCATATACTCAGGGATATACCGAGGGATACTCAGTGTCATACATGTACTCAGGGGTGTACTCAGTGTCATACATGTACTGAAGGGTATACTGAGGGATACTCATTGTCATGCATGTACACAGGGATATACTGAGGGATACTCAGTGTCATCCATATGCTCAGGGGTATACCGAGGGATACTCAGTGTCATACATGTACTCAGGGATATACTTAGGAGTACTCAGTGTCATAGTTTCAATTAGAGTGAAATATTTTCTAAATTTGGAGATCAAGAAATATCGAGATCTAAGATTTTTCTATGTTTGAATGATATTAACTATTTGTAACCATTCAAACTAGAGAAAAAATTCTAAAAAACGCTGTAAAACTAAATTTAAAAAATAATTATAATTTTAAGACCTATTTCAGTAATTGCATTCTTGGGAATCGGAATCAAAAGTTTAAATATCAGCTTTGAAAAAAAGGAGCCGAGCAAAAACTCGGGATATGAAAATGCTAACTCAAGAAAAGTAACTAATAATATTAAGTGAAAAGACGCTGCCGGGTTTTTCCTTTAATCTTTAAATGAAAAAAAGATAATCGAGATTCCGAAATAATTTTTGCTATTAAGAAGTTACAGCAGAAATTTTGCAGAAAAGTATTTGCTAGGAACTCATTAAATTTTTTTTCCTAGTGACAATTTGACTTTTTTGATGAGGAGGACTTTGATATTGCGTTTTAATAAAGACACTGTTCTTAAAATTTTTTTCCTAGTAAAACTTTGTTCTTGAAGAAAATAAAGCAATTAAGAAAATAAAAATTTTTCTCCTGATTTGCTTCTCTTTGAGATTCTTTAAAAAAGGTTTTTATATTATGCATCATATATTTCAAAGTATAGAGAGTATTAATATCGAAACGCAAATATTTATGAAAAAAATTAGCAGAAGGGAGGGGGACCAGAGTATA
Source organism: Argiope trifasciata (assembly GCA_026543055.1). Taxonomy (NCBI): domain Eukaryota; kingdom Metazoa; phylum Arthropoda; class Arachnida; order Araneae; family Araneidae; genus Argiope; species Argiope trifasciata. Next base: position 3,245,179 of record JAPMOQ010024920.1, on the reverse strand, counting down.
ATTGCGCACAAGTGATTATTAATAAGTTGCGAAGTAATTTTGATTTCTTTTCTAAATATATAATGAAATTTTCAAGTCAGTTTTTCCAGAATTCCCCACCAGATGGCGTCAGAAATATGGAGCCAAAATGTAACTAAATTTATTAATTGGTATTCATATTTTGTAAAAATATCTTATATAAGATGCGCGTGTAATTAATGTAACAGAAGATTTTGATATCTGTGAAGTTATTCTAACAAAGAAGATTTATATACCTGTGAAGGTATTCTAACAAAGAAGATTTCGATATCTGTGAAGTTATTCTAACAAAGAAGATTTCGATTGTGTAATTATTCTAAAAAAGAAGATATCGATATCTGTGAATTATTCTAACAAAGAAGATTTCGATATCTGTGTAATTATTCTAACAAAGAAGATTTCGATACCTGTGTAATTAT
>JAPMOQ010024920.1:3229187-3244732 GCA_026543055.1 Argiope trifasciata | reverse complement strand
TAATTATTCTAACAAAGAAGATTTCGATATATGTGTAATTATTCTAACAAAGAAGATTTCAATATCCGTGTAATTAATCTAGAGTAGTTCAAACATAAACATACGATAAGAAAAGCTCTCTTCTTATACTTCTAAATACATCAGAAGAAGCTATTATGGTAGTTATAAAGCAAACAAATCTAATAGAAAAATAACCGTAATTACTGATCAATGTCCAAAAAACAATAGTGAATGTATCTAATTAAATAATACCGGTTATTTACATAACTTTTGAAATTGCATCATTAAACTGTTAAGAAAATTTTGAAAATAAACGAAGCCCAACGAAGTCATCACATAGCAATCTAAACTTATAAAACTTTCAACAAGTACAATACATTTTTATGGGAAATATTTACGTTACATGTCGAAAGCTTGTTGGGAATTTTAAATTTTAGAAGAAAGTGATTTAAAAAAATCAAATTATGTAATTGCAAACAAGCTATTTAAAATAGCGTTTATGATAATCTATGATTTTATTAATAATAAAATGCGAAGAGAAAAAAATGAAAACGTAATCTAACATTTTATTTCATAAATATAACGAAAAAAGAGATATACACAAAAAAAGAATTAAAAAATGACTTATCTCATGTCTGTAAAGTTTAAGAGTCAGAAGTTCCAAATACAGCACCTTTGCAGTAAAAACGACAGAAACATATTCTAATTTTCTAAGTTATGACACAAAATCCAAATTTGTCAAAAACATTTTTTTTTGATTTTCTAAACTTGCAAGTCATAAAACACCAGTTTCTGGAAATTTATTTGGAAATGAAACGTTGCTATCTAAACTGAACCATTTTAAACGTTCAAGCATTTCGACCGGTCTCATGAAAAATGAGAACACGACGAGTACTGACAACAAAGAGATCTTCCTAAATGAAACATGTTTCATAAGCATGACTAATCCTATTCAGTACAAGTCATAATTCCAGCTTTGAGCTATTGACTATGCGTCAAAAATCCCTAGTTAAATATTTTCGCACACAGAGTTTCCGCGAACACTGAAACTAATGTTAGTTTATGACTAATGATTTTTCAGAATCTTTCTGTGTAACAGAACGATTTCCGACAGTTTTCAAGAACCCAATTTCGCGAGTTTTGAGAAAGAAAAATGAGTAGTTATGATAGCTAACCACAAGAGACTAGATTTTCGGAAATACTATGTTATCAGTCAAAAGGAGGATTTCAGATAATATGTATGTGGTAAAAATAATGGGTCAAAATGAGTAAAAACCAACTTTTTATCTTATGATAATACACTTTCTTGAGGACTGAATTTCAATTCAAAGAGGTGGTGGATATTGTTGTGGCATTATAAAAAAAGTTTCATAGATATATCCCAAAATTAAAGGCTAATATGAAAGGAATTTTGAATGAATATAAAATAAAATGCCTTGAAATTCTACATTTGTTATTTGTAATCTAGAAATATTTTGAGAAGAATAATTTATGTATATATATATATAGTAAAAATAAAACCTAAAAAATATTTATAAATAAATTTTGTTAGATAACTGTGACAATGTCGCAGTTAAATGTGAAATGAACCACTAAAAATAGTTTCCTTCTTAGAAATGAATGCAAATTCTTTTCATCATAGAGTAGCAGAGGAAAATCATAATACAAATAATAAGAGAACTGTTTAAATAACTCCAGCTCAGTAAACCTATGAAATTCTGAAGGTAATAAAATAATTTAATCAAATTAAAACCAAGGAATCTTAGTTCTATGAATTTAATTTAAAATTGCAATCGTTGTGAAATCTTTGAATGATACATATGATATTCCGACGACTTATATTTATACTAGTGATTATTTAGAATTTATTTTTTGAATCCCAGCTTCCTTGATTCCCATTTTTTTCTGCTTGAATAAAAATTATAATGACTCCATTTCAGTAAATCTATGATGCTCAGACAGTAATTTAATAATAAAATCAAATTAAAACGAAGGAATCTAGTTCTATGAATTTAATTTAAAATTGTAATCGTTGTGAAATCTTTGAATGGTACATATGATATTCCGACGACTTATATTTATACTAATGATTATTTAGTATTTATTTTTTATTTATTCTTTGAATCTCAACTTCCTTAATTCTCATTTTTTGTACTTAAATAAAAATTATAATAACTCCAGCTCAGTAAACCTATGAAGCTCGGTAAGTAATAAAATAATGAAATAAAATTAAAACCAAGGAATCTTAGTTCTATGAATTTAATTTAAAACTGCAATCGTTGCGAAATTTTTAAGTGATACATATGATATTTCAATGACTTATATTTGCACTAATGATTATTTAGTATTTATTTTTTAAATCCCAACTTCCTTGATTCCCATTTTTTTGTTCTTTTATTTTTTCTCCTCTTTCTTTATATATTGGGAACTCATTGTTATTTTTATTGCATCATTTTTTTTCTAGAACACTGAATAAGTTCTTTGGTGATATTGTAGTTCTACTTATTTCCATTACTTATTTTACCATTCTGCTATAATCGAGAAAGTAGAGATTAAACACATTTCTACAAATGATAACACTAAAATCATCTGCGATTAAACAAGAGAAAGAAAGTTGCTCTTTTTTTTCTGCCATTGCCATCTGATGATTAAAATTATATATATAAATAAAAATGAATGTTTGTTTGTATGTCTGTTATGCGATGCCGTATCTTCCATCCGATTCCGATAACACAACTACTAATTGCGTGCAATTACGGGATGGTTATAAGAATAATACAGTAATCTAAAATATAAAAAATATTTTCAGATCTATTTACCGCATCTATTAATCATGGATTTACCACCAAATTAATCTCCTAGGAGACACAAGAGTTTCAGTAAAGATGATAAATTCAAGCTACATGCATATATTACGTGCTGTTGTACGTAAATGCAATGTAAGTTTTTCTCTGAGGTAATAATTTTATTAGAGAGTGTACGAGAAAGTTTACAGGAACCAATTCTATAGGTTTGAAATTTTAACTAAACATTCAATAAAATTTTAGCACTTTTTGCAGTAATTTCCGAAAATATTATAGTACAAATAATTTTGCACCATCTTAGTTTTCAAAAAATTATCTCTTCAAATATATTAAAGATTTTATGGTATAAATATATTTTCAATGTTTAATCAATTTTAAAAGAAAATATTTTAATCACGTTTTCTATCATTTAACTTCAAAATTCTGAACGAATATTAAACGAATCACAGATACAATAAATAGTTTACTGCAATAACTATTCTGAAAGAACACTAAGCTTTACAATTCTAAAAGAATACACAAATCTAATATATGAAATGAAATTTTTTGAAAACTAAGATGGTGCAAAATTATTTGTACAGTAATATTTTCGGAAATTACTGCAAAAAACGCTAAAATTTTATTGAATGTTTAGTTAAAATTTCAGAGTAGAGAATAGAATAATAAGAATAGAATAAATACTATTTATGCTTCTCCTTTATATATCCTTCAATTTCAATGAATGTATTCACTGTTGACAAGACAATAAATATTCTTCCTATCATTCTTAATTAAACAAGATAACGATTTCAAATTCTAAACGATATTTCCAATACCATTTCTTCTGCGGCAGCAACGAGCCGGATACCAGCTAGTATTAAATAATTCCAAGTGAGATGGAATATACATTTACATTGTATTTTACTTTTCTTGTTTCGTTTAATTGGATTAATTCTATGAGTCCTGACTACCCGATACCGTCCATTCGACAGGAGCCTGATTCAGGCTGTTTGGGGAGGTTAAACAAGTTTAAGGGGTGAAAGGTATTTCTCGACGAGCGCTCATTTAATCTCATTTAAAGGCCCCAAAGTCCCTGAGCCAGGCCCCTGTCAAACATTACAATATCTGGATGTCAGGACTCAAAGGGTTAACACTCTGTTTTGTATCTATTATAGAGACAATAAGCACTTATTTAAGAATTCTAATTCTTGAAAGAATTGTGAAACCTGATTAGACGATGACAACCAGAAATGAATGGAACGAATTAGAAGAGATTTGCTCCGATTATTTATACGCACCAGGCATTTGATGGAATATAATGTCTTGAACCGATGTTTTACTTTGTAGCCGAGATTGAGACGATTAAAGTCCCAAAACAGAGAAGGAGAGAAAGAATGTAGTGTTATAGTGTTCAATCAGCTTTATTAAATATAATAATTAGAAATGCATAATTAGCACAAGTGATAAATCCGTCCCGAGAATAATGCAAAATTTTAACACTAATAAGCGTCACATTCTTAGAAATAGTCGCTTGAAATAAAATACAATTTCCCTTTTGTGAAAGATTTGATTGAAAACTAATGTCATGCTCTTAATTTTATATATTTTAAATTATGTCCCTCCAAATCCAGAGTAATTTAATAAAGCAATTTCTAAATTTTGGTAAAAGAAATATCTATTTTTCGAATATTTCTAAATTTCAAGTAAAGAAAGGAAAGTAAAAAAAAAGAGTTTTCTATTTCAGAAATTCCGCCAAGAGTAACTATCGGTAATTAGGTTTGAATTGTTAATGAAGTTTCATCTAAGCGGACTACTTTAAATACAATAGTGATTTTTTAGTCGTAAATTATTCATGGGTTTGGGAATTGTATTTTGTTTCCATGGATTATATGTGGTGACAAAGAAAAATATAATCTGCAAATACAAAAATAAAACAGGACATCGAAGCGAAAAGTGTGGGAGTATACACAGTCATCTAATGTAGCTCGCTTCAAATGCAACTAATAGGATGAATTAAATGTTGGAAGACATTTAAAAGATGAAATAAGTATTAATAGTAACAAAATTATAAGGGTTTTAATATAAAATTTCTCTATAATGAGAAAATGATTAACTTTGATTAGAATTTTACATTTTGAAAAGCAGTGTTAAAATAAATTTCTTATATCTGAATTCTCCCTATCTTTGTTATGAAAATCTTACAATAAAAAGTTACATTACATTAGTAAATTCAGTGTTTCTTTTTTTAGAAAAGAAATAATTATATTATTTTCCATTCTTTAATATTTTCTTTCTTTAAAGGTTATATTTTTTCTTATTACAAATGCTCAAACAACATCAAATGTACAAAAGAGTATAATTTAATTTTGAATTTTAAGAATTTAAAATTCTACTACTTCAGTGGAATTTCAAACCCAGGACAATTTACATAAAGAAAAAATAAGAAGAAAAAGGTTTATAGTTAAAAAAAAGTTTTTTAAGAAAAAAAAATGAAGTAAATACTTATAACTTAGAAAGAAATAGGAAGAAAAGGTTTCCTACGTTGCATCCATCTGAAGTTTCAATATTTCTTCATAAATCATATTTTGTCAAAGGCTAAATTTTTTGCCTAATGTTTGATGTATTTAAAATCAAATGTTGTTGATTAATCGATCTTTCGGTTCATTCTGAAGTACTTTTAAATTAAAAGAAAACAGAAGAAGAGAAATAAAAAATTTCTAATTAACATTGTATTACTCCAATTTGCATAAGAAAGTCAAGTATTTGCGTTACACCAACTGGCGTTGAAAGTTCATGCGTGATTGTTGACAACTGTGTTTTCATTTAAATTAAAAATTTAAAAATTATGTGTATAATATTGTTGTAGCTATCTCAATCTTGATCACTAAATAAAATGGATTTGACTTGATTTTAAAGAAATACGGACTCGATTTGCTATTTTGTTTTATTTCAGTTGCACACTGCAAATAAATTGTTTTTAGATTAGTTGTGTACTTTTAAATTGGTTAAGCTATATTTTTATCCTATATAGTTTTCGTATATGCTTATAGTTTTAAGTACATTGTTTTTAGGATAGTTTTAATCTTTTGATTTGTTATCACTTGATAGTTTTTCGAAATGCCCCGAAAACACATATCTAACCTTTCGAAAAGAAGTAATCGAGCTCGGGTTATGACTAACTAGAAGTAAAGAGTCGAATCCTTGAGCAGAATTTAGAAGAATTAAGGAAGCTGAGCGAAATACTACATCTAGATTATCTAAAACGCCATAAACGGTATTGGAAAAACGGAATTGATCAAATCGTCTTATATATATACATCAAAATTTCCACGCGTACAAAGTCGTGGAAAAAAGCTAGTTATATATAATCTACCATGTTACAACTTGATTTGATATGTCAATTATTACGTTGGACTTTTACTCATATGTTTACTGAAACTTATTCGCAATAGAAATGCAAGTAAATTCAACCACAATCAAAATGTATAAATGTATATATCTTTTGATTGCATCTGTGTATATCCTATCAAAAGACGTGAAAATTATTATACTTTTTATTGTTTTTATTCTTCATTTAAATTCTTAGAGCCAAATGCACAAATAGTCTTTATGAACTCAATTTGTGATAATTAGTTGCGTCTTGAGAAGGAAGCTTTATTTAGAAGATGGATAATATCTCAGCACAAAATAAAAAAAATGTCTGATTAGTTGTTACATTTTTAATCAGACTCCAGTGTTTTTTGAAAAATGAATAAGTGCTTTCAGATTCAATGAAAGCAATCATTGAATTTGAAAGCACTTTTTATTCCTATATTTTGAAGTAGGAATAAAAAGTGCTTTCAGATTCAATGACGGACGGCTTCGTGCTATGAAACTCTTCGTGTTAAATACGCAGGCAGTTTAATAAGTACCAAGCATTTAAATTGACAGAATTTATTTCTGAACTCTTGCATGTGCCTTTGAAATTGATGCACGAAACTGTATGACATTCAAAATAGTATCGACTAAATTTCGAATCGCGTGTTCAGTTTGAAAAATAATACAATAGCGAGAGTGACATTTTAACAGCAATTTTTCAAGGCAAAAAGTAAATCCTTTGCAAAAGGCAAAATCGATTTCAATTATAAATATTTTACTGAGAGTAGATGGACTTGTTTGATTTTGAAGAGATGTTTTTTTTTTTCAAAAGATGCATTTGTGATGTGGTGAACTGTGTTTAGCTTACTTTTCGTAAAGAGGGTAATTGTAGTTCGCAATCGATTCTCGTTTTTTACAATACTTTACATCATAAATTGGGTGATCAGTGTATCATCATATACCGTGTGATGATATGTTACATCAATATATCATCACATGTAGCGTCTTTTACAAAAGATTTGTTGATTGCTACAGCTAGTTTTTATATTTCAAAGTTTATGAATTAACAAATATGTTTCATTTCTTTTAAATATTATGGAATAAAGCTTTTATTTTTGAACATTACGTAATTTATTCTATCTGAAAAAAATTATACTTGCTGTTGAAAAATATTTCACTGAGAGTGGAGGGATTTGTTTGATTTTGAATAAATATTTTTTTCTTCTAAAGATGCATTTGTGATGTGGTGAACTGTGTTTTCCTTACTTCTCGTCATGAGGGTAACTGTAGTTTGCAATCGATTCTCGTTTATTACAATGCTTTACATCATAAATCGTGTGATCAATGTATCATCATATATCGTGTGATGATATATTACATCAATATTTCATCACACGTAGCGTCTTTTACAAAAGATACAGCTAGGTTTTAGATTTCAAAGTTTATGAATTAACAAATATGTTTCATTTATTTTAAATATCATGGAATAAAGCATTTATTCTTGAACATTACATAATTTATTCTATTTGAAGAAATCTACAGTTGCTGTTGAAAAATATTTTACTGAGAGTGGATGAACTTGCTTGATTTTGAATAGATATTTTTTTTTTCAAAAGATGATATATTACATCAATATATCATCAGGCGGAGCGTCTTTTATAAAAGATTCGTTGATAGATGCAGCTAGTTTAAAAACTTGCTGCTGCTTTAGATTTCAAAGTTTATAAATTAACAAATAGGTTTCATTTTTAAAAAATATTATAGAATACAGCCTTTATACTTGAACATCACATAATTTATTCTATTTGAAGAAATCTACATTTGCTCTTGAAAAATGTTTGTAAACCAGTTTGATTCGACGTATGTTTTTCTTGTACATCAAAGTTGCAGTAAATAACTTAAAACATTAGCTTAAGAAGTAAATGCAGAAGGAAAATAGAAAACAGAAGTTTCGTAAAAAATGTGTAGAGTAGTTTTTATGTGTAATATAAAATTTAAAAAATATCATAATTAAACTTCAGACCTCTTTACAAAGATTACACAAAATTAAATTGTTATTTAATATTCTCAACTGATTTTCAAGTTTACACAATATATTTCGTCAATTTTGATTGCATAAGTGGACTTTATAATTTGCGATTGTAGTTTATAATAAATATATTCTTAAAGCATATAAGAGTGCTATTGCTCATATATAGGGAATTTATAACTAAAGTTTTTCCTATTCAGAGTTGACTATAGCCTTTCATTTGGAAAGTGTGAAATTTCATGCTTAACTTAATTATGCTGAGTAGACACTTAGAAATGAAAAAAGTGTTTGTTCCAAATTTAGCTACCAAAGGACTTATTATAATCGTCGAGATCCAAAAGCAAATTAAAAGCTTGAAAGAGGAAAATATCTCGATTGTTTTTGCATTTGTTTGTGGACATAGGGGCATTTATGGAAATAAGTGGGCCGATTGGCTCGCAAAGGCTGACACTAAGCGTAAGATCGCCATTGCCGTTAACATTCCTAAATCCTTTTACAGGAAGATTACGAGGTATAGCATTTTGGAGTTGTGGAATCAAGAATATCTCCTTTCAAATGAAAGGAGCTTAACAAATTTTTTTTCCACCCATTAATAAGAAACTGTCATGTCATTTTTATGCAAATTACAAAATACCCAATTTCTCACTGGTCATGGTAAGTTTAAAAGCTATCTATATAAATTTCACTTGTCTCAATCATCTACCTGTGATTGCAATATTAGTGTTGAGGAAAATGTTGAACATGTGCTCCTTCTACGTTCCAAGTTTATCAGATAAAGACAGAACCTAAGACTGGCTCTTATGGACGTTAATATAATTTCATCAACTTATTTCCACCAGAAGTGCCTTTGAAAAATTTTTGTAAATTTATTATTGACAATTTGAAAATTTTTGTAAATTTATTATTGACACCATGAAAATTTTTGTAAATTTACTATTGACACCTTGAAAATTGTTGTAAATTTACTATTGACACCTGGAAAATTTTTGTTAATTTATCATTGATACCTTGAAAATTTTTGTAAATTTATCATTGACACCTTGAAAAGTTTTGTAAATTTATTATTGACACCTGTAATCCTTCATAACCGTTAAATTTTCTTTTTTTTCTTTTTGTTATGCGTTGAATACTTATTTCTGTAAGCCCCGTGTGATAAATTGTGGTGAACGGAATTTTATAAAAGTCTCAGTAAAAAATAGGACATTACAATAAAAGTAAGTCCTTTTTTGACAATACCGTGATAATAAGTCCTGAAGTAGATCCCAAAATATTTTTCATCATGTTACAATAACTAATATAAGACTCGAATTTATAAATTTTGACCAAACAATTAATAATAACACTGTTTGATTGTATAATAACTATTACATAGCATTATCTTAATGAACCTTGCCATTTACCTTGACTTATTATGTGTTTATGAAATTTGAATTTTGTAGTCTATGTTTCACTGAATGCTTAATCTGCTAAAAGAGTGATATTTTCTGCACTTATTTATTATCGATGGCAATATTTTGATTAAATGTTTACGTATCTTATTTATCAATTAATCAATAAATTAATTAAATCTGATTTTAATTTCACAGCAGATTAGCATCTGATAGTGAATTACAGAAAAAATAAATTTTGAAAATCCATAATATTTGTAGTAGAGAATTTAACACGTTGACTGCCAACAACAAGAAAACTCGTAGATTGCGTTCTTTTCTAGAACCAAACCATCTATGTTACTGAATGACTCCTTCTCTACTACAGTTAAAAGATAGCAAAGAAGGTGTCATCAAATTCGATAGATGGTCCTGATATCAGGCGAAGGTAGTGGCAGTGAGCGTGTTAAAAATTAAAAATAAAAAGCGGGAAATAATTAAAATAATAAAATAATTTTTTTAGTGCACTAACAAAAGTGTGTTTTAAATACTTTTTTGTTAACTTTTTATTTGCCGATGGTATTTAAAAGTGCCATTTAAATCGTGCTAATACATTTATAATATGATTATTTTTTATATAATATAGAAAAGGACGAAAGCGAAGGTAGTGGCAGTGAACGTGTTAAAAATTAAAAATAAAAGTCAGGAAATGATTAAAAGAATAAAATAATTTTTAGAGCACTAATAAAAGTGTGTTTTAAATACACTTTTCTTAACTTTTTTTTTGCCGATGGTATTTGAAAGTGCCACTTAAATCGTGCTAATACATTTGTATTATGACTATTTTTTTATTCAATATAGAAAAGGATACAAAAAACGTAGTCCCGAAAGAAAGGAGTAGAGATCAAATAAAGACAGAAATTAAAAATCTATGAATATTAATTAAATTAAGTAGGTAATTAATTTTAATTAATTAAAAAATTTCCTTTTATAATGGAATTGTACTGCAACAAAACTTATTTAATGACACAAAGTCGAAAAACTGATGGTAAAATATGTTTTAAATAAAATAATATACGGTCAAAATTTTTTGTTCTCAGTTACTGTAACATATTTAAGTTACCAATTTAAAATTCTATAAAAATGCATAGTTTTTTTAAAGAAATTTATTTACATTACGTTTGCAATTTATTCAGAAATATAAATTTATGAGAAGATAATATTCACTTCCATTAACGCCATAAATCAAATAAAATCTGAATAGATTTCTTGAATATGCAATTATTTGAAGCGAAGACTAATGTCTCTTTAAGATAGAAATGTTTATTGAAAACTTAAGAAATATGAAACAAATACATAACGGACAATAAATCATCCTTGATTATTATTAAAAGAGTTACTTGATAGTTATTAAAACAGTATGGCCGTTTCATAAAAAATAGAAATTAAAAATAATTGATAGAAAATTAATTTATTACAACTGAATAATATAAAAAATTTACAGATTATACGCGAGTGATAAAAATAGTCTTCACCTAGAATTCTAATACGTACAGAAAATTGTCAAAGACGTAAATCGGCACAAATATGAAGTATTCAAAATATAAAAAGTAAAAGTTATAAAAAATGTGCTTATTTATCAATCATTCCTTGTACAATTCCACGTATTAAAAAGAATGCAATGATTATGAAACTGAATAGTATAGTTATAACAGATATTTTCTTATTGTATAATGATATCAAAATGACATAAATAAGTTATATTTAAATCTTACAATAAAATCATCTAAATGTCACGTTTTTTGAAATTCAATTAAAGGGTAATTGAATAGAGTAATTCAATAATTGGAATTGTAACTTTGTTGCAAAAGGCAGTATGCCGTTTTAAAATCGTCCTTTTGATCATAACGAAGAGTCTTATTCTTATATCATGCCGTTTAAAAGATATCTTTTATTCCTACAACACATAAGATATCTTTTAAACGGCAATTATTGCCGGAAAATAACATCGTCTAAATGTCAGGTTTTTTAAAATTTTATTAAAGGATAGTTGAATAGAATAATTCAATAATTTGAATTGTAACTTTGTTGCAAGAGAAAACATGCCATTTTAAAGTCAGTCCTTTTGATCATAACGAAGTGTCTTATTTTTATATCATACCATTTAAAAGATATTTTATATCCCTACAACACATATCTTTTAAACGGCAATTATTGCCCCACAATAACATCATCTAAATGTCAGGTTTTTTAAAATTTTATTAAAGGATAGTTGAATAGAGTAATTCAATAATTTGAATTGTAACTTTGTTAAAGAGACAGCATGCCGTTTTAAAGTTAATTCTTTTGATCACAACGAAGAGTTTTATTCCTTTTATCATGCTATATAATATTCAATCTTGAAAGCTATGATATTAATTAGTTGAAATTATTTCAAAAGGTAAGAGTCGCTTAAACATTAGCATCTTATGTTCCAACAACAATTGAAAGAACGATAAATACTGAATATATGCTGCCTAGGTAAATCAAATAAAAATAGTTTTTGAGAGTTTAATACAATCTTAATTTTTTCTAGATTTGAAATGCTTAAGAGAAAGCGAACAATTCATAAAAACCATAAGCCATTGAAAGAATTATGGGCATATTGGTATCGTATTATTAATAGATTATTAAAGAGGAATTCCTTAACATAATTCATATTTACATTTATTTATAAAATGTAATAGAAATTTCTCCATGTACGCAAAAACTATTATTATTCTTATATTAGCTTTTGTGTACATGGAGAATATTAATATAATTAAAATTCCATGACCGATCTACCTTACTTCTAGGATAAAAAATTTGGATTGGTTTTTGAAATTTAACTATCAAATGCTAATTCTAAAAGCCATATGCCATTACACGAATTATGAACATATTATTCATCAATTATTAAAGTTTGATTCCTTAACATAATCCATATTTAGATTTGTTCATAGAATGTAATAGAAAATATAGCAATAGCAATATTTTTTGTCTACATGGAGAATATTAATATAAATAAAACTCCATACTCGATGGATCTTACTTTATGATAAGAAATTTCGATTGGTTTCTGAAATTTAACTATCAAATGCTAATTTAACTTTAATTTACGCCCGTGATGTAATTATTTTTTTATTAATTTTCATCAGAACAATTTTTTACTCTGTTACTAAAAAAGAATAATATTTCCTAAAGTAATTCTAAGTGAATTTATACTACCCCATCAAATAGTGATAATACTCCTTTCAATAATTCGAAAATCGTTTTAGGATTGATAAGTGTAGTTAATTGATGATTGATTTATAACCCAATATAAAAGTTTTTTTTTAAATTTCTAGGATCTTTACCAATCAGAAACTTCTAGTCATTGACCAAAACTTGAGTTTACCAAAAATAGGACTTTATTATTTGCACAGATTATCAAAGAAACTCATTCGAAATGGTAAATGCATTAGTAATTGTTTCTGGTTGAAATATTTTTCAAACATCCATTTTGCTTAAGCATTTCTGGCTTCCACTTGTTTGTGATTTTCTTTTCATTTATAAATGACCCTTTCGTACGTCATCGGAAGCTGTGTTTATGTATAACAAGCTATCGATCCTATATTCACGTGAATAACTCCCCAACTGCTTTTGGGGAGTTTGATCAATATACCTATTATTCACCCGGAGAGTGACTTACAGTTATCTGACATCAAGTTACGGTTTGATGTCTGATAATCCTTTATGCTAGGACACTGGCTAGTACAATGTATCGATTGGTATTCAGAACTGGGCGTAAATAGGTCGTTCTCGCGAGTTAAAAAGGATTACTGCCTTGAAAAGTGACTTCGCAGGTAAATTATCGAAAGGAAAAATGAAGAAAAATGACCTATTTTGTGAGGGTAGTTACCAGCCTCATTTACATATTTGGGAAGGGACTTTGAATATAGATCATCAGAATGATTTACGAACCTTTAATTATTCATAAATTCTAAAGTTAAAACAATTGATGATGTGCTTCTTCTGGAAAACTAGTCGACGCTTGTTCTAAATGGATGATTAATGTTAATTAATTTTGTAGTCTCGTCCCTTTATTGAAAATTTTGTTGACTGCAGGCGTAAAATATCTTTCACTTTGAAAGAAAACTGTCCTTTTAGTCTGTTTTCAGACAGCCTAGAATGAGGAATAACTTCATTCAAAAAGTATCCTTAAAGGATACAATTTTATTTTTTTGAGTTTTCTAAATTATTTGAAATGGATACATTATAAATTTTCTGCTTATGACTCAAAGATAATTATCTAAGTGAAAATGAAGATTTTGTTCCGTAATCAAAAGAACTTGTACAAAAGTTTTTCAATGAAAATAAAACATTATTTTAATAACGCTTAAGTTTTAAGTACATGCAAAGATGTCGTACTCAGTTTAATCACAAATTTTTACTAGCTTGAAAAGTTTTGATTGAAATACGTTATAACGTTATTGTTATTTTTCTGCGATTTATCCTAAATCTAATATAACTTTATTTCTATTGATTTTCGTCACGATTCCTTTGAAGTATTTGTGAGGTTTTACGAATAGAAATGGTGGAAAAATATTAGCTTTTAATAACTTAACGTATCGAAGAATGAGAGAATATAAATCGTTTTTGGAACAGAATAAAACTGGAGATTGATTAATTCTGATGAATCATGCTTCACATGTTTGAGATGATATCAGTAAAGAGCCATTATGCATCTTGGTACAAATCATAATACGAGTAAAATTTCAATTTGTTGCTTTGAAAAGAGAGCATGAAGAAGGGATAGTCGGTTTATGCGTAGATTTGGTCAACCGCTAACATTTAGAAATGCAGAAATTAGATAAGAATTAAAATATTTCCCCACACTAGCAACTATTACGTGGTTTCAAAATGAGACGATAATCTAACTGATCAGGGAGGAGGAAATTTAGTATTATCTATTTCAAGATTAGTCAAGGAATGTAAAATACTAATTGAAATTCAAACAGATTTAATTTGATATTTACGATAGTATTTATTCAAATTTATTCTGTTGTTAATTTCACTAGCATTCTTACTTAGTTACATTATGACATTCAACGAACCTGTGTGGTGATATCTTAATAAGTCAGATAATATCTACGGGATTGAGCAATTGCTTTTGTTCTGTGTTTATGCTACTAGGCTTCAGACCCAAAGGTCCCGGGTTCTATTCTGAGCCAACATTACCTCCCACACCTGTTTAAAAGAGCCTACGGCACATTAATCATATTTAATAAGTTTTTTTAAAGATAATTTTATTCGAGGTAGCTTTTTGATCTCAGAAATATTTTTGTTTTTTAGTGTAAATTCAAGTGTTTTGTTTCCTTTCTGAAAAAGTATGAGTTTTCAATTTTCACCCCTTCTGGACATAAATTTTCGTCATGTTTTATAAAAATTACAAAACCTGGCAGATTATAGTAGAAGTACCTAATTCAAAAATCATGACACAGTAGTTTGGAATACATTCAATCTCCTTTTTTTCCACATCCACATAAGAATGCTCTGGATCAAAACCCACTTGGTAACATAAGGAATGAAGAGGTAGATAGATTTTCTAAAAAATAGTAGAATCAAAGATTATTACAGTTGGATAACCTGTCGTTCGTAAAATACATTATGTAGAAAAATATATTGAATTCCTGAGAGACAGTTTGAGATAATGGAGATACTGAATGGCTTATTCATAACAACTTTCATAAAGTCAGCCTACCACCAATCTACTGAACTAGAAATGGGACCCTGTTCTTTCATTACCATATGTAATTCTCTTCGTACTTCCATATATTCAGTCTTAGCGAAATCTCATATTGCATTTGTGAGGGAATGGACATCACTTTATTATATTACAGAGTGCCTCTTCATAATCTCTTATCATATGGTTCCACTTAGCCCTCAGTATCACCAAATCCAGTTCCTCATATGAAATTTCATATGGCATTTGTGAGAGAATGGACATCA
>JAPMOQ010024920.1:3205844-3217988 GCA_026543055.1 Argiope trifasciata | reverse complement strand
CACACACACACACACACACACACACACACACACACACACACACACACTTTAGAGAGCACTTTTCAAAATCAACCTTTTGATATCATTGAAATTAATTGAAATGTTACACAGTCACATGATAAAGGTAATTTCAATATCTAATTGGATATTGAGACACTATTTTGTAATGTCTCGTCCTTTTTCCTCTTGCAAGATGCATTATGGATTCATACTTAAATTAGTGAGTCATATACACAACAAATATTGATGTCTTCATTGTATCGATTATATGAGTTTGGTGAGAACCATCGTGCTTTCCAATGTAAGCTGAAGTTTTAAATAATACAGCAAAGAAAAGCAGTCAAAAAACTAATAATGCATGGAAAGCGTCATAAAAAATTCAGCACATTCACTACCCATTATTAATCTTCAATGTGACAATCATTCTCTTGAAACCTAGTTTGGCCTTTGACTAGTGATCCCTAATGTAGAATATAATCAGAAGAAAAAATATCTGTCAAATAACACGTAATATGATGGAATAAGACACATGTAATAATTGTCGGAATAACTTGTTAAACACTCATGTCTTCATAGCCCGAATCATCCGCAATGTTGCGGCCTAGAAATTTGTAAATTCGCATGCTCTTCATATCTGGTGAACATCTGCTTTTTATTTAATAAATGATAAAATTTCATGCTATCGTTTTGGTTGATTTTCCCATTATAATCTTCTCCATAAACGTTTCTCATTGCGGAGTTGGCTTTTAATTAATTCATTAATAAGTAAGGTTAAGTTTTACTATATTTTATTGTATTTTATAATAAGCAAATACATTTATATACATTAGCTGGTACCCGGCGCTTTGCTGTCACATAAAAAATAATTTTGGAAATATCGTTTGAAATTTAAAATAACTGTCTTGTTTGATTAGGAATGATACTGAAAACGAATACAATCCTTGAAGTGGAATGATATTTAAAAGAGAAATGTAACTAATTTTTATTCCATTCTTTTATTATTTTATCATTCAAGAGCTTTAGAGTAGGTAATATATATTTTTTGTTTATCTGTCTTCAGAATAAACAAATGGATTTCTTGACTGTCCGACTAGTAGCATACAACTGGTTAAGTGAAAAAACTATTGCGTCAATTTGACAATAATCCTTAGTTAATAGAGGCAGTAAATAGATCCAAAAATAATTTTTACTATGTCTATAGCCATCCAGCACGTGCAAGTAATAAGTATTCAGAGTTTTATCACAATAATTTTGGAAATATCGTTTGGAATTTGAAATAACTGTCTTGTTTAATCAGGAATGATAGAAAGATTAATATTAATTTCCAAATAAAATAAGAATAATACTTATTTTATTCGGAAAGGAATAGATTCATTGTTATCGAATGATATACACTGATGGGAAAAAAATCCCAACACCAAGAAAAAATTATTGTACAGTAACGAAATTTTAGGAATACATTTGTCTAGGTAACATATTTAATTGATTAAAGTTTCAAGGTCACAGATAGAGCCATTTCAAATGTGAAATGTTGGTACATTAGTAACCGGTGTAATCGCCAGAATTTTGAATGCAATTATGCAAACGTGCATGCATTGTGTTGTACAGGTGTCGAATATCAGTTTGTGGGATGGAGTTCCATGCCTATTGCACTTGGGAGGTCAATGCAGGGATGGTTAATGCTGGTTGTGGATGACGCTGGAGTTGTCGTCCAATGATGTCCCATACGTGCTCGATTGGAGAAAGATCTGGTGATCTAGCAGGCCAAGGCAACATGTCGACACTCTGTAGAGCATGTTGGGTTACAACAGCGGTATGAGGGCGAGCGTTATCCTGTTGGAAAACACCCCTTTGAATGCTGTTCATGAATGGCAGCACAACAGGTTGTATCACTAGACTGACGTACAAATTTGCAGTCAGGGTGAGTGGGATAACCACGAGAGTGCTCCTGCTGTCATATGAAATTGCTCGCCAACCATAACTCCAGGAGTAGGCCCTGTGTGTCTAGGCCGCAGACAGGTCACAAGCAGGAGTTCACCTGGCCTCCTTCTAACCAACAAACGGCTATCACTGAGACCAAGGCAGAATCGGTTTTCATCAGAAAACACAACAGATCTCCACTCCGTCCTCCAATGAGCTCTAGCTTGACACCACTCACGTCGCAAACGGCAGTGGTTTGGAGTCAGTGGAATGCACTGTACAGGGCGTCTGGCTCGGAGCTGTCCTTGAAGTAACCGATTTGTAACAGTCCGTTGTGTCACTGTGGTACCAACTGCAGCTCGAATTTCAGCTGCAGACGCAGTACGATTAGCCACAGCCATACGCCGAATACGACGGTCTTCCCTCTCAGTAGTACCACGTGGCCGCCCGGAACCTGGTCTTCTTGAGGCAGTACCTTCCCTTGACCACTGCCGCCAATACTCATGCACAGTGGATACATTCCTGCCAAATCTTTCAGCAATATCTCGGAAAGAAAACTCACCTTCTCGTAGCCCTACTACACGACCAACGTTCGAACTCAGTGAGCTGTTGATAATGGCTTCTTCGTCTTTTCAGAGGAATCCTTGACTAACATTAACCCACTACGTCAAATCTCAACTGTAAATAACGATCACGAACCTTATAGCGCTTATTTAAAGCAAACCTCATTTGCTTGTTCATAGTGTCGCTTCTAGCGCCACACTTACGCGCGTAGCTCGAAATTTGAATCGACGTCATCTTTCAGATGTATAAACACGCCTACCAAATTTCGTTTATCTAGCACAGCTCCTTCCTAGTGTTGGGATTTTTTTTCCATCAGTGTATAATGGAGAAGTAAAGTAAATAATATTAATTTTATTGGAGTAAATAATATTAATTTTATTTTATTAACTTTATTAGTCAAGAGTTTAGGTTTAGAAATAGTTTTTTGTTTTTCCATCATCAACAGAAACAAATAGGTGCAAGTAATAAGTATTCGCTGTAAGTTCCATCGCAATCGAATGAGCGGTACGGCACCGCATAAGAGCCATACAGACAAACATGCATTTATATACATATCGATAATCGAATATTTTCTTTAAAGAATTTCTGTCTAATACCAGTAATCATTATTCCCACTTTTAGTTTATTAATGTGCTTCTAATGTTTCAAATTGCTAGAAATTTCAGTTTTCAACGATATGAGTGCGAATTCACACCAAATAATATTTATAAAGTCATATTTCTACTGTTTATTCAAAAAAAAAAATTCCAAAATATTTATCACAATTCTTTAAAAATCCTTTCAGGGCAGACTTTAAGTACAAGCAGTGTTTTCATTTAAAAATAGAATAAAATGTTTGACATTTACCGTTTCTACAGATAAAACGTTATGAATTATAAGAATTTTTAAAATCTGACATCAGTTTGTTTGCATAAAATTTCAACCTACTTTTGAAATTTTGATGCTTTGGGCGTTGTGCTGAAAATTCAGAGGTTTTTTTTTTTTTTTTTTTGAAATTTTTCTGTTTGAATCTAATTATGTAATTGCGCCGAATATAATACATTCTTATAACAACATATTGCAATGTAAGTACGCGGAATATAATAGTCTTATAACAACACATTCCTTTAGTTTTTTTTTTCAAACAATTGAAAAAGGATCACAAAAGTAGTTTATGATTTAAGTGCTAACAGTTTAGATTGAAAATAATAACTACAGAAAGTAGTTGTTCCAACATAAAACTTTTCGTAGTCGAAATACATTTTTTACGATCTAGATTATTGATTTGTTTTCAGTGTCTGTCTAGGAAATCATGTAGAAAAATTTAGGAAGATAAAACTTAATTGAAAAATTTAAACGTCTTATTCGACATTCTATATAACAAAGATTTGTAATTATTTTCATATTCCTAATTTTTCTTTAAATTTTTATTAATACGTTTTCTTTATTGTCATAAATAGAGAGTAGCTTTTATGATAAAAATGAATTTCTGGAAAAATGGGGATTTCATTGATAAGATATATCTAATACGATAAAAAAAAATACGGAATTTTCTAAAGTAGTTAGTAAAAGCCTTGTCTTTCATTGCTTTTTCATTCACCACAATCGAGTTACTCTTTCAAATACAAAGCTGGAAGCAATGAGAAAATTTCCTGTTAACTTTTAAGCCTGTCAAATGAAATAAGTGATAGTGAAATCAATTCATAATCATAAAATAAATGTAAAATAATTCCAATATTGAAGCTTTGCATCGCGCAATTTCTGCTTCTATTGGTACGAGCCTTTTTTTGTTGCTCAAAATATTTACTAACTTTTTATTTTTCTTGATAATGTAATTCCTGTATTATAAGCTTTAGCTAACTCTTTCTTAAAATTTTCACTATCTCTTTAACCATCATTAATTTATTTAATATTGTTTTCTGCTTGTATCAGCATCGTTCATGTTCAACGAGAATCATCTGAAATGAAATTGTTTAGAAAACCTTTTGAATCAAAATTTAATTGTACACAAAATAATTGTGCACAACTAATTTAACTTAGTTGTTCGCAGAGTTTATCATTTCGAAGATGTAATTAAATAAGTATTCAAAGTTTTATTGCAATCCGATGAGGGGTACTTCTGCGCATAAGAAACATATAGACAAACATTCATTTTTATTTATATAGATATTTGATTTTTTCTTCTTTCGACAGGTTCGTAGTTTCTCCCAACTGAAACACGAGTTGAAGAAATGCGAAACTTTCTACGTTGACATAGAGGAGACCAACAACAACAGTCTGAGTGATCGAGACAAGAGTGAGGATGGGTACTTCTCGATGGACGTCAACGAGAATAACGTTAACTTGAAACACTCGAGGGAGTCAGGCCTCATTCAGGCTGGCAGTCTACCTAATTTATCAGGTGAAGATAAAATTCCATAACGCTAATCACTTTGATTTTGATATTTTTCTGCTTTTAGTATTTTTATACCATATCGAATAAAAATAAAATCCCCATTTCCATCAAAAAAGATCAGCCTTCTTAGATCCAGTTGATAATATTCAACCAACGTGGTCTCATCTGAGGCAAAATCTTTAGAATAAGTTTAAGTGGATTTATAATAATAGAGTCACGGATCATTAGTTTCACGAAATGCGAAACTTTCAACGTTGACATTGAGGAGACCAACAACAATAGTCTGAGTGATCGAGACAAGAGTGAGGATGGGTACTTCTCGATGGACGTCAACGAGAATAACTTGAAACACTCGAGGGAGTCAGGGCTCATTCAGGCTGGCAGTCTACCTAATTTATCAGGTGAAGATAAAATTCCACTATGCTAATCACTTTGCTTTGGATATTTTTCTGCTTTCAGCATTTTTATTCCGTAGCGAGTAAAAATAAAATTCTCATTTCCATCAAAAAAGATAAGCCTTCCTAGCTCTGGTTGATAATATTCAACCAACGAGATCTCATCTGAGGCAAAATCTTTAGAATAAGTTTAAGTGAATTACAACAATAGAGTCACGGATCATTAGTTTCACGAAATGCGAAACTTTCAACGTTGACATTGAGGAGACCAACAACAACAGTCTGAGTTATTGAGACAAGAGTGAGGATGGGTATTTCTCGATGGACGTTAACGAGAATAACTTGAAACACTCTAGGGAGACCGGCTTCATTCAGGCTGGCAGTCTACCTAATTTATCAGGTGAAGATAAAATTCCATTACGCTAATCATTTTGCTTTTGATATTTTTCTGCTTTCAGTATTTTTATTCAGTAGTGAGTAAAAATAAAATCCTCTTTTCCATCAAAAAAGATCAGCCTTCTTAGCTCCTGGTCGATAATATTCAACCAATCTCATCTGAGGCTAAATCTTTAGAATAAATTTAGGTGAATTTACTGCAGTAAAGCCACGGATCATTAGTTTCATGAAATAGCGATTAAAATTTTAGTTTCAATTATTGCAAAGTGCCTTTTCCTTCCATTTTGCAAATGTCATAAGACGTTATCATATTTGCTTTTCGATTTTTTTCATGGTTTATTGGCAAGCGGAAAAATCCATGACGTCAAGATTGTGTCGTTATCACCATGTAATTCATTTTATTTTAGGAAAGATTTCGGTGCTGAGAATAATTTTCTTCTATTAATATACTTAACCTCTAATAGAATGTACTTATAACGTTAAAATAGATTAAATATATATATATATATTTCATTATTAAAGGATGTAAGCTTTTTTATAAAGGCAGAGAGCTTCCATTACTATTATTATAATTATTTTTATCTTTATAATATTTATTTTTTGATGGTTTTAAGAATGCTCTTGTACATGCGTGTGTCACATGAATGTCTTATCGAGATCTCATCTGAGGCTAAATCCTTAGAATAAATTTAGATGGTTTTACCGCAGTAAAGTTACGGATAATAAGTTTCATGAAATGGCGATTAAAACTTTAGTTTCGATTATTACAAACGGCCTTTTCCTTCCATTTTGCAAATGTCATAAGGTTTTAAGATATTTACTTTCGATTTTTTCATGGTTTTGGCAAGCAGTAAAATCCATGACGTCAAGACTGTGACGTTATCATCATGTTATCAAATTAAATATTTATTTTATACTTTCTAAAATCGGACTAATAATGTTTATAGAATGATATTCCCGTCTCCTTTGTGAAATTTAAATATTTCACTTGTCTGTTAAATTTGTTTCTAGTGTATTTTTGTCTCGAAAAGCAAATAGAATGAAACATCATTTACAGGAAATTTTCTCTCCTTATTTATTTAGAATAAGGCTACTGATTTATTAAGAATATGCAGAATATGACACGACATGAAACCTAATTTCTTGTTAATAAATAGGAAAATAAATTAAAGACAATATTTAAATAGCTTTTCTTTATTAACTTAACGGGGCATTTGTTTAGATACTTAATTGCTATTCATTAGCTTACTCGGTTTCTATTCATGATAATAGAAAAAAATTGTTATGTCAAGGAAAATTAAACAAAAGCTCCTTTTCTGACTATGTGAGGAATGACTTAATAAACAGCGGGCTACAGTTCAGTAATTGAAAATTGAATATTTGGCTGTTTATTTACGTATTGCAAATGAATGGTTTTAACTACAGAAAATTTATATCATCGCGCACTGTAATGTTTGCTAATATAAAATTAAAAGTAAATTACTTGTGAGTGCTTCAGATTACCCTTTATCCTATTTATTGAATTTATGCAGATACAATTAAAATATTGTCCAGAAACAATACATTTTATTTGAGGAAAGATTTCAGACCAGAAAATGATTTTCTTCTATTAAAATACTTATTATAACCTCTAATTAAATGTAGTTATAGCTATTAAAACAGATTAAACGTATATATATTTCCTTATCAAAAGATTTCAGCTGTTTTTAAAAAACCGGAAATCTTCCAATAATAATATTATTATTTTTATCTTTATTATCTTTATTTTTTGATGACTTTAAGAATGTTCTCATAGATGCATGTGTCACATGAATATCGCTTTTAAACGAACATTCTACATCATATATGCGATTTTGTTGTCCTCAACAAAATTCATCCTTTTTAAAATACTTTTTAAAGGAAATAACCTATTTACCCCAATTGGGGAGGAAAATCACACTGTATCACCACAACAGTTTTTGTTAGAACATCAATTCCAATATTTTGCTTTTTTTTCAAATTAAAAAAAATTATCTTTTTTATATACTATTTTTCTATCCACTTTTCTATCCACTTTCAAGTGCATAAAAGCATAAAACGAAACTTTGTTACATTTGCCTGCCTCTTTATAGCCACGAAAAGAAAATACATCTAAAAATCAAAACATATATTTTTGAAACTAGATCTTTCACGAATGTCCAGTTTTGAAGTGTTTATGGGTAAACTGTGGGCAAATGACTGGGGAGACAATCAAGTCCTCATCGCAGTCAGCAAGTTTACCCATCTCATAGATGAATTAAAAAAATATAGGAATGCTTAAATTTTGTCAATAATGTATGACCGTAAACTACAGTACTATATCGACTCAGACCAGAATCCTTGCATCCGATCGGGTGCAAGGGAAAAAAGACAGAGGGACAAAAAGAATTACTTGACGATCTAGGGAACCATCACACATCTGAACTTGTGATCAAGAAAAGAACACGCCAAAACAATGAGCCAGCACATAAGTGATCCCTGGCATCTAGTAAACTCAATTTAGTATGAACCAGAATGAATTACTTGACGATCTAGGGAGCCATCACACATCCGAACTTGCGGTCAAGAAAAGAACACGCCAAAACAATGACACAAAATATAAGTGTTCCCCAGCATCTTATAAACTCAACACAGTATTAACCTATTAAATTTTAATAATATCTTATATACAAGGTAATAAGGAGTAGACATAATTTAAAAAATACCTTAATTTTCGAGGTGTCAGAGAAAAAGAAGTTTAGTTATTTTAGTTATATCAATGTCCCATTTTAAAGCAGCACAAATGTTGATTTTGGAAGAACCTAGTAATTTTATGCCTCGCTCGGATGAAGAGGAAGACGCCTGAACTGGCACCCCCCCTCCAAGCTTCGACACCACATCAGGGGAAAGACGTTTGACCTCGATGGATTTGGGGTGCTCCAGACCAGCTTACGCGACTGTTCTTCGATGGAATTGGGGATTGAGCCTGAAGCCCTTCCGTTCCAGTTCTTAACCAAAAGTATGAGAAAAAGCTGGTAAATCAATAACATTGTCGGGGTTTCTATGGTTTTCATCCAAAAAAGACAAAATTATCTGCTGAAAACCCTCCCTCCTCCTGAAGTACAACATACTACCATATTTTGGAGTTAAATCAGGCTTCTACTCCTTAGTTGCTTTAGAGACACATTGCACAAAATTATACAACGTTTCCTTTGGTCACAGGCTCACGCTAATCCTTATGTTTAACTAAGTGAAACGGACTTTATTATTCATGATATTCTTTATACATCAAAACAGTAAAAATGCAACCAAAACAGAAAAATTGCAATCTCTTGGACTCGTAAAGAAATCATATTTGTTACAGGACATGATCCCTTCCCATCTTTTCTTCCCCGTTTCCATTTATCAGAAGATGACTAATGCTCTTGAGGAGAAATCGGCGACATCTTGCCTTTTTACTCTTTCATAGCACCTCAGAAAACCCTCATCATCGTTAGAAATTCTATGAAACAAAAGCGTCGTTAATAATCCATCTTCCAAAAGTAGAATCATAAACATGATTAGATTCCTAATTGATCAAGGAGAACTGCTTCAATTAGATTCAATCTATTGTTTTCTTAGGACACCATTTAATACAACTCGCAATTTATTCATTATTTATTTTTCATTCCCTCTGTAAGTAACTACTATTTCTCTGTAACTAATATAATAAGTAATAATACTCTTAATAATAACTAATATAATAATTAATAACTCTTATTAATAACCAATATAATAAGTAATAATACTCTTTATTTTTGCATTCATACTGTACATTACAAAGGCCGTGGTGGCCAGGTAGTAAGATCTCGATTTCGGAACCGGAGGGTTGCAGGTTCGAGGTCTGATTCCACCGACAAAACCGCCGTGTAACTGGGTCTGGTGCACGTTAAATCCATCTGGACCAAATGTCCTCCCACTGCTGAGGTGTGGAAGTTTGGATAGGGGTGCCAGCTCAGGTGTCGTCCTCGTTATCTGACCACGGTTAAAATGAAAAGGTCAGTCCCAAAATACTCCAAATGTTGCTTAAAAACGGCACGTTAATATAACTAAACTAAACTGTACCTTACAATGTTGGCTCATCCAGTTTTATTGTACTCAAGATATTTTTCATTCTAGCATTTATCATTTCTTGTTATTTTGTATTCATATATATTTTGTCATTATCTGTACATTTCCCATTAATTGTTGTATAGTATTTTTTGTTTAATAAAGTCCTCCTACATCTATACCAAACCGAAAAGGGGCCACATGAGCTCTAGAAACGGATGCGAGGTTTCGTATTCAATGTCAATCCAGAAATATGAATTCTAAAAGCTAATTCCGGAAACGATATTCTATTTTTAAGCACCTAAATAAAGAAGCTATTCCTAAATAAAGAAGCTATCGAAACAATATCTTAATAGAACTCTTATCATTGTCTGACTTTATCGATATTCTCCTCTTCTTTGTTAGCATGTGCATTTACTTTTTGACCAGAGTTCATTACCGAAAGAAAACATCGGTAATGAACGCTTAATTCGGAACGATTATGCTTTCTACCTGTGCGTGAGGAATGGTTAATTTTACAAAAGCGTCCTTAATAATTAATCTTTCAAAATTAGAATCATAAACATGATTAGATTCCTAATTGATCAGGGAGAGCTGCTTCAATTAGACTAACTTTATTATTTTCTTAGGACGCCATTTAATAGAGATCGCACCTTATTCAAAATTTATTTTTCATCCCCCCCGCAAGTAATTAATATTTATAACTCTTTATTTTTGCATTCATACTGTACATTACAATATTCACTCATTCAGTTTCATTGTACTCAAGATATTTTTCATTCTAGCATTTATCATTTCTTGTTATTTTGTATTTATATGTATTTTGTCATTGTCTGTATCTTTCCCATTTATTTTTGTGCACTTTTTGTGTTTAAGGTATTCGACTGCGTTGAAAATACTGGTATTTGACTACATTTCCGATTTTTTTTTAAAAAAAGTGTTATTTATTGTCATTCAGACTTTTCTCTTTCCAAAACAGTTTGTTTTTTTATTAGAAAAGGAAGGTCTAACCTATTATCCAGAGAAATTTTAAGAAAAGTTTATTTTTCAGCAAAAATTTGTCTTTCACTTCAATTTTAATTTTCATAAACATTATCTACCATTAACATAATATCCCAAAAACTAATAGAGGTATTTACATAAAAACTTCAGCGTGTGTTTTAAATAATATAGGCAATGCAATGAACAAAAATTTTTATTGTTGATGAAATACTTTTTCTGTTATAGGTGTTTTTAGAAAAATTAAGTTGCGAATTTATGGAAAAAATGCATCTATACGTATATTTTAACCCGTCACTTCTTTGCATCTAAAATGTTTCTTAGATTTTGGTTCATTTCATTCATCATTGTATTCTACAACTTGTGTACAAAGAAAAATAGGATTGTTGCATTACAATTTTTTGTAGAATGTTAACCGTTGTGGTTAAATTTCACTAAAATTTACCCCAAAGTAATAATAATGTTTTTGTATTTATAGTGTTTAAAATTGATAATACATCTAAAAACCAAAAATAGTTTTTAAAAAATCAAATTTTTCAAATTTTTTCCTTCGAACGTAGTCGGTTACCTTTGTAAAGTCCACCTACATCTATACAAAACCGAAAATCGGCCACATGAGCTCTAGAAACGGAGGTGAGGTTTCGTATTAAATGTCAATCCAGAAATATGAATTCTAAAAGCAAATCCCGGAAGCGATATTCTATTTTTAAGCACCCATCCTAAATAAAGAAGTGCAAAGCTATCGGAACCATATCTTAATAGAGCTCTTATCATTGTCTGACTTTATCGATATTCTCCTCTTCTTCGTTAGCATGTGCATTTACTTTTTGACCAGTGTTCATTACCGAAAGAAAACATCGGAACGATTTATTTCTTTCCGATTATGCTTTCTACCTGTGCGTGAGGAAATTCGGAAGGGAAAAAAAGGAACAGAGGCATCGATCCATCATCTTTATCCCTGATAATGCGTCAGTCTCAATACAAGAAAATAAATCCGAAAGTATAAAAAGATTCATTCCGATCCAGGATTGCAATTTCGATAGATTGCTTTATTCATCTCCATTGTGTTCGTTCATGTGTCATGCAAGTTTTATCGTCATAGAAAGGAGTTTCTTTTTAATTTTCTCTCTTTGAACATTACGCCGACAGCACGCAAGATAAAACCATTAGAAACCATTTAGTATCGGGATTCAGTGCAATAAATAGCCTTCTTTTTTGTACGTCATTAATTATATCTGCGAATTTATTCCTCATTAGATAACGTCATAAATCAAACACATTAAGTAGTTTTTTATTAACACCAAATAAATTCGCATACTCAAAGCCATTTCTGAAATTTTAGAGCTTTTAATAGAATTTTTAAAATTTAGATAAATATAAGAATAGAATAAAATTTAGAACAAAATTTTT
>JAPMOQ010024920.1:3182316-3203160 GCA_026543055.1 Argiope trifasciata | reverse complement strand
AGAGGAGAGCAAATTCATTCAATGATTCAATATTATGGAATTACAAATTGACTACTCTGTCCAGGCAGCAACAGCAATATTGGAGGGAACTGTGATTGAGTCCTAAGGGCCATCACCGGCCACGGTACAACCCTTCCTTAAGGAAGTACCATCATAAATCTATAAAGTGACTGAAGAGAAGAGCAACTTCCTTCTATGATTTAATATTATGGAATCATAAACTGACTACCCTGTCCAGGCGGCTGCAGCAATATTGACGGGAACTGTGGTTGAGTTCCGAGGGTCATTACCGATCACGGTACAACATTTCCCTAAGGAAATACGTCCCATCATCGATGGGTTTAGCCAGATCCTTTTAGCCCATTTTTCGTGTGGGGTTTTGGCCACCATAACGTAAACTTCTCATCTTCAATTAGAAGGTGCCATTCAATAACATGGGACTCAAAATAATGGAATACTAAAATATGATTCGCATTCTCGGACGAAAAGGACAAAAATAAATATTGCAAGAGTTTAGAAAACGGAAAGCCTTCCCTCTTTTTCAAACTATCAGAAATCGTCTGTTCACCTTAGTCAATTAAAAGCCCATTTTTAATCCTTTGCGCTCAATTGTACTATTCAGAATAATTAATGAAGATTAATCAAAGAATTAATGAAAGTGTAAATCATCAAAATGCAAGGAAAAAAATTAAAAAAAGAATTTTTATTGATGTTTATAATAGACAATGTTAAAAAGTTTTTTTAATGAGAAAGAAGTAAAATACCTTCAGGAATATTTATTTCGGCTGGATATAAAAATTCTGGCAATCAATTTTTGAGTTTTGCTCTCAAGTTGAATATTTCTATTTTATAAAGATTAAACTTTAAATGTTCTCATTATTAATGACAAAATCAATGAGAAAAATAAATGCACTTAACAAATAAAGTTTTACATTAAAAAAGTGGAACAAATATGAGGATTTCATTAAAAAAAATTTCGATTTGGACTTTTAAAGAATTAAAGAAGTATATTTGATTTTGAATTAATTAAATGACAAGTATTATTTTTAATGTGATTTATCCATGCAATTTCTACTAATAAGAAAATAACATAGCCTCAAAACTTAATGTAGTTTTTATAACTAAATAATTTATTAAATTATAAATTCGAATTTGCGATGATTTATTTTTTTAAAATATTGATCATCTACATTCAAAGCGATAGAGGTTCGTAATAGGCCTGCTAAGCTTTTTTTTCTATCTTGTATAATTTTTCATTGATGTCATCCTTCACGATTTATTCATAATCTTTTGTTGAATATTTTAAAATTTTGGAATATTTCGGTTTTCTTAAAATATGTTTATGTTTTTAAAACTCATTTTAAGCAAGATTATCTAATTAAAATTTGTAGCTTTAATGATTTTATGTTTACTGTTTTTTGCTCTTTTGTTCATGCTCAAATTTGTGACAGTTTTTTTTAAATATATTTTATCTGCTTTAAAAGTAACTATGTACGCAAGAAATGGACTGGTTAAACTTTTTTAAATCATGAATTATTTTTCACTGATATCATCCATCAAGATTTGTTTAAAAATTTTTGTAGTATATTTTAAAATTTTTGGAAGTTTTCTGTTTCTTAAAAGGATATCTGCGTTTTTAAAACTCATTTTAAGCAACATTATCTATTTAAAATTATTATATTTTGTAATCCTGTACTATTTTTTTATATTTTGCCCATGCTATTTATTTATCCAATTTGGTTTTTCCCTAAGTTTTGTTAATTTTATTTTATAATCGTTTTTCTTTGGATTTTCATCTGATTCTTTAAAAATTTTTTTGTCTTTTTTAAAATTAATTTACGATACGATCTTTCCATGATTTTTCTTTAATATTTATTAGTCATGGCTATCATGGATTAGATCCAGCACGAAACCTTTTTATTCTATCGACAGGCGAGCTTGTGTACTATGTAGGAGCCATGGCTGTATTGCATCATTATACTAATAGCACTCAGAGACACTACCAAGGTCATACGGAGGACATTTTGTGGTCAGTATTTTGCACATTTAAAATGAACGTGTTTTTTTTTTTTGCTTTTTTTAAACATTTGCTATAAGATGGCAACCTGTATAAATAAATCCAAACAATGGTATTGAAATTTTACTATTAAATATATCATCATGTTTTATTTAACATTTGCTATAAGATGGCAATCTAGATAAATAAATCCAAACAATGCTGTTAAACTTTCACTATTAAATATATCATCATGCTTATTTTTAAACATTTACTATAAGATGGCAACCTATATAAATAAATCCAAACAATGGTATTAAAATTTCGCTATTAAATATATCATCATGTTTTTTTTAAAAAAACATTTGCTATAAGATGGCAACCTATATAAATAAATCCAAACAATGGTGTTAACATTTTACTACTAAATATATCATCACTAAATATATCATTCGCTATTCACTATATGTTAAAATTTTACTATTAAATATATTTCTCCATTAAATATATTATTTGTATATTATATGCTGTAAAGTAATTCTTATAAAAAAAGTATTCTTCATAATTATACTTTGGGGTAGTAATTTCAAGTTTCATAAGGCTCAGAGACATCAATTATCCCTGAGTCAGTCTCTATTGAGTTGAGTGAAATTATGATTTTTATTTAAGTAATTATTTTGTAAGAATATTGCTAGAAATAAACTTCTCAAAATCTTTGATTCCTCAAACAGCCGAAAAGGATTTTCGATCTTTTTTTTTACCTATAATAATTTCATCTGAAGAATAAGAAGAAGTAATTAGATTCATTTAATATACTAAATCGTTTTTTATTAGAGTGACTATATCATTCGCTATTTACTATATGTTAATATTTTACTTTCAAATATGTTATTTGTTTATTATATGCTATAACGTAAAAAGAGGGAAAGTATTCCTCATTAATACTTCGGGTTAATAATTTCTAGTTTCTTACGGCTCAGAGACATCGATTATTTCTGAGTCAGTGTCTATCGAGATTAGTAAAATTATAATTGAAAAAAAAATAATTCTTTTATAATAATATTGCTACAACTGAAATTCTCAAGATCTTTGATTCCTCAAACACCCGAAACTGATTTTTGATCTTTTTTTATCCATGATAAGGTTTTATCCATCTGAAGAATAAGAAGAAGCAATTAGATTCATTAAATGTACTATTTTTTGATTAGAGTGAACGAACATATATATAACTAAGTTGTTTTTACGGTACCATTTTTCAAACTCTGAAATAAAGGAAAAAAAAAAGAAATTATGAGGCATTCTTGTATTTTAAGCAACAAAAGAGATTTTATTATACACTAGCTAATTATACACTATATACACTATTATACACTAGTTACATTTCTAATAATAGTTAAATAACTTTATAAGAACATAATAACTTTAATAACAGTAAATTCATTCGTTGAAAAATCTTCTATTTAGATAGGTAAATTATCTATAATGTTCTTTAAATGATTCTGGAGTTTTCAATAAAGTGACCTTAGTTAACTAATAACTTGACATTAGTTTAGATTTGACTTGAGATAGATTTCCTCATTCTGATACTAAAAGATGAGGAAATCTATCTTAAAAAATATGAATATACTGGCTGGTACCCGGCGCGTAACTGCCTGCAGAAGAAATAATCTTGGAAATAATTTTTGGAATTTGAAAAGTTATCTTGTTTAATTAAGAATGATAGGAAGAATGAGGTTTATTTTCTTGTCGGCAATGAATACATTCATTGAAATTGAAGGATATATAAAGGAGAAGCATAAATAACATTTATTCTATTTTTGTTATGCTAATCTACAAAGAAATATTCATTTCTATGTATTAGATTTGTGTATTTTAGAATTGTAATGCTTGGTGTTCTTTCAGAATGGTAATGAAAGAAACTATCAATTGCATCTCGTGATTCGTTTAATATTCGTTCAGTACTCTCAAGTTGAATGTTAAAAATGTGATTATAATATTTTATTTTAAAATTGATTAAACGTAGAAAAAATATTTATACCATAAAAGTGTTAATATATTTGAAAAGATATTATTTTGAAAACTAAAATGGTGCGAAATTATTTACACTATAATATTTTCGGCAATTAGTGTCTTTATTGAATTTGTTGTGTCTCCTTGGTAAGTTATTTGGTGGTTAATCCATGATTAATAGGTCTGAAAATATTTTTAATACTATAGATCATAGGTTCCCAACGTGGGCGATAACGCCCCCTTGTGGGCGTTTGAAGCTTTCAGGGAGGCGGTAAAAGACCCAGAAAAAATTAGGGGGCTTTGATATGGTACGAAGGGGCGTTAGAGGATTAACCAAATATAGTGTACAATAACTTCAAGGAGCGATTCTAGGACATTTTAAGCATGGACGTAACAGACTGGGTTTTGGATCATTTCTCCAATGTCAACACAACAGAATCACCTCAGTTAGAAGAAGAACTAATAGAACTAATGACACATGAGGATCTAAAAATTAAATTCAAGAATGGTTACCAAGAATTTTGGCTGCAGAATTCAATTTCGCATCTGCATTCAGGATTATGGTCGGTTGTTTAACGACTTCTGCTAGCATTCCCCTCTTCATATTTAGCAGAACGTGGATTGAGTGCTGAGGCAACATTGGTAACGAAAAAGAGAAATTGGCTCCATATTACTGAACGCGGCGACTTACGATCGTTTTTAAGTGAAATCGAGCCTGATATTAACAAGTTTCTTAAAATGCATCAAATTCAGCCTTCTTATTAGTGAAGTTGGAAATTTGATGTCTTTAAATTTTAATTAAAATATTTTTTTATATAATTAAGTATGCATTTTGATGGGTCTCTGAAGCTGACAATTTATTTATTTAGAAAGCAATAGTTTATTATGAATTAATTCGTATCATCAAAATCCCTGCCTGTCCTTATGACAAGTAAGCTAAATTTTTTATTCCTCTTTTTTTAAATTAAGAAGAAATTCAGTAGCGTTTCAATTCCAACAATATTCAATCTATTAGAATTTTTATTTAATTCTTGTTTGCACCATGCATTGTGTACGCTCTGATTTATCTGGAGTGGGAGGGGGCGATATTGAAATATTCATTAGAAAAGGGGGCGCCAGTTCAAAAAAGGTTGGGAACCTCTGCTTTAGATGATTGTATTATGCTTATAACCATCCCGTAATTGCAAATAATAAGTATTCAAAATTTATCGCAATCGGATGAGCGGTACGGAATGCTTAATAGACATACATACAAACATTCATTTTTATTTATATAGATTAAACAAAAGGTTTCCACTAATAATTATCATTAAAAAGTATGTTGATGAATATCTGCCTTCTATTACAACGTCGTTACTCGGACGAATTTCCTTCACGAAAATGCAAGATATAAATCTTTTTTATTTAAAAAAATATAGTTGATAAAATATGACTTCAGGTAATTTTGCACTTTTTCTCCTATTCAATTTTTTCGTTGAGAAAATCTATTTATAATCTCGTCATTATGTAGATAAGAGTAATTTAACCCTTTCAATCCCACTTTTGCAAGATTAAGGTATCCGACTACGTTAAAAATACTGATTATCGACCACATAGGCAATTTTTTTAATTGTTATTTCTTGTAGTTCAGACTTTCCTCTTTCCAAAACAATTTATCTTTTCTGGGAAAAGTAAGGCCTGGTCTATCATCCAGGGTCACATATTTTTAAACTAAAGTTTGTCTTTAGCTTCAATTTTCTCAAAATTTTGATTTTCACAAATATTTTTCACCGTTAACCTGATATCTCAAAAATTAATAGAGGTTTTCACATAAAAATTTCAGTGGGTGTTTCAAATAATAGCGTTAATGATACGAACCAAAAGTTTTATGGTTGGTGAAATATTTTTTCATTTATAGGTGTTTTTAGAAAAATTAAGCTGTAAATTCATGGAAAGAATGCATATATATGTATATTTTTACCCATAACTTCTTTGCATCTAAAGAATTTTTTTATATCTTGGTTCATTTCATTCATCATTACATTCTATAGATTGTGTAGAAAGAAAAATAGAATTGCTGCATTACAATTTTATGTAGAGTGTTAACCGTTTTGGTTAAATTTCATCAAAGATTATTATAAATTTTCCTATTTCTTAAAATATATTATATTTTCGACTAGTTTTGTTGTATTTTTGGTATTTTGTATTATAGTTGACAATACATCTAAATCCATAGTTTTAAATAGTTTTTGAAAAATCCAATTTTTCAAAAAATTTCCATCAAATGTTGTCGGATACCTTTAAATTTTCAATCCCATGTAAAAAAGGGCATTTTAACGATAACTCATGAATGAATAAGATTTACGTACATAATCTATGTAAATAAAAATAAATTTTTGTCTGTATGTCTCTTATGCCTTCCTAAACCGTTCATCGGATTGCGATGAAACTTGGTCTGCTTATTGTTTACACCTACGGAAGGGTTATAGGATAGTACAATTACCCAAAATTAAAAAAAAACATCGAATCTCAAACACATCTATTAACCAAGGATTAATCTTCTAATAACTCGCGAGGAGACAATAGATTCTGTAGAAATGCTAAATCCAAGTCAAAGTTTTATATTTTGAAGCTATAATGCGCAAATTTCATGCAAGTCATTCTCAGAAGAAAAAAATTATTACAGATTATGTAAGAAAGTGTTGTGGAGACCAACCCTGGGTATTTTAAATTTTAATTAAATTTTAGCGTTTTTCTCAGTAACCACCAAAAATATTGTAGTACAAATAATTTTGCACCATCTAAATTTTCAAAAGTTATCTTTTCAATTATATTGACGATTTTTTGGCATACATATATTTTCTATGTATAATCAATTTTAAAAGAAAATAATTTAATCACATTTTCTAAAATTAAATTTGAGAATTCTAAACGAATATTAAACGAATCACGAGATACAATAAATAGTTTCTTTTATTACCATTTTGAAAGAACGTCAAGTTTTACAATTCTAAAAGAATACGCAAATCTAATATAAAAAAGGATTATTTGTTTGTTCTTATTTTGTGTATTGTCTTACCCTTCAACCTATTTCGATAAAGCATTGCCAAATTATTCAATGATTGCACTTAATATTGTTTTTTTTTTGGCGGCAGTACGCTCCTGTACCAGCTAGCAACAAATAAATTTAAATTATTTTATAAGATCTATTTCTTAAGTGACCCTTAAATTGCAAATTTCAAGCTCAACATATTTCTACTAGCTGCGATATTTGCCTATAGCGGTAGATGCGCACATTTTCAGACATGTTCTAAGAAGTTTAGTTTAGTTATATTAACGTCCCGTTTAAAGCAACACGAGGGCTATTTTGGGACGGACCTCGTCATTTTGAACCACGGTCAGATGACGAGGACGATACCTGAAGTGGCACCCCCCTCTCCACACCACACCAACAGGAGGACGTTTGGCCTGACAGATTTAACGTACAAAAGACCCTCTCACACGACGGTTCTTCGGTAGAATCGAATCTCGAACCTGAAACCCTCCAGTTCCGAAGCCGAGACTTTACCACCAGGCCACCGCGACCCCGACATGTTCTAAGAAATCGATACAGCTTGCAAATAGTGGATATACTTCCGCGCATATAGATTTAGGTATTTTTTTCAAATTATTATTGATGGATGCAAACCACGTTTTGAAAAGTTTTCAATATGACAAATACTAATTATGAAGGCATTTTTAGAAAAAACAGTTTTCTTTTTATTGAAGTATAGATACATATTACAGAAAACGAAAAAATTCAAATTATGGAAACTATGCTGACGTTCGCGAATATCCTTCATGTTATACACGTTTAGGAATTAAGAAATAATTTGATTATTGTTTTCTTAAATGAAATTGGTGTAGAAATTTTATTTTAATCTATTTAATACTTATTATAACTTTTTGAGAATGGTTCTTTTCTAGGGTTTTATACTTTATTGTTTTCTGTCTTTTCTCTTAACACGGAAGCCACAAAGGAGATATAAGTAATTTATGCAGTAAAGGTGGATTTTTTTATTACCAAGTTTATTTTGAATTCCATAATGTCAAGAAATAGTCTATGAAAATATATATTTGGGAAAAACTCTACAATCAAATTATTATAATCTACTTCTGAAATATTTATTACAGGCTGTTATTATTTTTATGAAATAAAAAAGGTAACAATTATTCAACTTCCATTCTCATATATTCCAATTTTATGGTAATATTTTAAAAATGGCGAAATAAAAAAAAAACGTAGTTCAAATCCTTTTATAGTCATCAACTTTGATAAATAATCATCGAGCTTGATAAACTGGCCATTAGCCTATAAAAAACTTACTGAGGTATCAATGACATTTCTGCTGAGGTAAGAAATATGTAGTCATTTGCCCTTGTCTTTACTTGTTGAATTTTCTAGGCATTTCTTTATGATATTTCCAAAAACATACAAAATATATATTTGGTTCCTGAACTCCTGGAATACATCAGTATATTAATGGCTGTTTTATAGATGTAAAGAATTATCCCTCATTTCTTTGTGCTAAAAATGATTAGGACACTGATGACTTCAGTGCAATGAAGTATAATACGTATCAATTTTTAAATTAAAGAAACTTGTCTTTGTTAATTGAAATGAAATCTAAGCTATTTTACTCACTTAGATTTCGAATAACACATTGGAATACACATCACGCTTGAATCACACATTGGAATATATATCACACATCACGCTTGAATCACACATTGGAATACACATTACGGTTGTATCACACATTGGAATACACATCACACTTGAATCCCACTTTGGAATACACATCACACATCACACTTGAATCACACATTGGAATACACATCATGCATCACGCCTGAATCATACATTGGCATACACATCATACATTGGAATACACATCACACATCACGCTTGAATCACACATTGGAATACACATCACGCTTGAATCACACTTTGGAATACACATCACACATCACGCTTGAATTATACATTGGAATACACATCACATACCACGCTTGAATCACACATTGGAATACACATCACGGTTGTATCACACATTGGAATACACATCACACTTGAATCACACATTGGAATACACATCACGCATCACGCCTGAATCATACATTGGCATACACATCACACATCACGCTTGAATCACACATTGGAAAGAAACTTCCATTACTTAAATATTAGCCTTTGGTACTAAAAATGGCGGAAAAAATTGTACATATACAGTTATAAGAATGAATGACGATAGTATTATAGTTTTCATCTTTCAATTTCTATGCCAAGAAAGAAAAAAAGCTAGTTGTTTGCCCTTGGAGAGGTCATTAAAAATGACGCCTATGGCATCTATTCACCCTTTGCTATTGCACTAGCTTCGCATGTGTCATCTGTCTTCTTTCTCACATATTTAATAAATGTTGAAACTTTCCACTTGTATTTATTTGCAAGGGAATAGAATTCAATCAATATAAAATATAAATACAAAAATATCAATCTAAATATTAATGTAAAATCGATATAAAAATTCAGACTCTGGATATCTATCTAAATATTTGGAATCGGGTGTTTCTCGATGAAGCAATCATTGGAATACACATAGCTTTCTATATAAATAAAAATGAATGTTTCTATATAAGTAAAAATGAATCTTTCTATATAAATAAAAATGAATGTTTCTATATAAGTAAAAATGAATGTTTCTATATAAATAAAAATGAATGTTTGCCTGTATGTCTCTGATGCGCTGTCGTACCACTTATCCGATTCCGATAAAATTTCGACAACATATTACAACTTACGTGACGGTTATAGACATAATACAATCATCTAAAGTATGAAAAAAAAATTCTGACCTATTTACCGCATCTATTAATCATGGATTCACTATCAAATAACTCGCCAAGGAGACACAACAGATTTAATAAAGTTACTAAATTCAAGCGAGACGTTAATATTTCGGAGCTATTGTACGTAATGCAATGTAAGCCTTTCTCTGAGGTAATATTTTTATTAGACAGTGTGCGAGAAAGTTTTAGGGAAACCAAATCTAATAGGTTTGAAATTTTAACTAAATATTTAATAAAATTTTAGCTTTTTTTGCCGTAACTTCCGAAAATATTATAGTACAAATAATTTTGCATCATCTCAGTTTTCAACAAATTATCTTTTCAACTATATTAAAGATTTTATGGAATAAATATATTTTAACGTATATTAAACGAATCCCGAGATCCAATAAATAGTTTCTTTCATTGCCATTCTGAAAGAACACGAAGTTTTATTATCCTAACAAAATATACAAATATAATTCATAAAAATAAATATTTGTTTGTTGAGTAGAATAATAAAAACAGAATAAATACTATTTATGCTTTTCCTTTATATATACTTCAATTTCAACGAATGTACTTACTGTCGATGAAAAAATAAATATCATTCTTCCTATCATTCTTAACTAAACAAGATAACTATTTTGAATTCCAAATGATGTTTCCAATATTATTTCTTCTGTGGCAGCAACGAGCCAGGTACCAGCTAGTATATTCATATTTTTTAAGATAGATTTCCTCATTTTTTAGTAACAGAATGAGGAAATCTATCTCAAGTTACATATAAACTTATGTCAAGTTAACTAATCTCACTTTATTGAAAAGTTCAAAATCGTTTAAAGAGCATAATAGATCATTTACCTATCTAAATAGAAGATTTTTCAACGAATGTATTTAATTTTATTTAAGTTATTATGTTATTATAAAGTTATTTAACTATTATTATAAATGAAACATTTATTTTTTACAGCTTATACATTTCAACATGTCCATGATTCAAATAATTCATGAAAGACTATTTTTAAGTTTGAAATAGAAGCAATTATTTCCACTTTTTTTAGATTCTAGTTTAGTTTACTACAAATAAGGAAATAAAAGCCTTTTTCATAATTATTTTAAAATGGAAAAGAATATCTCTTTTTTATGTTCCAAATATCTAAAAAGCGGAACAACATTAATTATTTTTTTATCGATTTGAGATGAACAAAAATAAGTATATGTATTAGCATATCTGATAAAATTCTATTTTTATTTTCTTAAATAATTACACATGCTATCAAAGTTTTAAAAATGTTCAACTTTTATATTGATCTAACTTGAAAATAATCATGAGCTCAGCTTTATTTTAAGTATTCCTGAAAATAAAAAAAGTTTCTGGAAAAGTTTTATTTCAAGTATTTCTGTTTTATGCATCTGTAAATTTTATTAATTATTGTTAATGCTAAGGAAATTTAGTACTAGGTGACAGATATTTAACGCAAATAATATTCATATTAAATAAAAAATCACTTAATTTTAAAAGATTTTGTATTAAATTTGGTATGAAATTTTGAATCTGAGAAATGTCTATTCAGTTAAATATCTCTAAAATAAATCTCTTCTTTGAAAAAGTATAGTTCGAAACTTTTTATTCACTTGTAAATTTATTTATTATTGTTAATTCCAATTCAATTTAATTCTAAGTATTAAATTTTTAACACTAATTACATTCGTATTAAATTAAAAAATGCATTTAATTTTATAAAATTTGGTATGAAATGTTGAAGGTCAATTCAATTAAATTTTCCAAAAATAAATCTCTTTTTTGAAAAGGTATAACTGAAAACTTTTTCTTTCATTTGTAAATTTTATTTATTATTGCTAATTCCAAGTAAATTTAGCACTAAGTGATAAATCTTTAACACTAATTACATTCATATTAAATTAAAAATGTATTTAATTAAAAAGATTTTATGTATTTAATAGAATTTGTATTATATTTGGTATGAAATGCTGAAGGTCAATTCAATTATATTTTCCAAAAATAAATCTCTTCTTTGAAATCTTTTTATTCATTTCTAATAAATAAAATATTATTTATTATTGTTAATTCCAATTAAATTTAGTAGTGAGTGATAAATTTTTAGCACTAATTACAGTCATATTAAATTAAAAATGTATTTAATTTAAAAAGATTCTGTATTAAATTTGGAATGAAATGCTGAATGTCAATTAGATTAAATTTTCCAAAACTAAATCTCTTCTTTGAAAAAGCATCGTCGAAAACTTTTTATTCATTCCTAAATTTTATTTATTATTGCTAATTCCAAGAAAATTTAGAACTAAGTGCTAAATTGTTAGCACTAATTACATTCATATTAAATTACAAATGTATTTAATTTAAAATATTTTATGTATATAAAAGAATTTGTATTAAATTTGGTATGAAATGCTGAAGGTGAATTCAATTATATTTTCCAAAATTGAATATCTTCTTAGAAATCTTTTTATTCATTTCTAAATTTTATTTATTACTGTTAATTCATATTAAATTTAGTAGTAAGTGATAAATTTTTAGCACTAATTACTTTCATATTAAATTAAAAATGTACTTAATTTTAAAAGATTTTGTATTATATTTCGTATGAAATGCTGAAGGTCAATTCAACTAAATTTTCCAAAAATAAATCTCTTCTTCGACAAGGTATCTTTGAAAACTTTTTCTTTCATTTGTAAATTTTATTTATTATTACTAATTCCAAGGAAATTTAGTACTAAGTGACAAATCTTTAACACTAATTACATTCATATTAAATTAAAAATTATTTAATTGTAAAAGATTTTGTATTAAATTTTGAAATGCTGAAGTTCAATTCAATTAAATTTTCCAAAAATAAATCTTTTTTGAAAAAGCATCGTTGAAAACTTTTTAAACACTAATTATACTCACATTAAATTAAAAATGTATCTAATTTTGTAAAAATTAATATACTTATAAAATATTAATACTTTATTAATAATTGAAATGTAAAATATAAGTATTAATATACTTATAAATAATTAAATAATAAATATAAGTATGTTATTTATAATTAATTTGCTTATAAGATATTAATATACTTATAAATTATTAATAAGCTTTTTCATACCAAATTTTGTATTAAATTTGGTATGAAATGCTGAAGGTCAATTCAATTAAATTTTCCAAAAATAAATCTCTTCTTTGAAAAAGCATCGTTGAAAACTTTTAACAGTAGTTCTTTCATCAATTTTTTTTTCTTACTCTTTTCATTTCCTTTTAGTATGGCTCTCCACACACACGACGACGTGCTGGCGACAGGACAAGGGACAGGAATCGATAACAAATCTCAGGTCCAGCTCTTTCTTTCTTACGCTTTTCTATTTGTTTAACTTGAAATTTCACAGCGGTACCTTCGGCACTGAAAGAGGATTGGATTTCCGCTTCTCGTCTCGCTTTTAGAAGATTCGTTAAAAGATTGAACGTGAAAGCGGAGTTACTCCATGTCAAAGAGAAGGGCTTTTTCGAGTGAAAGAAACAGAAAGAATGAAAGCGATAGTTTAGCAATAGATTTTAGTTTTCCATTCAATTGAAGTTAGTTTTCCAGTCACATGCGTAAT
The DNA here is from genome assembly GCA_026543055.1 of Argiope trifasciata. Lineage (NCBI taxonomy): Eukaryota > Metazoa > Arthropoda > Arachnida > Araneae > Araneidae > Argiope > Argiope trifasciata. Next base: position 3,189,686 of record JAPMOQ010024920.1, on the reverse strand, counting down.
GAATTAAAAAAGATAATTGTTTTACGATATTAAATTTCCTTGGACGTTACTAAAATGATGAATTTTTCAGAATAAATGTCTTTCCGTTTCAAGGTCAAAAAAGTTATATTTTTTACTTAGATACAAAGTCATGTATACTAAATTATGTGCATTTGCTTTTAATTTCTATTCTTTTCAAAAGTATGTTTCAATTTTAGTTTTCCATTCAATTGAAGTTAGTTTTTCAGTCATATCTGTAATGAATTAAAAAATATAATAATTTTACGATATTAAATTTCCGTGGATGATATTAAAATGAGGAATTTTTCAGAATAAATGTCTTTCCGTTTCAAGGTCAAAAGCAATATTTTTTACTTGGATACACAGTCATATATACCAAGTGATGTGCATTTGCATTTATTTTCAACAGTATGTTTCAATTTTAGTTTTCCATTCAATTGAACTTAGTTTTTCAGTCATATCTGTGATGAATTAAAAAATATAATAATTTTACGATATTAAATTTCCGTGGACGATATTAAAATAAGGAATTTTTCAGAATAAATGTCTTTCAGTTTCAAGGTCAAAAGTAATATTTTTCTCAAATACAAAGTTATATATACCAAGTGATAAGCATTTGCATTTATTTTCAGCAGTTTGTTTCAATTTTAGTTTTCCCTTCAATTGAAGTTAATTTTCCAGTCACATGCGTAATGAATTAAAAACGATAATTGTTTTACGATATTAAATTTCCGTAGACGATATTAAAATAACGAATTTTCCAGAATAAATGTCTTTCTGTTTCAAGGTCAAAAAATGTATATTTTTTACTCGGATACAAAGTCCTATATACCAAGTGATGTGCACTTGCATTTATTTTCAACTCTTTTCAATAGTATGTATACATATTTTGCTCACAATTTCCTAAACAATTTCAACCAAAACATGTCAACTTGAAGTCACGGAAACTTAACTTTTGTGATGTGATATTCATAAAAAATTATTATCTCGATATAATTAGAGTTGCTAAAATTTTGAATATAGACACAAACATTTTGAGTTCTTTATGTGTTTCATTTTTCAATATGACTAGTAATTTAAAAAATAGGAATGAATTCCAAAACCGCAATGGAATTATTGACAAAATATAGACTGTAACCACATTATTGAAAAGTACAATATACAATCAGTGCTGTAGAGTTTTTTGAAATTTTCATTTTAAGATTTCATTTCGTTATATAATAAATGTCTTTCTGTTTCAAAATCAAAAAAATATTTTTTACTTAGATAGAAAGTCATATATACTAAGTGATGTTCTCATATATACTAAGTGTGTTCAATTTCAACTCTTTTCAATGTATGTATACATATTTTGCTCACAATTTGCTACAATATTATTCACTTCTCGCAATTTTGATAATGCTTTTAAACATTTTTCTTGCCACGTAGTTCCGAATGTTACTTTATCTTTTCAATTTTGTTCGTCAGCAATTTCAAAATGGGAACTGCAAAGGATTTTCAACTCTTTTGAATCACACCATTTTATTCACATTTTGCAACAGTATTCACTCATTGTTCACAGTTTTGTCAATGAATTTTAATATTATTCCTATTGTTGAATTTCGAATATTATTTTACTCTAAGTTTTCCATCTTGTTTGCGAACATATATAAAAAATTTCTACAAATCAGGTCAACTTCAATATAAATTATATAACTATTTCAGCCAAAAAAAAAAAAAGTCAACTTGAAGTCACGGAAACTTAACTTTTGTGATGTGATATTCATAAAAAATTATCATCTCGATATAATTAGAAATGGTAATATTTTGAATTTAGACCCAAAAATTTTGTTTCTTATGTGTTTCATTCTTCAATATGACTTATAATTTAAAAAATAGAAATGAACTCCAAAACAGAAAGGGAATTATTGACAAAATATAGATTATAACCCCATTATTGAAAAGTACAATATACAGTGAGGGCTGTAGATTTTTAAAAATTTTCATTCTAAGATTTCAGTTTATTGTATATTATAATTCCTTTGATCAGTTTGAAGAATATGTGAATTGAAAAAGGCGTGAGATGCATGATAAATTTGTGTAGGAATACTTTTGATGTTTAATGTTCCATATCGGCCTGATAGAATTCTTAGATTTTAATTCAAAATACCATAGGCCTCAGTTCACTCATTGATTAATCAAAAAAGTATAATACTCGAAAGTTGTGTCTCTAACAAAATATGGAAAGAATTTTCATAGAATATGATTTCAGCTTTATTCAACTAATACTTTGCCTTAAATTAATTTAAAATCCATATAAATAAAAAGGAATTTTTGTCTCTATTTTTCTTAAGCCCGGCCGTACCGCTCATCCAATTCCAATAAAACTTCGACGGCATATTGCTTGCACTTATGCGAAGGTTACAGGCATAATACATTCATCAAAAGTATAAAAATATTTTCAGATCTATTTACCGCATCTATTAACCATCAAATAACTCGCCAAGGAGATACAACAAATTCAGTAAAGATGCAACATTCAAGTTAGACGATAATATTTCGTAGATATTGAGCGTAAATGTAATGTGAGTCTTTCTCTGAGGTAATAGTTTTATTAGAGAGTGTGCGAGAAAGTTTTAGGGGAACCAATCCTGTAAGTTTGAAATTTTAATTAAAAATTTAATAAAATTCTAACATTTTTGCATTATAGCACACATAATTTTCTACCGTCTTAGTTTTCAAAAGTTTTTCTTTTGAACTATATTAAAAATATAATGGTATAAATATTTTTTTTATGTTTAATCAATTTTAAAAGAAAAGATTTTAATCACATTTTTTATCATTAAATTTGAGAATTCTGACCACACATTAAACGAATCACGAGATACAATAAATAGTTTCTTTCATTACCATTCGGAAAGAGTACTAGATTTTAAAATTCTGAAAGAATACAGAAGTCGAAAACATAAAAATGATTATTTGTTTTGTAGAATAGAATAATAAAAAAAGAATAATACTATTTATGCTTTTCTTTCTCCTTATTCAATTTGAATGAATGTATTCATTGCCAAAAAGAAAATAAATATCATTCTTAATGAAACAAGATAACTATTTCAAGTTCCAAACGATATTTCCAAGATTATTTCTTCTGCGACAGCAATGCGCCAGGTATCAGCTAGTTTATAATATAATTGAACTAAGAAAATCTCTAATAGAAATTCAATGACATGAAACTCACTAATAGAAGAAGATTAATTGCCAAATCATAAGGTAAACAAAATATTTTTTGTAAAAAATATATTATCTAAACAATTCTTTTCGGTTTTAGGCTCATATTCGTGTTTGGAGAGCCGATGATTTAACAACGCTAGCTGTTATTGGCCAAGGAAAACTAGAAAGTGATATTGTTGGAGCTGTATTTTCTTGGGAAGTAAGTCAGTGTTTTATGTTCCGGCATTTCAAAATGTCATCTCGAATAATTGAAAGATTTAGAACTAGTTTATCACCAGTTCTGGATTAATTGCTTCAGATAATTAACATAATCAGCTTCATTTAAGTATTCAATTTTCAATTTATTCAGTAAACGAAAAACATATAACTATATATATATATATATAAAAGTTTTTTAAATCTTTTTTTAAAATTAAGTTTTAAAAGTTATTGCATACAATATATTTGAGATTTTTGTAGAAAAAGAATTTTCTTCAGGGTTCTATGATGATGATTCTGGAAGGACTTCAAGACACAGTTCTCTCTCTTTGGGACTGGCAGAATGATATGGAGGTGACCCGTTCGACGGTATGTTCATTCAAATTCAAGTGTCAAAGAGAGTCTTTAAATATTTATTGATTCTATTTTCTTGCTAATAGTTTTTTGTTTTTTTCCAGTGAATTATATTAAAAAATTTAATTTGATATACACATTAAAATGAGCAAAGTAGCTTTTTAGTTGGTTGTAAGTGAAGCGTTAAGGTGGGATCACACAAGGCTAACTGACTAACTGTTGTTGGTAAATGTTTGTCCGGTTTGGACTACCATTGGCCATTGTCCCAACGACGTTGTCTCAACTGTTCATGCCAGGAAAATACAGGAACAACAATATTATAACGATTGCAAGCAATAGTGAGCCTCTTGTGAACCCACCTTTAGTGAGTGGAAGGTGTTCTCATATTGTAACGTTAAAATGAGCACAGTAGCTTTCTAGTGGATTGTAGATGAAGTGTTAAGGTAGGTTCCCACAAAAACTATTGCACGCAATAGAAGATCACGCATACTTCCGGAAAATCACTTGAATACAACTGGACGATGGCAAATGTTTGTCCCGTCGGGCCAACCATTGGCCATTGTCTCAACTGTTCATTACAGGACAATACAAGGACAACTGCAAAGAGGCAACGATTGCACACAATAGTGAGGCTCCTATGAACCCACCTTTAATGAGCGGAAGGTTTTCTTATTTTGTGTTAAAATGAGCACAGTATCTTTCTAATTGGTTGTAGGTGAAGCGTTAAGGTGGGTTCCCTCAAGGCTAACTATTGCGCGCAATAGAAGATCACGTCTACTTCTGGAAAAGCATGTGACCACAACGGGACGATGGCAAATGTTTGTCCTATCGGGACAGCCATTGGCCATTGTCCCAACGACGCTGTCTCAACTGTTCATACTAGGACAATACAGAGACAACAGGAAAGAGGCAACGATTTCACGCCATAGTTAGCCTCGTGTGAACCCACCTTTAGTGAGCCGAAGGTTTTCTTAATTTTTAACGTTAAAATGAGCATAGTAGCTTTCTAGTTGGTTGTAGGTGAAGCTTTGCAGTTGCGGCACGTTAAATAGGTCGTGACATCAAAGTCCTCCAAGTTCCCATAATAAACGATACCTTTGAGGGTTCTGAATCAGGGATGAGTTGGTCTCAGATTCGGGTCTAAGTTCTGACTTGCGGATGGATGAATGGGTGTATGAATGAGTTCGACCACCCCCTAAAAAGGATTGTGTCTTGTGTGTTCGAGCAAAATCGTACTTTCACCTTAACGGGGCTCTTTAACAACGAAAGGTGCACACTTCTGCCTTCATTCGAAAGAGCTATTCTCATTCGTCTTGGTATGACCAAGTGGCATTAGACAGAACAGAAGTGATTTATTCTTATCAATCAATAAATAAATTTCCAGATGAATTTATTTCTACCCAATGATTTACTTATAATATTTCAATTGGAAACAATCCACAGAATCATATTCTACAAGTTATTAAAAATAATAAGACGTTTTTATAGAAAACTAGGGGCTCCGCCCACTACCCACTTTCTCTCGTTGACCCTGATTTTATCCTCAAATCATGTGGGTTCTCAAGTTAGTGAACTTTCCATAGGGATTGATAGCATTTCAAAGAAATGACCCATGAGAACGAATTCTCAAAGGTCATTTCTTTGAACTCTATTGAAAAATTATTTGCTATTATAAACTATTATTTGCTTGTCTTCTACCATTCACAATGAAAAATTTTTAGTCGTTATTCAAATAATTTACTAGATCTATTTATTTATTTATATCAATCAATATATAAATGTTCAGATGAATTTATTTCTACCCAATGATTAACTTATGATTTTTTAATTGGGAACCATCCACAGAATCATATTTTACGAATAATGAAAAATAATACGATGTTTTTATGGAAGACTAGGGGCTCCGCCCACTACCCACTTTTTCACGTCGACCCTGATGTTATCCTCAAGTCAATTAGGTCCTCAAGTTAGTGAACTTTCCTTAGGGAGTGAGAGCACTTCCTCCAGATAATAAAAGTAAAAGGAAACAAACTTTGAACAAAAGAAAAAAAAAGCTCAACTCCAAATTAAAAATCTCTGCTTCGGAACTGGTGGGTTTCAGGTTCGAGACTCGATTCTACAGAAGAACTGTCTTGTGAGGGGGTCTCTTGCACGTTAAATCTGTCAGGTCAAACCTCCTCCCGCTGGTGTGGTGCCACTTCAGGTGTCGTCCTCGTTATCTGATCGTGGTTCAAATTTACGAGGTCCGTCCCAAAATAGCACTTGTGTTGCTTTACAATGGGACGTTAATATAACTAAACAAACTATACTTACATTACATGAATATGTTTTCACAATGATATAGACATGCTTTGTGTCTAAAAATATAGTTTCAAATAGAAAAAAAATGACAACTTTCGCAAATTTTTTTCTGACTTTCCTCGATGACACTAACTGTAAAACATGACATTAACTGTTTTCAATTAACGAAGTGTTTCTATTTTCATGTTTATTTTTTTTATAAAGAAGGTATTACCATTCTTATAATTGAAAGTGTTTGATAGTTTAGAATAAGCTATGAAAATACATTAACTCATATTCTTCTTGTTTTGGGAAAATTCTTAGTATTAAATATTGATATAATGTCAAAATCACTTGGGTTTATGTTAATCTAAAATATAATCACTGGAATTGTTTTAGAAATCCTACATAACATGAATATGTTTTCGCGATCATATAGTCATGTTTTGTATCTAGTAATATAGTTTAAAATAGAAAAAAGGACAAGTTTACAAAACTTTTCTCACTTTCCTCGATGACACTAACTGTAAAACATTACATCAACTGTTTTCAATGAGTGAAATGTTTCTATTTTTGTGTTTATTTACTTTATAAAGAAGGTATTAACATTCATATAATTAAAAGCGTTTGATAATTTAGAATAAGCAACGAAAATACATTAACTTATATACTTCCTGATTAGGGAAAATTCTTAATATTAAATATTAGAATTCTATTGATATAAATGGCAAAATCCCTTCATGTTAATCTAAAGCGTAATCACTACCAGATTTAATTTCACTATAGTAATGGAAGCTATACATGATCTGAAAGTCATTTAATCTCCCTGTTACATGTCCAGGAAGTAATGATCGGAAGCTTAACACATTAACATTCCAGATAGTTCCGATTTCCGGTGAATGTTATCAACCCCAGGGACGCAATGTCATTTGTTACTACGTCAGAGCATGATTTGTTGAGAAATGTGTGTCAAAATCTTTGCAACATCTTTTGTTTGTTCACGTCCTCCCCCCAATAAAGAATTATTTCATGTTTTCCAAGACTAAAGAATTCTTATATTATTTTGATGAATGAATCTATAGCATCTAAAGACCTTTACCTTGTCGTATGGATTAATATGCTATAAATGAAGAATCTGATTCTTGAATGATTAAGTCTTCTACGAAATAGAAACAAACATCAGCATTCTGTGAATGTTCAGTACTATATTTTCTTGACTGTCAATTATTCTTTTATACTTTACCTTGGGAATTATTAGTTATTATAATAGGTATTATAATTTATGAATGTATATGCTGCGACTGAAGATTTTCAGTTTGTTCTACACA
>JAPMOQ010024920.1:3156025-3166476 GCA_026543055.1 Argiope trifasciata | reverse complement strand
AAAATGAATGTTTGTCTGTATGTCTCTTTTGCAAATGTCGTACCGCTCATCCGATTGCGATTAAACTTTGAATATTTATTATTTACTCTTTTTTGTTTCTGCTGAAGATGGAGAGACAATATCATTAAAAAATATTCCAAACCCTAAAGTTTTTAATAATAAAATTTAAAAAAATAGGATTAATATTATTTACGCTTCTTCCTTATATGTCCATGTATTCATTTCCGATACGAAAATAAATATTTTTTCCATCATTCCTAATTAAACAAGACAGTTATTTTAAATTTCAAATAGTATTTACAAAATTATTTCTCCTGCGGCAGTAATGTGTGTTCTACTAGCTAGTTCTAATTAGTTTAATAGTTAAGAAAAGCATTTAATATTAAATTTGCAGTTCTAAATTTAACTGTGACCAAATTTGTCGAAAAGAATAATTTTGTAGAGTAATAGGCTTAGAGTTAAATCAAGTAAGCTCATAATCTTGTGGCCAAAGTTTTTAGGGGATTTTGCGCCTCACTTCACTCTGTGAAGTCGCGCATTTTTTCTGCTTCAAGATGTTCTGCTAATTTTAAAATTAAAATGTAGAGCAGCTCTTTAAATAATTATGAAAGGAATACAGTTCCGAGAATGCTTAAAAATAGTGAATAAAACAGAAAAGAGTATTCTTTGATAGATTTCTCCGGAAAGAATTTCATTAAAAAAATTTAAACATGAAAAGTTCCTGAATTGCTTCCACGAGAATTATAACAATTATAGAGCTATTGCCTGCTATGTTATTTAAGATTTTTTCTTTCATCGTATTCATTTATCCATCAATAAAGAAGAAATAATTATAATTTCTTGCCTTTAAATTCTTAGTCTATAAAAGCCTAAAGTATTATATCATTGAATATCGCTGCAATCACAGCACATGAGTTATGAACCCTAGTTTTCAGTAATGGTTACTGTTTTCTTAGTAGAGGCATTGCGTTCAAAATGATTACTGATACGATGGTATAAGACGGCGTTCTGTTCTGAACAGTTTAAAGCATTTAATTCCAAATTTATTTCTAGTAGTTAGTTCTAAATAATATAATCATGTCCATTTACTGTTTATAAGATAAATTGAATTAAGATTGAGAATGAAAACTTTTTTACCTTGCGTAAATTGATACCACATAATTTGGTACGAATTATATGGTACCAGTTAATTGGTACCATATAATTTGGTGGGATACAATACAGAATGATTTCAATTAATCAAACTTCTCTGTTGTAGGATTTCCTATAACTCGAAATTCACTTAATTGCATCAGAGTTCGGACATTTTCGTAAGAATTGTATCTAAGTAGCAACTGAAAATAATCCGAAGGTGGAGAAATGTCTAATTACAGAAAATATATAAATTCCATTTACTTTTCATTCTCCTTTTTATTGAATTCTCATATAGAAATATTCAATTTCAATGCCACCGCGTTTCTAAAAGATATATGAATGATGCCAAATGTTATGAGATTCCGTAATTAATCCCTTAAATGGTAAATTTAAAGGGAGGGTTTAATTAAATATATTTATAATTTTCCGTTGCTATTCATATATTTGAAGCGCAAGGAAGTTTATTTTTTAATATATAATAAGCAAAATGTTTAAAATATTTATAATTATGATAATCAAAGAATTAGCTCTAAACAATAACTTTTAGAGTACAGTAAAAGCTCTTTATTCGCGGGATATATGTCCCATAAATATGCCGCGAATACAGAAACCGTGAATACGGAATGGTAATTTATACGGGATTATAGGGGATACGTTCCTAGGTAACAAAATAAAAAATATATAATAAATTATTATTTCCTGTCTATTCATTTTTCTTATTCATGTTTCCGGGGAATTATTGTATTCAATGGAGTCGTCCATTCTGTATTCGTATAATTTGCTCCAGTCTTTAATCGTTACATTAAAATGGATAAAATAGTCTTTGAAACCCGCCTTCTTTGCTTCAGATTCAAATGAATCTTCGGAATGAGGTGAGTCAATTTTCATTTCTTAATCGTTAGTTCTACCTTATTTCTTAGTCGGTAATTCTACAAATATATTTTATTCATTGAGTAATAAGGTTAGCTTTCATTCTGTTTGTTTACATTCTTAAAAACACCGATCGCGGCGAAACCGGCTGATGTCAAATTCCTCGGCGATATCATTTAACAGCATACTTCAGACAAAGTTGTTATAAGATCTATTTTTTTTTATTAGTCCATTTGACGGCATTTACAAAGGATACCTATTGGAATCCTTTTGTTATAATGTATGTACTTATTAGATCCGCGAATAAAGAAGTTTTTAGCCGCGAATATAGGAATTGGGTGGCATTTTTTAAATCCACGAATACTGAAAACGCGAAAAAAGGAAGCTCGAATAAGGAGCTTTTACTGTACTTAAATAAATGCTTCGTTTCTTCAGGGTCACTGTGATGATGTGAGGGCAATGGCATGCCATCCAGATCAGCCGTGCTTTGTTACTGCGGGATTGGATCGATACATCTGCAAGTGGGAAATCACCAGTCTCATATGGAAAGTGCAGAGTGATGTAAGTAAAGATACATAATTACACAGAAAGTGCAACGATTCTCCTGGGAATGTAAAATATTTTCCATCTGTTTTCGAATCATAATTAACTTGGGAGCCCTTTTCCATAAAATGTAACGAATTTGAAAGCCTCTTCTGGTCAAAACTTGAATAGAAATTATGGCTCGCGAAAACATCAAAGATAAATATATTTTCGAAGATTAATGATGTTTCCCTTACATCTTAAAATCTAAATTAACATTCATGTAATAGCTAGATTTAACCATCTACCAGTATATTTTTAAATTAGTTCCAATAAAAAGTAATAAACTAAAATTAAAGTATGCTCATTTCGATACTTGTTTAGAATAACCTAACACTCCTGCTTCGCTGTCTAGACTATACCACCAGGCCACCATGGCCTCCAAATTATTTTCATGGCTTCTGATATTATTATGTTTAGTAATAATACTCAATTATTAAATAGTGTGTGGTAATATTCTTCTTATTTTTTATATTTATTATTATTATTATTTTGATTCCTGCTCATAACACTGTGTCCATCAGCTGTCCTTTAACTACTTAAGTTCTTTATTTTGTCAAGTTTCTGTTTCGATAAAATTACCCAACGGGTTTTTTCCGTGCTAAAAAGTTATTTTAGATATATTGAGAGCATTTAGAAATGAAAATTGAACTGAGATACCACCAATTTAAAAAGATATTTGACATGAGGGTTGAAATTACAAATTCTCAAACAGATCAACTTGTATCTGGGTAATGAAAAAGGAAATGTTTTCATTATATCTTATGCAAGAAACTTACAAATAGTTTTTTTAAAAAGATAATTTTCTATTATTCCAATTAATTAGACTTTATTACACTTATTTAACATGAGTCTCCAATATTAGATTCTCATTTGCCATTACTTACCGTTACCGTTAGAGAGTCTTATACAAAACAAGATAGAAAATCATATTGAGAAAATGTCATTTTTTGACTTTCCTACTGAAATGACATCAGAAAGTCAACTGATGAGAAATCACTGGTAGTGCGATAGAAAAAATTAAAGGATATTTTAAATCTGTGCGTTAAAAAATTGTATACTTTTTGGTAATAAGCCTGTATTTTTTCTAAAAAACAGTGTAGGCCCATAGTTATAGGTAATTTATTCATCTGATATGATATAATCAAAATAGCAGCCCGAAGAAAAATTTGAAATCTTTTAAATAGTCATATTTTTATACTATTTAGCATGCTTTTAATATATGAATTTTTTTATATTTTATTTATTCTGAACAATCTTAAAGCACTTAATTTCAAAGTGATTATTAAATAAGAATGTAGATATGTAATTATGAAAATTGCCGTTCTAATATATCATTGCATTCTAGATCTTTGTATTTAAGGGAATACTAATATATCTTTTTAATATTAATATTATCTCACAAATTCATAATAAAAATATTTCATGTCAATCAGTAGAATCAATAGAAACAAATATTTCAATATTTAATCTCAATGCTCTATTTGTATATTTTTTAAATCCATTCAAATGAGTAAGCATTTTTTTCCAAAATAGCCATAGTAGTGCTTCAAAACAAAGCTCAAATGAAATAAAAATTGAAAATGATTTATCACTTAACTATCATTTTGATGATACTGTTATTGATAAACTATATTAGATAATAAATCACTAATTATCCCATTATCCTCTCACTTGCTCTATTTAGCTTTTTATCTTAAATAATAATAAAAATTAATAAAATGCAAGATGAATCATTAAAAATTAGAACAATATTTTGGGAATGAAAACATTTTCATTGACAGTCATTTTGATGACTTCCTCACTGACGAATAGGGATTTTAAAATTGAGCTATAGTATGCTTTATATCCAAAATGTTTTACAGTAATTATCTCACAAAGGTATGTTTTCTGTGAGAAGTTAATTTCATTCCTTATCTATCACATTATCGTTGATTATCTTTCGATTTTCTGTTGCAGAGCGAATGTTTTTCCGTAACCATCCATCCACATGGGAGTATTGTGGCAGTTGGAGACGAACATGGAGACGTGACATTTTTGAACATGGAGGACGGATTGCATGTCACGACATTACCTGTCACTAATAATCCGCTTTATACATTAAAATATTCTCCTGGTAAGATGGGACATTCCAAAAATTTAATCACTACTGAATTATACAATATTTTGTTAGCATATATCTTAGTTAGCTCATTGAGGTTTTTATTTTTGATGACGAATGCAAATTTATAAACAGCAGAATATCAAAACAACTTTTCTACATGTTAGGGTTTTCATCACTATCATGTTTTAAGAATTCTAAGTCTTTCTTCCTGTTTAAGATAGAATTATTATAAGAGATAGAATCATTACATACAAAATAAAATCATACATGGAATCATAGTAAGCATTCAGTGATTAGTTTTTTTTAATGAAGTAGCGCTAAATATTTGAATGTTTCACTATACATAAGAATGAAAAAAAATTATATTAGTTTTACTATTTTCTACATTTACTTTTTATGTGCACAGTTTTAATTTAGTGGACCAATAAAAGTAATTAGAAATAAGATTACTCATATTAAACTTTTTTGCGCATTTGCATAGAGTTTTGCAGTTAACAGCTCAAGTATATAAATAATTGATATTGATATTCAAGTATTTTATAGTCGAATTAGTTTTTGATTCAACGTTGTAGTGAAAGTTGAAAATCAAATCAATTATTCCAAATCAATTTATTGATTATTTCAGTGATTTAAGATGATATTTAAGAGTGAAAAGATAGCTATGATCCTGATCACTTTATCCACAATATATAGATGAATCGTTGAAATTTGAGTGCAAATCTCTTTCAGTATGATGAAAACACACCGTTCCATGCTAAAATAGGGTTAGAAACAAATTGATTTTTTCCCCTGTGGTTTTGTCAAAAATCATAATTTTTAACTTTCGTAAGATTACTGGTACGTCACTTGAGTCAGCATTTAATAATCCATAATTTTAAACTACATCAATATGAACCCTTCATGTACGAATTTATCTTCTACACATTTGATCTTCATTGAATTCCTGCATTGAACCGAATCAAAAGTTTAGATGTTACTAAGGCAACAGATTTCGAAAGAAATACTATGAACTTTGCGTGAATGTAGAAATGGGTTTTACCTAAAATGCCATTACGAAAGACAAACAGATGAAGATAAAAGCAAGGAAGCCTTGATTAAACTCAGTGAATAATTTTTTAAAAATTAACTGCTATTCTATATTTTATTTACTTTTTTAGATTTCATTTATTTTCATTTACAGATGGTGATACTCTAGCTGTAGGTTGTGCAGATGGAAACATCTATCTTTTTCAAACGCACAGTAACGGATACATGTACAAAATCGACTATGTGTTACCAGTGAGTAAATTTATCGTCTGGATACTGATATTCAAATTAATAATTTCTTATTAACTTCATATTATTTTCTTCTGTTATAATTCTAAAACTAATATAAAGTATATAGGTAAAATAAAATACTAATTATATTAAAAAATAAAGATTATCAGCATTGTCAATTTAATGCGCGAGTGTTTGAAATTATGGTATTGTTTCTAAGGATATAATTTATAATGTATAGTTTATGTGAGCATTGATGTTTCTATTTTTTGCAATATTTATCATCAAGATTGATAGTATTAAAATTTAGAAAGTATTCAAATGACAGTGAGCAAGTGTGCCACTAAAATTAATCTTTATCATAAATTTAAAGAAAACATTATAGTTTAATGAACATTATATTAGTAAGTGAAAAGAAGCAAAGATTTTAGTAAAACAGAGTTGGAAAAATCGCATGTTTTTGTATATTTAAGTAGTAATAGAAAAAAAATTTTAAAAAGTAAATTTTATTTAAAAATTATAGAAAATTATAGAATTTTTTTTAAAGTAAATAAAAACTCTTAAAGTATAATTCAGAGCAGATATCGGAAATGAAAGTAATAAAATTTTGATCTATATCGTACGTTTGATTAATACTTAATTTTTAGAATCAAATGACGATTAAACTTGTAATTTTAATTTTTAACACTCTTTTTCCCTTAATGATATTTCTCTATTTTAGCTGCCATCATGCTTTTCTTATTGCTAATAAAACAATAAATTATTTACCGAAACGTTTTATAAGCTATCTCAAGCAATAAAAACAATACAACTCAATTCATACAATCAATAATACCACTCAATTCCTACAATCAGTAATACAACAGAAATCATACAATCAATAATACAACTGAATTCCTACAATCAATAATATAGCTGAATTCATACAATCAATAATGCAACTGAAATTGAAAATAGAACAGAAGCATAAAAAAGGGTAATGAAATCGGATGAAATGTTTTTAATTTATTTTTCTGACATATAATTATATATTTAAAATTTTTAATTTTTTAATACGCAATAAATATCATAACCAAAAAATGTATTGACTCAAATAATCTTACAACACTAAAATTAAACATGAACTCGGTTTAAAATGCCTAGTAAAAATTGGATGAAATTTTACGATAAGGAACCAACCAACAATCTACTAAATTTTGGTTTAAGAAATGAGAAAATTACGTCGTTGCAGTTTGCTATACAAATCTATTTCATTGGACTACAAATATCGCAAAAATGCTATAATTTCGTTTGAATAAAAAATAATTTTTGATTATATGTCGTACTTTTATGTTATGTTTCGATTTAAGAAAAAATTATTTCGAGCTGATTTATAACAGCAAAAATAAATTAAAATGGATTTCAGATGGTCAATGCAATAATAAAACATTGAAATGTAAAGATTCCGCAAATGTTCCATTGATTAATGTTTGAGTTAATAAATACCTTTAAGCACGGAAGGAAAATTTGCTGTGCGCCTTGTCTGAATGGATTGTGAGTCAGCGTTTACCGTAATTCAATATCATGATATCAATAACTCGATCTTTTTTAAAAATTGAAATATCTGAAATATCGATTTTTTTATATATCGGTAATTATCGTAATCTTAAATATGATCATAGTGGCTTTTTGTTTGTATGGATGCATAAAGTCTAGGATTCACAAGGCGATAGCCTATGCAACTTTAATGAAACTGAAATACGTCATTTGACGGACGGACATGGTACCGACATACCGAGTCACTTCTTTAACCCTTAAATGGGGATGTCAGTCTGTGAGACCTCTAGTGATAGACTTTCGGTCACCGCTATTCTATTTTTAGCTCAATTGAATAGATTGACCCTGTACCTTCCTGTTGTGTTACCTTCAATACAGGTGACCTTTTTCAACCGGTTTGAGATGATACTTTAAAAAATAATTGAATTATTTCTTTTAGCGTGGTCTCTAAGACCACACCTCCCTATTGGTCTCCCAGGACTAAACAAGGCTTAGCCGATGGCACTAAAATTTAGGTCTCAAAATATGATCCAATTTACTGATACTATTATAAAGCAGTGCTTCAGACACTTTTAAATGAAGCAGAAAGTGATTTTAGTGATAAGGATAATTGTACAGAAAGGTTTTTCAACGTTCGACTTAGACTGATTCTGATATATATGTTCGGACATAATAAATTTTTCTAGTGATAATGTATTTTGAAAATTAATAAAAAGTGCTAATATACCAAGAGAAATATATACAGAATTTAATGGTGATTTTTATACTAGTTCTTAACCTGAATGTTTAAAATAACCTAGAAAACCCTATTCGGAATGTCACATAAGACGATAAAAAAAGGGCCAATTTTACCTAGTGTCATTTTTGAATTTTTTCATAAATTTGCTGAATTTTACTTTATATTGTTTTCTATATACCTTTGTACACTGGAAAATTAATTATGATTTAAAAAGTAAAAAGTAATACGTTTTTTCAAGAATATTATTATTGTTGCATGCCATTTGAGAAGAAAATATATGTTCCAACGCATTAACTATTTTCAATGATAATATATTTTGAAAAATTTCTAAAACATATCTATATATCAAGAAAAATATCTGAAAAATTTATTATCAGTTTTTCATACTAATGTCTTCATTCGAAGATTTAATTTGAGTGTAAATGAAATGCCGTCTTGTAGACCCCAGTTAAGGGTTAATGCCTTGCTGGTGGTCACGTTGAAAATCTTTACTGTAAAATAAATGCACAGTGTTTTCCTATTGAAATCTCTTCCATTCCCTCTTTGCGTTTACCTGATTTGCCCAAAACATATCAATATAAGCATAATTTATTTAATACACATTATGTTTTAATAGCGTTATGTGTGAGGGATCTCTTTCAGTTACTACTGGTATTATTTTTTTATACGTGGGGGAAAAAATTCAATGCCTCTCAGATTATTTTTGAACAAACAGATTTTTTTTCCAAATGCTGCATCTTTTATCATATATAATCTGATGTTTGCACGAATTTATGATCCATTCTTAATATTGTCCATTTTGTATCTGTTTAAATTTTTGTGGGCATAAATTATTTTTCTAGTTTTGAAATAAAATATTATAAATAAAGAATTTAAATTATTGAATGTCTCAATGTTTCACGTATTTCAAAAAATTATTTTAATTTAATTTATATTTATAATTAATTTATAAAATCATTCAGACATAGAATAACCAGTTTTGCTTCAATATTCAATAGTTTTTAAAAATAATTAGTCAAATAATATAATAATTTAAAATTATTATTCAAAGTTATTTTACAAGATTGATAAACAACATGATGCTCTTCTTTTTTTCTGAGATAATTAATTTTATTCTCAACATTATTCTCTATGTAATGAATGTGCAAATACTATGCAATTTTACAAATACGTGTCCGTTATGATATGAATCGTTTAAACTTAGAAATAAAAAAACTTTTGTGAATTTTATGTAATTTTTTAAAATTTATTCTATTTCAAAAGGCGAATGTAAAATTGATTTACTCAAACTTTGCCGAAAATAAAAGTGAGAAAAAATAATCTATAAAATATGTTGGTTCCCAAATAATTTCTTCAATGTTTCCTCATAAATTGAAATTAAATAAAAGGTAGATAAATTTCATTAAAGAAAAGTTAATTAAAGTATTTAAAAAGATAAGTTATTAACTACCATCAGTTAAGATATAAAGAAAAAGAAAATTTTTGAAATTAATGATTTAGCTGAAATAAAAACTAAAAGGAAAAGAACCAAAATTTTCCGTTACATCTTCTCTACAAAGTAATCAATAAACAACATCTTATTCAAGTGATGTAAGTTTTTCTTATGCTTGGCTAAAAAGATGTAACGTTTCATATTGTTGCTTTTTCATAAAATGAAAAAGTTTCGAACTTTTGATTAAATATAAAGTTCTTTTTAAAAACTCGTCTATTTCTTTTTTTCGATGGTCGATGTTTATCAAATTTGTTTTTGTTGCATTTTTCTTACAGAAAGGCATTAGGAAAAATATTTTTTAGATAACTCAATTAAAAATATTTTTAGATTATTGGAGAAATATCAATAATGTCTTTTTAAAGTAGAATACATTCTCCGACTTTTTGAATAAATTCGACTTGTAAATATACAGAGTATATATAGAAAGTCAGAGTTTTAGAGAAAATTTTAATTCCTTCCTTCTGATTTTATTCGTATTCTATTCATTAATGCATCTTTTTTCTAAAATCTTATGTAATTCTATAAATTTCAATAAATTGAAAAAAGCATGCCTGATATTAAAAAAAATATGAAACTTTGTTTATTTATAATAATAAATTATTTATATTTATCAGTTATAATAATTTGCTTTCAGGGTAGCGTACCTATATTGATGCTGGATTGGTCCGTTGATGGAAGTCATTTGCAAGCGGTGTTTACAGACAATGAATATCATGACATAGCTTTCTGTAAGGAAG
>JAPMOQ010024920.1:3137092-3156015 GCA_026543055.1 Argiope trifasciata | reverse complement strand
GTGGTGTTTACAGACAATGAATATCATGACATAGCTTTCTGTAAGGACGTAAACTGGTATTTCATCCTAGTTTATACAATAAAAATAGAGCTGAAAAAATTATCGCCATTAACTTCTTCTAAATGTAATTACGAATTAAAAAAGGAAGTTAAGAACTAAAGTCTTACATATAAAAATTTATGGAAGTCATTTGCAAGCGGTGTTTACAGACAATCAATATCACGATAAGCTTTTCATTTAAAAACATATACTTTATGTTTTCTTATATACATATACTTTATGTTATTTTATATACTTTATGTTATATTATATACTTTATTTATGTTCTCTTATATACTTTATTTATGTTCTCTTATATACTTTATTTATGTTCTCTTATATATATACTTTATGTTATCTTATATACTTTATTTATGTTCACTTACATACATATACTTTATGTTATACTTAATGCCACTTCGATATAGATTGTTTTATAACACCTTTTTGAAAGAAATTTGTGTAATATTACATTTTCTTCAATATATTTCCGATTTCAGGGGATCTTAGACGTAAAGAAAAACTACATAGTGCTTCGCAATTGAAGGAACTGGAATGGTACAAGCCAAATTGTACTTTAGGTTATAAAATCAATGGTAAGGTTTTTTCATTGCTTTTTTTTCAGAATGAGAGCAAGTAGGAAAGAATTAGAATTTCAAATTTATTTAAGTTTTTATGTGAAATCCGTAGTTATGATTTCAAGCATCTGAATATGTATTGCATTGCATACAGTTATATCAAATTAAAATAAGAGAAGTTGTTACTTTAACTTGAGCAATACAAATGAACGGATTTGCAAATAAATAATAATATAGTAGTGTCTATTCCTTTTTCATTGTGCAAGTTTCGGAGTAGAGAATAAGGGCACTGTACTTACAAGGTACTGGTAATTTATTTTTATAATTTAGTTGGTGTAATAAGTATAATTAAATTATGCTGATGCTCCTTGATACTTTGTTGATACTCCTACTTTTTAACGTATCCGACTACGTTAAAACACTGATATTCAACCACATTGGCGATTTTTTAAAAAAAGTGTTATTTCTTGTCATTCAGACTTTTCTCTTTCCAAAACAGTTGGTTTTTCTTAGAAAAGGAAGGTCTAACCTATTATCCAGAGGAAATTTAAGCAAAATATATTTTTCAGCTAAAATTTGTCTTTTACTTCAATTTTAATTTTCATAAAAATTATCCCTCATTAACATGATATTCCAAAAGCTAATAGAGGTATTTGCACAAAAGATTCACCGTGTGTTTTTAATAATATGGGCAATGAAATGAACCAAAAGTTTTATTGTTGGTGAAATACTTTTTCATTTATAGGTGTTTTTAGAAAAATTTAGTTGCGAATTTGTGGAAAAAAACGCTTATATACACATATTTTTACCCATAACTTCTTTGCATCTCAAAATGTTTCTTAGATTTTGGTTCATTTCATTCATCATTATACTCTATAAATTGTGTACAAAGAAAAATATGTTTGTTGCAGTTCAATTTTGTGTAGAATGTTAACCGTTTTGGTTAAATTTCATTATAATTTACTACACATTTTAATGTTTCTTAAAATATATTATATTTTCAATTAATGTTTTTGTATTTATAGTGTTTATAATTGATAATACATCTAAAAACCAAAAATAGTTTTTAAAAAATCAAATTTTTCAAAATTTTTCCTTCGAACGTAATCGGTTACCTTAAATTTATTTTCTACAGCGTACATGAAAAGTATTTTTGTTTTGATAACTCATCAATAAAACCAGTTTATTCTGTAAGTAATTTTCAACAGTGATTGAGAAAAAAAAGAAGTACCGTTTTAAACATTTTTAATTCCATTATTTGATGTTTTATCAATTATTAATATGTGTAATGTAATAAATGTATTCTCTTCATTTTTATAAGGAATGTGGAATAATAAACACATACCTGAAGCTGTTCATGTTTGCTGTCATGTCTCTAATTCCAAACATCTGCTCGCTGCTGGTGACAAGAACGGTTACATTCGACTGTTCCGTTATCCGAGTACTAGTGATAAAGTAAGTAACAATGATTTTTCTTCATTTTAGGATTTTAGTGAAATGGGAGTTTTCATATTTTTCTAATCTTAGAAAAATTCTTTATATGTTTTAAATTTAAACAAATTATATATGGAAATATTCGAACTTACCCTTTACAATTATATATTACTAGCTATTACCCGCGACTTACCAGCGAAATTTTGATGTATATGTACGACGATTTTGATGCATATGAACAATGATTTTCTTTCATTTTAGGATTTTAGTGGAATGATAGTTTTCATATTTTTCTTATCTTGGAAAAATTCTTTTTTATGTTTTAAAATTTAGAAAGATTACATATGAAAATATCCAAACTGACCTTTTACAATTATATATTACTAGCTATTACCAGCGAAATTTTGATGTATATGTACGATGATTTTGATGTATATGAACAATGATTCTCTTTCATTTTAGGATTTTAGTGAAATGATAGTTTTCATATGTTTGTAATCTTAGAAAAATTCTTTTTATGTTTTAAAATTTAAAAAGATTATATATGAAAATATCCGAACCTATCTTTTACAATTATATATTACTAGCTATTACCGGTGGCTCTGTTCGCTTGGAAATTTTAATTTATATGTACGAAAACTGTCAAATAATTAAAAATAAAAGTTAAGCCTAATCTAAAAACGATAAATTTAAAAGTACAAACATATACGAAAAATATACAACATAAATACAATTTAATAACAAAAACACACAACTAACGTAAAAACAATTTATTTACATTGTATACCCAAAAATAAACAAAACAGCAAATCAAGTCCAATCAAATCCATTTATTTAATGATCGAGATTGAGATAGCTACAATAGTATTATACACATAATTTTAAACTTTTAATTTAAATGAAAACTCAGTTGTCTACAATGACGGGTGACCTTTCAACGCCAGTTGGCGTAACTCACTTGTCTGACTTTCCTACGCCAGTTGGAGCAATGCAATTCAGATTAGAAATTTTTTATTTCCTTTATTCTGTTTTCTTTTAATTTAAAAGTACTTCAGAATGAATCCGAAAGATCGATTCATTAACAACATATGATTTTAAATACCTCAAACAGAAATAAAATTATTAGAATTGTTTGAAATAAATCGGTCGAAATTCTCCTAAGCATAAACTCAACTCTGTTGGGAAAAAAATAAACAAACACTATTAGTTAGTTAAAAAGAAACAAACACATTAGTTTTTACTTAATAAAAAAATAAGCACTAAATTAATTGAAATAAAAAGTAGCCTATGCTCTATTTCTCAATATAATCTATCTTTGTGCCAAATTTCATCGAATTCTGTTCAGCCGTTCTGGCGTGATTCAAACTTTCACATTTATATACACTGATGGAAAAAAAAGTCTCAACACTAGGAAGGAGCTGTGCTAGATAAACGAAATTTGGTAGGCGTGTTTATACATCTGAAAAATGACATCGATTCAAATTTCGAGCTACGCGCGTAAGTGTGGCGCTAGTAGCGACACTATGAACATGCAAATGAGGTTTGCTTTAAATAAGCTTTGTAAGGTTCATGATCGTTATTTACAGTTGAGATTTGACGTAGTGGGTTAATGTTAGTCAAGGATGCCTCTGAGAAGAAGAATTATCAACAGCTCACTGAGTTTGAACGAGGTCGTGTTGTAGGGCTACGAGAAGGTGGGTTTTCTTTCCACGATATTGCTGAAATACTTGGCAGGAATGTATCCACTGTGCATGAGTATTGGCGGCAGTGGTCAAGGGAAGGTACTGCCCCAAGAAGACCAGGTTCCGGGCGGCCACGTGGTACTACTGAGAGGGAAGACCGTCGTATTTGGCGTATGGCTGTGGCTAATCGTACTGCGTCTGCAGCTGAGATTCGAGCTGCAGTTGGCACCACAGTGACACAACGAACTGTTACAAATCGGTTACTTCAAGGACAGCTCCGAGTCAGACGCCCTGTACAGTGCATTCCACTGACTCCAAACCACTGCCGTTTGCGACGTGAGTGGTGTCAAGCTAGAGCTCATTGGAGGACGGAGTGGAGATCTGTTGTGTTTTCTGATGAAAGCTGGTTCTGCCTTGGTCGCAGTGACAGCCGTTTGTTGGTTAGAAGGAGGCCAGGTGAACGCCTGCTAGTGACCTGTCTGAGGCCTAGGCACACAGGGCCTACTCCTGGAGTTATGGTTTGGGGAGCAATTTCGTTTGACAGCAGGAGCACTCTCCTGGTTATCCCACGCACCCTGACTGCAAATTTGTTCTTCAGTCTAGTGACACAACCTGTTGTACTGCCATTCATGAACAGCATTCAAGGGGGTGTTTTCCAACAGGATAACTCTCGCCCTCATACTGCTGTTGTAACCCATTATGCTCTACAGAGTGTCGACATGTTGCCTTGGTCTGCTAGATCACCATATCTTTCTCCAATCGAGCACGTATGGAACATCATTGGTCGACAACTCCAGCGTCATCCACAACCAGCATTAACCGTCCCTGCATGGACCGCCCAAATGCAACAGGCATGGAACTCCATCCCACAAACTGATATCCGACACCTGTACGACACAATGCATACACGTTTGCATGCTTGCATTCAAAATTCTGGCGGTTACACCGGTTACTAATGTACCAATATTTCAAATTTGAAATGTCTCTTTTCCGCAATGGCTCTACCTGTGATCTTGAAATTTTAATCAGTTAAATATGTTACCTAGAAAAATGTATTCCTAAAATTTCATTACTGTACAATAATTTTTTCTTAGTGTTGGGATTTTTTTTCCATCAGTGTATTAGAATAGACTACGTGGTTCCCGCAAGTTGCTGCTGCCGAAAAACTTTGGCAATGTTTTATGGTGATAGTTTAAACAGTATGGCAGTATATAAAATATGAAAAAACATATATCCATTTTTATATATCAGATTTGTGTACTTTTTTAGACTTATAAAACTTGGTGTTCTTTCAGAACGGTAATGGACACTATTGCTTGTATTTCGTGACTCGGTTAACATTCATTCAGAATTCTCAAACTTAATTTTAAAAAATGCGATTAAAATATTTTCTTTTAAAATTCATTAAATATATAAAATACATTTATAGCATAAAATCGTTAATATAGTTGAAAAGATAATTTTTTGAAATTTAGATTATGTAAAATTATTTGTACTACAATATTTTTGGTGGTTACTGCAAAAAAAAAACGCTAAAATTTAATTAAAATTAAAAACCCAAAGATTGGTCTCCCCAATATTTTCTCGCATAATCTGTAATATAGTTGTTATCTCCGAGAAGGATTTGCTTGATACTTGCGTACTATATAGCTACAAAATATTAACCTATAACTTGAATTTAACATTTCTACAGAATCTATTGTCTTCTCGGAGTTTTATTCTAGATTAATCCTTGGTAAATAGATGCGGTTGAGATTCAATTTTTTTTTAAATTTTAGATAATTGTACTATCCCAATTACCATCCCGTAGGTGTTAACAATAAGCTGATCTAGTTTTATGGCAATCGGATGAACGATTTAGCAAGGCATAAGAGACATAAGACAAACATTCATTTTTATATATATAGATTATATTTTCAATTTGTTAAAAATTTTCAATCAAGCATCCGATCGAAATTTAAGAATATGCATTGAGGACATAATTGATAATTACATTACGAGGAGCTAGAGCTATAATCAGGAAATAGTATTGTATCGAATAGATACTCTACTCTGTCAGAAAAAATCAATAATTGCCGAGAGTTTCTTTTAATGACACTTGTCTTCTTCAAATACTCTCCTTTTGTATTATTACACTCTCAACACGCCTGCCATTGCAGAAATTGTTCGTAAGAGTTACTTTTTGGACTGCAAGTAAACCTTGGAGAAACATTTTTCTTCTGTTTTAGTTCTTGAAACAGTCGACTTTTCAAGGACTTCGACTATGAGAATAAAATAAAGTCTGAAAGATGAGATCTGGAGAGTTACAATCTGTTATGCTCCGTTTTTCAAAAGTTTGAAACGTATTTGAACGATCCAATATTTCATGATTTCTTGTGAAATGATTTATAATTGCTCTTCAATCAAGAGGCACCGCACAGATTTTGTTGTAGTGGGCTTGCAGACGTACAGTGTACATCAACAGGTGTTCATTATCAAATGTAAATCATTTTACAAATATAAATAATTTTACAAGAAGTCATGAAATATTGGATCGTTTAAATACATTTCATATCATTCGATTTATATCATTAAAATCATTTATATCATTTTATATCATTCGATTTATATCATTCCTGTAAAAGGATTTATATTTGTTCTTCAATAAACAGGCATCGCACAGATTTTGTTGTAGTAAGCTTACAGACGTACAGTGTACATCTACAGGTGTTCATTATCAAATGATATAAAACGAATGTTATGAAAGGTATTTGAGCGATCCAATATTTCATGACTTCTGTGTAATGATTTATAATTGCTCTTCAATCAAGAGGCACCGCACAGATTTTGTTGCTATGAGCTTGCAGACATACATTGGACATCAACAGGTGTTCATTATCAAATGATTTGCATTTTTACTGGCGCTTCTCAATCTTACGACTTGACGTGCATGAGCTCCTATGAAGTGAAGATCGCCGATTGACGTGGAAGGGGTAAAATT
Organism: Argiope trifasciata; assembly: GCA_026543055.1. Taxonomy (NCBI): domain Eukaryota; kingdom Metazoa; phylum Arthropoda; class Arachnida; order Araneae; family Araneidae; genus Argiope; species Argiope trifasciata. The sequence continues at coordinate 3,149,302 of JAPMOQ010024920.1, read as the reverse complement.
TTTGGACTGCCTTTGATAGTTGTTCCGGCCAGTTTGAAGCGTCTATGTTTATATATTGCATCATTGCCATACATTATATATGATGTTTATATATTGAGTCGATGTTTATATATTGTTTTTATTGCATCGATGTATATATATTGTTTATATTGTGTCAATGTTTATATATTGTTTATAACTTGCGTCGATGCATCATTTTAATATATTGATCCCAAAAATGAATAAAGAAAATTTGATAAATTTCGATAGTAGCAGTGAATGCTTAGAAAACAATTCTAAAAGTAATTTTGATCCTAGAGATGAGACTAGTTGTGACATCATAAAACTTTATATAAAGTGTATTGGGAAAATAGCTATGTCACTAAGTAAGAATTAATGTAAAAGTGAAACTGCACGATATGGAACACCATCAACAATAGACAAGGAGTAGAGATCAGATGGAAAATTACCTTGCAATTTACAAAATTACTAACACCTGGATGATAAAAAACAATTTAAGGAATACTTAGTATTTTCCTAATCGTTACAAGTGTGGAGGAAGAAAAATAACAATATACTTCTATAAAATGTCTAACATTAAACCATTTCTTCATGTTGGAGTTTTTTTAAAAAATATTATACATTAAAAAAGTCATGAATAATTATTTGAAACATATATTTGGAATATTCCTGGTGGTGGTGATGGGTTTAATGCCACTTCGTCATACCAAGCCGAATGAGCGGAGCTCTTTCGAATTAAGACAGAAGTGTAGCCTTTCATTGCTAACGAGAAATGAATTAAGGTGAAACTATGACTTTGCTCGATCACACATGACACAGCCCTTTTTAGGGGGCGGTCGAACTCATTCATGCACTCATTCATCCATTCGCAAGTCAGAATTTAGATCCAAATCAGAGGCCGACTCATCCCTGATTCAGTACCCTCAGAAGTATAATTTGTTATGGGAACTTGGAGGACTGTGCAGTCACAACCTACTTAACGGACCCCAACTGCCATTAGCCAACACGGCGGTCTTTGTCCGAGACTAGGACAGACCTCGCTACCTTTCGGTTACGAGACGGATGCTCTACCAACCAGACTACCACCGCCCGGTAGGAGCATTCCTTCAAAAAATGGATAATTTCCAACAAAAAAGTATTTCTAATAATCCTAAAAATGTTCCTCATATTTACAGATATCAGCTACAACTCAATAAGAATTACAGTAAAAGCTCCTTATTCGCGTTTTCATTATTCGCGTTTTCATTATTCGCGGATTTAAAAAATGCGACCTAATTCTTATATTCGCGGTTAAAAATTTCTTCATTCGCGGATCGAATAAGTACATTCATAATAATAAAAGGATTCCAATAGGTATCCAACCCAATACCCTTTGTAAATGCCGTCAAATGAACCAATAAAAAAAGTAAAATAGATCTTAATACAACTTTGTCTAAAGACGTTAAATGCAAACTGCAAACATAGCCGAAATCGCGAATGGAATAGAACGAGATGGGTTCCAACAGATCGAATCAAGGGACAGTCAGGAATTGCTTGAATCGCAAGATGAAGATCTGACTGAAGCCGACTTGGAGGATATGTTAAATTCACAACCCATTGAAGAAGAGGCTTCAACAAGCACTGAAAACGTGACATTTAATTTGAGAAATCTTAGTGAAGGTTGAAGAATGGCAAATGAGCTTTTCTTTATGAACATCTATGAAACGAAGTCTTATTTTTAAGAGGCAAATTGCTAATGCGACTGCTGCGTATCAGTCTGAATGGAAGGAGCTTTTAAAAACTGCCAAGCAAGAGAAAATCACAAAATTCTTCAAACCATTGCCTAAGCCTTAAGATAATAAATCAAACTGTTCAAAAATTTCAATTAAATTGATTTTTTATACATTTGTTTTTTTTATTTTATTTTTTCACCTAGGAACGTATCCCCTATAATCCCATATAAATTACCGTTCCGTATTCACGGTTTCTGTATTCGTGGCATATTTATGGAACGTATACCCCGCGAATAAAGAGCTTTTACTATACTTATAAAAGACTAACATCTCTTAAGTGTTAAATATATTTTCTAACATATTACTTCATTCCATTTACTTAGTATTATTTTCCTCCTCTAATAACAAAAAAAGTGACTCAAAACGATAATATGGGTTTTTTTGTATTTTATAGGCTGCTTATTACGAAGAAAAGCAATGCAGTACAGATGTAAATGTCATCCAATTTTTATTTGATGATAATCATCTCATCTCCACTGGTGGTCCCGATGGAGCAATTTTTGTATGGAAACTTACGCCGTCCAATGTCGCTTGAGAATAACCTAGATTTTATTGTTAGAAATGAGAGATTTGTTTACTGCTGAAAGAAGCGTTTTTAGATACTGAAAAATAAAATAATTTCTGTATTTTTGATGTCTCTCTTTTGCATATATTTATTTTCCAACGCAATTTTAACGGACATAATAATTTTCCTAGTAATTGTTGTGATGATTGATGATTCGGAGTCATTAAGGTATCCGACTACGTTCGAAGGATATTTTTTAAATAAATTTATTTTATGAAAACTATTTATGGTTGTTATATGTATTGTCAATAATAAACACTATAAATACAAAAACAATTATTTGAAAATATAATATTTTTTTGAGAAATGGGAAATTTTGTAGTAAATTTTAATGACATTGAACCAAAACAGTTAAAACTCTACACAAAATTGTAATGAAGCAGTCCTATTTTTCATAGTACACAAGTTATAGAATACAATGATGAATGAAATGAACCAAAATCTAAGAAAAATGTTGACATGCAAGGAAGATATGGGTTAAAGTATGCCCATATATGTATTTTTTCCACAAATTCGCAGCGTAATTTTTTTAAAAAACATGTATAAATGTAAACGTATTTCATCGACAGTGAAACTTTTGGCTCATTTCATTGTCCACATTATTTGAAACACACGGTGGGCTTTTTATGTAAATACCCCTATTAGTATATCTGCCATTATGTCAAAGGTGGTGAATGTTTATAAAAATTAAAGTTTTGAGGAATTTGAAGTCAAAGACAAATTTTAGTTAAAAAATGTGATGACCGATAGGTTAGGCCTTCCTTTTCCTAGAAAAGACAAACTGTTTTGGAAAGAGGAAAGTCTAAAGTACAAGAAATTACAATGAAAAATATATATTCTCCAATGTGGTAGATAACCAGGGTTTTTAACGTAGTTGGATACCTTAATAAATTTGACAGAAAGCTCACAATTTGGTATATAGAATTTCATATTAATGAAAATTTTTGAACATTAATTCTCGGGAGTTAATTTAAAAAATAATTCTAAATTTGATAACTAGCTGGTTTGACAAGGACAACAGTTTCATGACGTTTTAAGAAATTTGTGAAAGCTTATTTAAATAATATAATTCAATTGCTCATTAAGGAGAAATAATAACTCATTTTGATGTTGGTAATCGCCAATTACTGTCATGAACTGTCATTTACTATCATCAATAACTGCTGCAATCACAGTTGGGTAATTTGTTATTTGTTAATAGTTTTAGAATTTAGTATACATATATCAAAATGAATGTCAGGAATCTTTTGCTGCATTTCTAATAATACGTAATTTGAAATAGATTATAAAAATAAATTCTTTGAACGGTTGTAAGAAAATCTGTATTTAAATTATGATTATTATACAATTTCCTCATTTTTTTCCAAAGATGTTGAATTCAAATATCTAGTAATAAAATAAACTATGTAGCTGTAAAAACTTCACTGCAAACAGTTGGAAAAAGTATGCAGAAAACAAAATTTATTGGAGATGTTTATTATTATTGTATATGATAAAGAATTTTAAACACTTGCCAATTTTTAAATATAAAATTAGACAAAAAGTCATCTTCTCTTTCTTATTATCTATGCATATTATAAAATGAAGTCTCCTGTTTATTTATCTTTTTATCTGTTTATTTGAACTCCTGTTATTTATCTGTTTGTTGTTAATTTATTTATCTGTTTAATTGAACATACATAACTTGAAATAGATTACAAGAATAAATTCTTTGGGCGTTTATAAGAAAATCTGTTTTTAAATTATGATTATTAAACAATATCCTTATTTTTTTGTTTTTCAAAGATGTTGAATTCAAATACCTAGTAATAAAATAAACTATGCTACTTCACTGTAAATAGTTGGAAAAAGTAGACAGAAAACAAAATTTATTGTAGATATTTATTATTATTGTATATGATAAAGAATTTTAAATACTTGCCACTTTTTATACATAAAATTAGACAAAAATTAATCTCTTTCTTATTATCTATGCATATTATAAAATGAAGCCTCCTGTTTATTTGAACTCCTTCTTTTTATCTGTTTATTTGAACTCCTTCTTTTTATCGTTTTATTTGAACTCTTACTATTTATCTGCTTATTGTTAATTTATTTATCTGTTTATTTGAACCACAAAACTTAATTTATTTATCTGTTTATTTGAACCAAAATAACCGTTAGAATTAGCTAACGGTTATTGAGGATATTTACACCATTTTGTAGAGCATTTATTAGGAAAGGTTTTAGTACATTAAAGTCATATCGTAATAAAAAATAGAGTTTTATAATTGCTATTTTAATTATTTTGGGCATGCGCGAAAACCTCAAATTACGCATATGCAAATAGCAAGAGCTGTGGTATGCATATGCGATACGTTTATTTGTTTACGTCTGATTTTAAATAGCGATTCAAATCTTATTATGCCCATAAGAAGGAAATACCACCTTGAAGGGAGCACATTAAATGCTAGAAAGCTTCGTTTGTTGCTCGATAAAGAAAATGAAGAGGAAAAAAACGTTCGGTTAGCGAATATTAAAGAAAGAATGTTCACACTTGGAGAAGGAGAATCTTTTGATGAACGAAACAATCGTCTTTCTCTAAATGGCATTGCAACTGAATTGAGGAGACAGAATGTATCTCAATTGTGAGGCTCCTTAAGAATAAAATGATGACCTGTCTGCTGACAGAGAAAATTATTTAAATCTAAGACAGAGCAGAAAAAGTGAAAAAATAAACAAACATAAATTTCAAACGTATATTTTTAGTGGATTGTTTTATCAACGGACTTATCATGTTTTTACCTTTTTAACAGTCTAAATATTTCTAGATGTGTTCTATAAAAAACTATTTTGTAGATATTTTTGATAATATCTAAATGCATTTTATGTTTGTTTGTTTATGCGTAACATGCCGATATCATATGAGGTGGAGGCTAGACTTCAGTTTAAAGCCAATTTTTCATCTTGACTTCTTCTTCTTCTTGTATATAGCCGAGCACCCCACCACCACTGAACGTAGCAGTATCGACAGGATTTGTTGAGGTCGAATGTTGAATAAGTAATTCCCAACCTTACATGGACCGATCAGTCAAACATTCCTTTAGGGGTAGTAAATAGCTGTCTTTCTCCCCATCTGTACACTCTCAAACAGTCGGAATGAAACTATCAATCTTTAACATCATATTCTTCTGGGTTTTGAGATGACCTGGTACCATCAGTACTGTACTCAAATCATTATTGACAATCTTCAGGTCCTTAATTAACTCTGAGATCTCCATACATTCCATTAAAAGTGGTAAACTGTATCAATTTCTCCACAAATGCTGAAAAGAGGGTGCTATTTTCTTGCTTTTTTCCAAATCTTTGAAAATAGCAATATCGACAGGATTTGTTGAAGTCGAATGCTGAATAAGTATTGCCCAACCTTACATGGACCGATCAGTTAAACTAAAAATTCTTTCTAGGTAGTAAATAGTCTTCTTGGTTGCTATATCACGGACAACGCCGTGCGGGTACAATTTATATTTATAAAAATTTATTATGTATGTTTACAAAAAGTACATGGATTTTTAAAATCCATAAGTGTTAAGTAAATTTCAAGCAGTTTTAAGCCTGCTTGCAATAAAATAATGGCACCTATATTTATACATTTAAATTAAAACAAAATAATACACGAAGTTAATATTTATATCCTTTTAAGTATTCCAAAAATGCATGCGAATATCAATATTTTATTTATTATTAAAATACATTATATAAATAATTTTATTTATTATTATAATAAATTACCTGTATGATTTTATTTGTTATTATAAAACATTATTACAGATGCCTTCAGCACCTCTTACTGCAGGCAAAACTATGTTTTTGAAATTTTTTATCTGTGTTTATCAAAACATTTTTTTTTCTTCAAACAATCTTTCCATGTGAATAATTTAAATAGATTAATATAATCAGATTGTTGTTTCTTCTGATATAACTCAATCAGTTAATGAAAAAGCAAAAAAAACCACACACACCCCAAAACCCCCCACCAAATGTTAGAGCAGGTGTATTTTCTTAGAAGATTCGTTATTTAATACTCTAGGGACGAAGAAAAAATGCAATCATATATAAAATTCATGAAAATAAAATATACATTATTGAATAAAATTCATTTACAGGAACTGGAAAATATCAAATAATTATATAATAATTTCAACAATTTCAAAGAAATTTGTAAAAATTCTGTTTAAATCCTTTTTTTGGGTAGGAATGGAAATGGCATGAAATATATGTATTAACATGCAACTGGATGAAATATATACTTTTTAAAATTATTGTTATATCTATCGGTGCAAAGCAATATTTAAAATGAAAATTGCAATGAATGATATTAATTTTGATGTGTGAGGTTTTGAGATTACTTAGAATATTCGTCTATGCATAACAGTGTCATAAATTTTGGAAAACTGTTTTCGACTTTATGAATTTTCATCTAATTAATATTTAAATCTTTGTAAGTATATTTAATTTAAAAATATCCACAAAACTTTTGAGGTATGTTTTTTATTTGATGAAATACAAATCTTAACTATAAAAATTAAATTTATGTAAATGCTTATTTAGATCGTATTAATCAGCGATTATTTATAGAACTTGAAAGATAATAAATACTGATTTGATCACTACATGTTAGAAAAGCGGATTAAATTTTAGAAATGATATTTGGAAATTAGACGGCTAAAAATTTTTATGAATTTATCGATATGTATAAGAGACAAATTATTTTTTAAATTATAATTAAAAAAATCAATAAGAATCCTAATATATAAAAGTTTTTTCATATTTCATACAATACACCTTGTAATAGCCTAGATCCGACAATCACACAATCAAATAAATTCTTCACATTTTAAACAGTAATTACATCTTTATACATTTTCTGCACTGAATTTTTTATATACAAAACTTAGCCAAAAATTTCAAAAAATATATCTCAATTTAATTATTATTACTTATATTTAATTTTATTCAAATTCCCTTATTATTATCATTATCTCTTATAACGCATTTATACTAAAATAATATTAACATATAAATTTTATTTGTTTTAAAACGAAGTAAATTGTATTTTAACTATTACAGAATAGAATACAAAATTCTAAAATCGTTGCAAAAGTTTCGGACATTTTCTCTGAATATGTAATATTCCATTCAAACAAAAATATCAACATAACGTTCACCCTTACTACTGAATGCATTTCAAAAGAATTTTCAAAATTATTACTTGTAAAATCTATGGCATAACACGTTTACTGAAAACTGAAAAAAGAAATCGACTTTTCTAAAAACGCAAAATGTCTTTTTATTCTTTTTCGAAGAATAATGCAGTCTCTGAAGTTACCGACTATTCAAACACGACTTTAACTTTTCTGTGATTTTTAGATGGCAATTTCTTTTTAAAGCCTTTTTCCCTTTCGTCTCTGCGATTTGACGTCACAAAGTTGAACTGGGAAGCAATTTATTTTGAATTTTATTTTTTTATCAACTGATAAGAGCTTTTCAGGAAAAGTAATTGAATCCTGAGTCTGTGATGAGCTCTACTTTATTGACCTTTTCCCGTTCATCAAATAAAGAGCTAATCGTGCACTAAATGCTGTTACTAGACATTCGAAAAGACTTTTTGGAAACGTCTTGGGAATTTTCAGATATTTTTTCTTTTAAACTTTAGATTTTGGAAATAAATTCACGGGTTTCTTTGCCACATCACATATTTTTCTTCTTTAAAAACAACTTTTTTTCCTTATATTCGAACTTTTATTCCTCAACTTATATTCCTTTTTATATTTTATACAACTTATGTTTAATTTTATATACAAATTCCTTTTTGTGGAATAATTTTTCCGTTTTATTAATGCCGACAGTTAGTAATACTTACAAACTTAGTGATGGAGTTTTCTTTAAGTTAATGCAAATATATTAAATAACTGTAAGTTAAGATGAAAGTTTTGTAAAGCTGATTGGAAAGTTTTAAATTATTTAGGCTAAAAAAATTTTGAATTATAATAAAGCGATATTTTTTATAGCATTAAAAAAGTCTCTTGTCAAAAATTTGGGGATATTCTAAGTTTCCAAGAATATATTAAATATTAAATAGCATATATATTAAATAACTGTAACTTAAGATGAAAAACTTGTAAAGCTGATAGGAAAGTATTTAGGAATAAAAAATTTTGTATTTTAATAAAGGGATATTTTTTATAGTTTTAATAAAACCAAAGATTTGAGGATATTCGAAGTTTCCAAGAATATTTTAAATCAAAATGACGAGAAAATAAGCTCCAAAATTTATCATGAGTCTTAAAAATTCATTATAAAGGGCCATTTTATTTAATAAAGCATTCAAATGTGAGGGAAATTGAGAGAGTAAATATGGTATTATAATTAGATTGAATGGATTGCTATTATAGTTTCTTTATTTAATTTGTTTAAGGCTCATTTTAAACGCTCCTTGCGTAATATAAATTTGAAAAGAAAAAAAAAAAACATGCATAATTGCGAATACTGAAGTTATTATTTCTTTTAAGAGTTATTTATGTATTGGAATAAAACTCCAATGAATTCTTATTCCATACTACGAATATTCAGATTATGAGATATCTCATAATCTGAACGCATATCCCATGTGCGTCGACATTTAAACTTCAGACTTAGGAAACAAATTGATGATTTATCGACTTTTGAGACATCCATTTTTCGCTTTTAGGGTTATTAGAAAATAATGCAGAAGGTTGTCCATTTGGTGATTCATCGGAAAATGAAGTTACAACTGGATTTCCAAATTGATCCTTCTCTGAATTCTTACAAATCGTCTTAATTAATTTGAGTCATTAGTCAATTTAAACTTGTTTGACATAATCACGATGAGATTACGCATGCGTAGCTAATTAAAAAAAATAATTCCCCCTTCTATTTAATTTTTTTTTCTTTTTCTACAGATGTATTTATGATCCGTTTCTTCAATTGCTTCCTACGATGAAACTCTCGATTTTTTAAAACTTTTCCGTATGTTATCAGAAAATATGAAATATGAATTAAAAAAAACTCTTAATAACGAGTTTAATTAACAAGATTGTCGTGATTTTTTGGATAATAAAGTTAAAATGGAATATATATATATATATATATATATATATATATATATATATATATATAATCTCTATGAAGTTTAATATACAAAATTAAACGGACATCCTTAGTCTAAAAAATTATAAATGCTTATAAATATTTGACGTGCAAAACATATTGAAGAACATTTCCAATAGCCAAATGGCGGTGGGGAAAACTAATAGCATATTTTTAGAAAAATGGCGATTAAAAATGTATCCAATATCAATTGTTTAAGATTTCATATTTTTTCTTCTTCTACTTTTTAATTTATTGAACTTTTATTTTCTTAGTTTAAATACATGTATATTTCTTATATTCTTCGTCAGTGTTTTCGAGAGTACACTAAATCTAGCTTTTAATGAAAATAATGTTCTTTAATTCCTATTGTTTTTGTAACAAATTCATCGGTTTATTTCTTGATAAAAATTTAAAAAGAAAAGAAATTTATCATTATATGTGTCATCTATGGATATTTTTAACTTTGAAACAATTAGATTCGTATAAAAGATTTTGCAAAATACAAATGATTAAAAGTTTGATGCCTCCTTGAGTTCCAATTCTATTTATGGTTTTGTAGATGTTATATTTAATGAAATCCAGTATACCAAACTGAATTTTAAAATTTAATAAGGAATTAGTAATTAATTAATAAAGAATGATTTGAAAATTCTGTATTTGCATGCAAAATGTTGTTTCTTTGCACAGTTCACTCAGCTTAATTAAATATTTCTTCTGCAGGTAAATTTACTAGTCTTAGAATAAATCTTTTTATTCATTTGCTGTTAGCTTGTTTCTTTGATAGCATGTTTTCGAGCAAGTCATTATATAGGGCAAAAGAACTGCCCAAATTTTAAACTTCCCTTGGTAACCATGAAATTAATTTTCTGTTACTAAAAGAAATAAAATGAGAACTCTGCAGAACTTTTTACATATTTTAACAAGTATTTTAATTTGATATCGAAAAGAACTTATCTCTAGTAAAGTTTTTGTCAGAAGATTCATTAGGATTTCTTGCGCAAATAAGTAAAATAATATCTATTAAAAAATGATACATCTAATTACTACCAACGACAACAAAATTCAGCAATATAGTATGCTTAGCAACCAAGGATTAATAACCTTTCAATAAATATCCTTCTCTATTTATTGCTGTAAACGAATATCAACAAATTGGAAAAACATACATATAGTATTAGATTGGACAAAACTTATGATGCATGATTTATTTTAAAATATTGCTAGTTATAAATTTAAAAAATTCAGTTTCATTATAGAAACATTTATTTTGTCTAAGAAATATTTTTATATTTAAGTTTAACAATTTTAATTTGAATATATTAGTGGCTCAGAATTTCGTGGCTCTACACAAACACAAAATGGGAATATAACGATTTTGTTATCTCAATTATTTCATTTTTTCTTTATCACTATTATACTACAAAAAAGAACATTCTACATTCGTTTTATAGTTATTTGAAAGTTTGATTTACTGTAAACTAATAATGAAAACAATCAACATGTTTATAGTGGAAGAGTAAGATTTTTAAAAAAATTTGAATGTCACATATAGGTGAATCAGGTAGTGAAATGTTAAAACATGAAGAAAGCAATAGCCTTCTTTATTTCGAACAAAGTATTATTTCATTTCCCTCAGCAAAATGAAACAGATAGAGTTCTAGACAGAGACAAAATGGTAATAATACGATTCTATTTTCCCTATTATTTCATAACTATTATACTATAAAAAAAAGAACATTCTACATTCGTTTTATAGTTATTTGAGAGGATCATTTATTGTAAACTACTAATGAAAACAACCAAGATATTTATAATGAAAGAGTAAGATTTTTAAAAAAATTAATGTCACATGTAGGTGAATAAGGTATTGAAATGTTAAAACATGAAGAAAGCAATAGACTTCTTAAATTCGAACAAAATATTATTTCGTTTCCCTTAGCTAAACGAAATAAACCGAGTTTTAGGCAGAGACAAAATGGTAATATAAGATTCTATTTTCCCAATTATTTCATTTTTTATCGCTATTATACTATAAAAAAGAGCATTCTACATTCGTTTTATAGTTAATTGAGAGGATAACTTATTCTAAACTAATAACGAAAACAACCAACAAATTTATAATGGCAGAGTTGGATTTAATAAAATGAATGTCACATATAGATGAATCAGGTCGTGAAATGTTAAAACATGAAGAAAGCAATAGACTTCTTTAATTCGAACAAAGTATTATTTCGTTTCCCTCAGCAAAACGAAACAGAACAACAACAACAACAGAAAACTCTTTCGCCTCACTCCTGTAACTGTATAGAAGTAAAAACAAAATATATGTAAACACTGATTCGTTTTGGGAAGAGTGGAATTCCCTTGAACTATTTTTAAGCGTTTACTATTCCTATTCCCTTGAACTATTTTTATGCGTTGTTGAAGACAGATGGGAAATTTTAGAAAGAGCTGTTACATGGAAAATGTATGACATTTCACGAAATCGGAATTCTCTGCAAAAGAAAAGCCTGAATTCTGTTTTCTTTGTGTGAAGTGTAAAGAAAGGAAGATAAATGAGATAAAGCATGCAAATTTTCAAGAATATTTGTGATTCTATTTTAAAGCAGTATTGAGTTGAGTATGAGTTCATAAAATGAAATAAATTGTTGAACATTATTTTTTTGTGCAACGGTATGATTAAATAGCGTAAAATATTTTCATTTTCAAGTTAATAACAAA